>JAZKJV010000547.1:47500-542297 GCA_037367405.1 Ottelia alismoides | reverse complement strand
TAAGTAAAGTAACGGAAGGTTATAGGTGTAAGACGGCACACTTATTCAGGGTCCTCAACGTAATTCGCGATTATGCAGGGTTATGAATGTTATTGCGAAATTACTCAGGGTTATGGGTATAAATATCCCTTTGAGAAATGATGAGAAAAAGTCTCAACTCCACTCGAGGGGCATCATAGAGTGGGGCGATGGTAGGTACTCTGATAGAATTGAGGTGGATGCATGTGTGCATCGCACCAAACGAATATGTTTTTGTTGCATTTGTTTTGGAGCGAGCGAGACTCCTCTGGTAGACTCAACTGACAGAATTACGGCTCATCGTGCATGTACGCCTCATCTCGAGTGTCAGAGTACTACCAACTAGACTAGCTGAAGGATCACACTTGCACACATATTTTAGGCTGCACTCTGATTGAAGTGTTGCAGGCTTCATTCCTAGTGCATGCTTTCTCCTTTAGCGGACAAGTCCGAGATAATATATGGAAATATGGTCGAGATAATTAGGAAATTAAATGGATTAAGAGATGTCAGGAATTGGTTTTCAATTGCATAACAGTTAAAGGTATAGAATCTAATTGTATCTATGTTGCTTTATGTTATTAAAATATTCTCTATTAAACATGTTCAGCTACTGCAATTGCATTGCCTACCTACACTCTATTATCCTTTTTATATTATTTTATCTGTACTGAGTCATTTGACTCACAAATTACCTTCTTTGAAATCCACAGGAAGTGTAGAGCAGTGAAATGAAGGTCTGCATTTTGATGGTGCATCTGCAGGGCAGGGCATTGTTGAGGCTGCGCTATAGTTTTATAGTTGTTGTCGTTTCTCTCATTTCCTACATTTTATTATGTAATAAAGAGACTTTGAGATCTTATTGTTATCTTTACGTAGACATCTGTTTATCAATAAAAGTTTGAATTTTTTCTCTCTGTCGTTTTATTTATATGAATGATATATAATGCAGGTTGTCGATAACTATTGTTGTGTAATTTTGTGAATGGGTGCTGAAATGCACTACTATTGAGACAGGTCCATTATAAACACGACCTTGGATATTATTGCTTGGTTCTTTTTATTTTCTTCATTTTTTATCTTTTTGATGGTGGTGATGGTGATCCTTCATCCTCTTCATATGGAGAACTATGTGCGGGCCCATCAGCTTGTGATAAAGATTCACCCCACAGAAGCTTGACCTTTCCCTTTTACTGAATTAGTCAGTTGTAGTGTCCTACCGCTCCTGAGATGAACATTAGATAACATAAAAGAGTTTATACTTGACTCGGGAGATGGCTTGCACTACTATCTACCTAATTTTTTCTCCTGAAGTTATTGGGGGTTGCCTCCACCCTGCACTCGTATCATTGTTTTAGCAGTTGTGAGGTAATCAATCTTTTGGCTCATCTCATTCATGTTATTTCAGGAAGTCCAAGGTAGGTTCACCGAAGCGACCTTTGAAGACTCTACAATTGGAGGGAGTTGAGGCTGATGGTATTGTTAATAGTACTAAGATTGATGAGGAGGCAATTGTTGGTGTTGGTAACAGGAGGGAAGAGATGGTTTTGATATTGAGCACCCGGATTGATGATACGATTAGCGATATTGTGACTACTGATGTGTTGGACATTTGAGCCCACGGCGAGCCATTATTGCAATCAAAGTTATTGCAAATATCATTCCCTGATCTGAAATGAAGAATGAATCATTTGCACTAATAGGTCCCTTGGTACAATTATGGTTATGTACCATGGCCATCTTAATATCATACAGCTGTTGATTCAACTACTGAATTATAGAGGCTGGTGCTTGGATGAATATCTAAGGGTTAGATTGAGGACTCATCAAGCACCGTCAAATGATTGTTAACAGATGATCTCCAACCAGAGTAGGAGATGGCAAACCTTATCTCTAAGGCTGATATCTGACCGACTTCTTGATGTAGGTCCTCTGCATAGGAATAGAGATTCGGAGGTGTGAGATTAGTTAGGTCAAAGAGTTGACTTAATGAGGATCGAGATAACCAAAGTCCTATATCGTATGTTGTCACGATACAGGCATGCATCCTCTGACCAGAGACAGGTTGTTACTATATGTCTGAGTATGTACATTTGGCAGACCAATAGGTTGATGACCTAACAAGGTCTATACACCGGTGCGCTGGTGTGCATGTAAGGGCATATGAGTAATACGATCTCTCAAAGGGATCATACAGGTTCATACTGAACCAGAAGACATGAGCTCACTCATGAGATGTTGGGAAGAATCAAATTTCGTGCACGGTCGTCTCGCTTTGGAAGCTTGACTGAATTTGTAGATTTGATATAATACTTTTAGAAAGTATATGATCAAGACTAGGTATGATATATGCTTTTGGAAAGTATATGATCGATACCAACTCCCAGTGATCGAATGAGAAACTTACTGATAAAACCCTGAAGTAGACAGTGTAAAGTTGATCTAATACTTCGGATTTATTCTGAGTCTTCCAGTATGCAGGATGTACAGGTATTTGGAATACCCTGAGGGTGATGTGATCATAAACGATTGTATATCCATGACGCTTCCATTCCTACGGAGTGATGAAACGGGTCTGTATTTTAGTGACTCCTCTCGGTAGAGAAGTAATCTAGTCTTGGTCCAAATGATGGACATTGATCTGAAGTGATTTAGATTCAATGAGAAGATTAGATTTGTGGTCTTGAATTAATCAAGCATCTATGGGAGGCCCGCGATCTGGATTTGAGATATGATCTCAATATCCAAGTCACTATACATGGAACAATACAATCACCCTGTCCTTAACTCCAAGTATTGGCGGAGAAAGCACATTATCCTTGAAAGAGTTCAGGATTATTTCATTGTTGATATGTGCATCCAAGCATTGAGAAAATTGATAATTAATGTGATTTAATTATCATTAATAATTATAAATTTAATTTATATTATAAGGAGAGTTATCTAAGATAATTAAATGTGATTTAATTATCAAAGATGTGAATAATGTGAATGTGATTCAAATTATTTGGGGCACACGAGATTAGAGATCCAAGATGATTAAATGTCATGGATATGAATAATGTGGATAGCGATATCCATATTATGTCATATATATTATAAATGTGATTTATAATTATATAAAGAGAGCTATTTGTAATTTACATTTGTTAATTAAAATGTTGATGTGAATTGGATTCACATTGGACAATTAATTGAAATGTAATTCACGTTTTATTTTGGGTTGTGAATGTGATTCACAATTTTCCAATGGCAAGACTTGCAATATTCACAAAATAATTATGAATTATTTTTGTAGAATAATTTACAACAAGTGTTGTTGTAAATCTTGGAGAATTCCATTGAATAATGTAATCTCATGAGATCTCATGAGATTGCATGAGATTGCCACCAAATCCAATATTATGGAAGGAGGCAATCTTCATTCCATAATCTCCATGCTTGATTGATTTAATTTGGGATTGATTTATATTGATTTATCAATATAGATTTAATCTAAATTAAATTAATTGGTTGTGGTTTTTTACCAACACAAATCTTAGCCATTAAAAGAAACACAAATCAATGAGAGCCATTGGATTTGTGTTGCCCATGGATTGAGATCCATGGATCCCAAAATATTTAAAAGGAGAGGCACCCCATTGCTCTTCTTTACAACAAATGAATAAGTCTCTCTCTCTCTCTTTTTCTCTCTCTACACGCATACTCTCTCTTCCTCTCTTGTGGTCGTCCGCCATGGATGCCCTAGAGAGAGGTCTCAATCGGCAGCGTCGTCGTTATGCTGCCTGACCATTTGCTCGTGGATCTTCATCTCCTTCAGTGTGCCTCCTAGTGAAGAAGACATCGGATCTCGTGTGCGAGATCAGGAGATCCGCCGCTTTGATCATCAACATGGATTGCGAGAAGCATGCGATTCATCCCCGCGCTCGCAAGCGTCTCCTCCGTCGGATTGACTTGGGACAGGAGGTCTCTCGTTTAGAGACTCGATCGCAACCACACTTCAAGAGGTAATCCTATTTACTCTTTTGTGGTTTAGACAAAACGATCCGAGAAGTGTTCTTGGATCATGTGGTTTCGTCTCTTGAAAAAAAATTTAATTTCCCGCTGCATAGAACAACTATTGCGACTATTCGTTCTTCGTCGATCTGATACGATGCTCACACTTCCGTGATGCATTTGAGGATCTAACCATATCCTTCATGATGGTGGTACTGATATGGTCTCCAGTTATTGCCTTGATGTGGATACTGGTGTTACTGTGGCTGGAAGTTTGTCCACCCTGTTGAGGAATGAATGGTCGGATAACTGTGCTCGAATCTGAGGTTGTCCTCCAGGATGGTTCAGAGCTTATTCATTGGCCACATGGCATTCACCTCCTGGATCTGTAGATGCGGTAGATAGAAAGGCTCAGAATAGCCTGGGGACTCTAGATGGTACACTACGATCTACTATTGTGGTGATGAAGTTCTCTAGTCATGTGGTCCCAGCGGGCCATTATTTTGCTGATGGGATAGCTCCTTTAGTTAGACAGAATGCTCGTCCGGTTCCTTCATTGACTGGCAAGCATGGATAATACTGACCATTGATCTCAAGATGCTTGGATATCTGATCGAGCTTGTCTAGCGTCTTGGTTCTTTATTCGATCACTTGTAATTTATCAAGGTCGTTTGATTGTTTTTCAATGATGTCCACCTTAGAAAGATGGTTCCCAATTATGCTGAGATTAGAACTCATGTCTCTCTCTTCTTCATGATAGGAGGTCGTATTCATAGGATTATGCAAATCGGGGAGTTTTCTGAAACACTTGGACTGAAGATAAGGCGGTTGAGCCTTAAATCATATCCTCAAAGATCTGCCATATGATGTCTTCCTCTTGTTAAAATGTGATCCTTAACCATGACATCTACGAGTTGTTGGCTTTCCTTGGTGAAGCCCCGGGAATTTTTGTACCAGATCGAACTTCAGTAAGTCATGATGGGGACACTTCTCCATAAGATCTTCGGATCTTTTCCACGCCTCATGAAACAATTCGTGGAACATTTGGGAGAAGATAAAGATCAACACTCACATATGATTCAGACAACCATGGATAGTACTTGTGCAGGAATCCTAATTTGATTCTTCCGAAGTTGATACCAGCTTCCCTAAGTGATTGATCCAGTAAAGAGACTCATCGTGAAGGCGAATGTGAAGGCACTCATCTTTACTACCTCCAATGAGATGTTGGGGTAGTGCATGGTGTTATATATTTTGTTAAATTACTGCAAGTGGATATAGGCTCTTCATTTATGTTTCCATATAATATTAGCAATCGAGGAAGCAATGAGGGCTTCAACTCAAAATATATGTGGATCCTTGGTATTATGATCCATTCTGTAACCTGGCAAGCATCAGGGTGTATGTCTTCTTCAGTTAGGTTAGGGCTAGCCCACCTTCCTCAGCTCCTCTTCCATGACCTCCTGCAGTTTGATTGCCATCCTTTCCTCCATGATGTTCTTCCTCTTCCCTCCACGGCTTCTCTGTCCCTCCTATCTCCATAAGCATCTCTCAGAATGTAACTTGGGCAAGAGCTTGGTCTGTCAACTAATATTGGATTGATTAAATTGATGTAGCAACTAGATATGACCTCGTTCTGCTGCACTATTTCATCCAAGTTGGCTCCTTATCACGTCTCTGGGGAGCCATCTCAATGTCCAACTCTAGCTCGTGCTTCTGATGGGGTGAAGAATCTACATTGGGAAATAAAACACGATCGATTCTTAAAAAAGAAGGAGCAAGTTTGAGATGAGGGTTTGTCTAGAACAATGAATTTATTGGTGAAAGAAAATTGGTGGAAGGGTAAGATCAAGGCAAAAGTCATTTCGATCCTCGAAGCGAGTGAAGATATGGGAGTCCAAAGAGAAGTCCGCAAGGTCCAGACTGACTACTGGGAGATCACCCCCTATTATTGAAGATGTCAGCATCCAGAAATCGATGTAAGTGTTCGTAAGATCCAAATAAAACCATTCATGCTGCGACATCTTGGGAGAGAAAAGAAGTGGATGATGGAGTAGATGAAGGAAGTGAAAGATTTCAAGAAAGGATAAGAAGAGAAGGATCAAGAGTAAGCAAGGCAAGAATAAGTGAGAAAGAAGTGTGAGATGAAAGGTTCAAACGTACGATATTTTTGATCTTGATATGTTTTAAAATGGAATCAATCAAACCAACAAAACAAAGGCTAATTCACCAACTTAACATAATAAGTCGTAAGAGTTCGGTAAGTATGTTTTCAATTTTATTGGTTGTATCAGGCATTCTTATCAATTCAGTTTTAGGTGGCTCAACCTATAGACAAGTGAGTACTATCGAAAACTTATATCGTACTTCCCACTTCTTTTGTAACCAATATCATGTACTTTTTAAAGGTCCTTCTTATCGGATTTGAACCACTACTCAGTCAAAGAATTAGAGGAGGAAGCCGATAGACAAAATCGATACTTCTGATCAAGTCTGTAAACATACGAGGACTTACTCGAATGCGAAAAGATGAGATAGACACCCCCGTGAAGGGATGACCTAAGTTCAATAGTTCAGACTAGGTCTACATGCAGACAAAACCCTACTCGTACATGTACGATAGAAACACTAATACTTCATGAATTCATGTGATAAACAAGGCAGTACCTAAGCTAGGATGTGGGCACTATTCCTTAAGGATCGTGCCTCACTATGTCTGGAAGATACCTGAATACAATGAGGTTGTTTTGAACCCAAAATAATGAAGTTCAATTAATTAATTTCAATTAGTTCAAGGTTTTCTTAGTAGTCTATTTTTAAATGTTTATGGGTTTTGCTTATTTTTAGTAAATTTCATGCAAAGGCCTAGAAATTAGATCAACTCTTTGCTTGGACTATGTGTTCAAAAGCAGAGGGAGAGAACAGAAAAGCAATGCAAGCTAGAAGTCAAAAGATGTGACGCTTAGTAAGAAGACTTACATTGCATCCCAGCTCTCTCCATGTGGGATACAAGAAAGAAAATTTAAAACTAATCTATATGCAAAAATGCAACAAGAAAATTATCCTAGAACATGAGCTTCTATTAGCATAAATAACTCTATCTAGTGCTTCTACGTTAATGACATCGAAGAAGACCGATGTATGTCACCACTGCAAGAAGTCGGGGCACTGGCGAAGTAACTGCCCAGAATACCTGAAGTCGGCTGACAAAGGTAAAGCCCCAGCAGGTATGAAATCTACTTTCCTCATTGAAACTAGTTTTCTCGTTGGACGAGAAGGAAGTTGGGTTGTAGATTCCGATGCTTCTGTTCATGTATGTAATTCATTGCATTTGTTTCAGGAAACTAGGAATCTGGAGAAAGGGGAGATAGTCATCCAGATGGGATCTGATGCAAGTGTTGCAGCAGACGCCATCGGGACCTGCCGACTATCCTTATCTAGTGGTCGAGTCCTAGTACTTAAAGAGTGTCTTTATGTACCTGAAGTCAGGAGGAACTTGATATCAGTATCTAAGCTTGTTAGACATGGATATTCCTTCCTTTTCTGTAATAAGTTAGTCATTAATCAATATGATAAATTTATTACGGAAGGTGTTCTAACTTCTGGTGGACTCTATGAATTGTGCATTGATGAAGGTCATGAATGTCACTACTACTGATAATAAAAACCCTAAAAGATCTGGGGATAATGGAAACCATACGAATATGATTTGGCATCAAAAGCTTGGTCATTTATCTAATGATAGGATCAATAGATTGATAAAGAATGGACCTTTAGATTTTCTACAGGTTCAATCCTTGCCTACCTGTGAACATTGCATACGAGGTAAAATGACAGGATGCCTTTATGTAACAAGGTTACGAGATGCAAAGGTATTCTTGACGTGACTCGAAATGGATATCGATATTATTTAACGTTTATCGATGACAATTCGCAATACGGGTTTATCTTCCTACTACATCAAAAATATGAAACCTTTGAAAAGTTCAAAGAGTTTAAGGCTTTGGTTGAGAACCAAACCGACAGGAAGATTAAACGGATTCAATCTGATCGAGGTGGCAAGTACCTCTCAGGTGAATTCAAGGAATATCTTAAAGAGAATGGAATTGTCTCCAATCTCACTCCCACTGGAACCCCTCAACTTAACGGTGTTGGTGAAAGATGAAATAGGACCATCATGGACATGGTTCGTTCAATGATGAGCAAAGCACGTTTACCTCTTAGTTTCTGGGGATATACAGTAGAGACTGCAATATATATCCTGAACAAGATTCCTAGCAAGTCTGTACCCAAGACTCCTTACGAGCTCTGGTATGGTACCAAGTCAAGTGTTAAACACTTGAGGGTTTGGGGTTGCTTGGTCCATGCGAAGAACGTGGACGCAAGTAAGCTAGAATCTCTCACGTGTGAGTGCTACTTCATTGGGTATGTTAAAGATGGTATTTGATACCAGCTTTATGACCCTGAGACCCAAAAGTTTGTCTCTAGAGATGTGAAATTTCTGGAGGATGATTTCCTTAAAGGTCAAGATAGAAATGAAGTAGAGGAACTCAATGAATCCCTTGAGGATTCTGAGATTCCTGAACAGAAACTAAAGAGATAAATAAAGATAAAACACCCATACCTCTTCGAAGGAGTTCGAGGGTGGTTGCACCACCTGAAAGGTATGGATTCCATGTGTCAGGTGGGACTGACAATGATCCTTCTTCATTCGATGAAGCACTCGCATATCATGACATTGATAGATGAATGCTAGCAATGAAGTCAGAAATTGACTCCATGCATAAGAATGGTGTATGGACGCTAGACGGTCCACCAAAAGGGGTAGAACCCATTGGGTGTAAATGGATCTTCAAGAGAAAAAGGGGACCTGATGGGAAAGTAGAGACTTTCAAGGCACGGATAGTAGCCAAGGGCTACACACAGAGAGAAGGCATCGACTACGATGAGACGTTCTCTCCTGTGGCTATGCTTAAGTCCATCAGGACATTGCTAGCTATAGCTGCATCTCTTGACTATGACATCTGGCAGATGGACGTCAAGACAGCTTTCCTTAATGGATACCTCGAGGAGGATATCTATATGGAGCAGCCCCAGGGCTTCATAGCTGAGGTTGGAAAAGTATGCAAGATAAAGAAATCCATCTATGGGCTCAAACAAGCTTCTCGTAGATGGAACATCAGATTTGACGAAACCATAAAGAGTTATGATTTTGTGCAGAATACTGATGAACCTTGTGTGTACAAGAAGCTTAGTGGGAGCGCCATTGTGTTCATCGTGCTTTATGTAGATGATATCCTTATCATTGGGAATGATACAGGAATGATGACCAGTGTGAAGATTTAGCTATCCCATACCTTCGAGATGAAAGATCTCGGAGAAGCCTCTTACATCTTAGGCTTGAAGTTGTTCAGAAACCAAGAAAAGAAGATATTGGGATTATCACAACATGGATACATTAAGAAGATTCTCGAACGATTCCGTATGGATAGTTCCAAGAAAGGATTCTTCCCTTTAAGACATGGTATCCATCTGTCTAGAGGGATGGCTCCTCAAAGTGTTGAGGAAAAGAATGTCGTGGCTGGATGCCCCTATGCATCAGCTGTAGGAAGCTTAATGTATGCCATGATGTGTATTAGGCCAGACATCTGCCATGCAGTGGGAGTGGTAGGTCATTACCAATCCTGCTATGGATAGCAACATTGGAATGCAGTAAAGAACATATTCAAATATCTAAGACAGACGCAAGATTACATCTTGGTCTATGGAGATGGTGATCTCCAAGTCTTGCGATATACAGATTCAGACTTCCGGTCGGATATTGATGATCAAAAGTCGACATCAGGGTTTGTATTCCTGTTGAACGGTGGTGCTCTGAGCTGGAGAAGCAAGAAGCAGGACACTTCGGCGGATTCAACAACAGAAGCCGAATGCATTGCCGCATCGGATGCTGCAAAGGAGGTGGTGTAGTTGCACAAGTTCATCTTGGAGCTTGGCGTAGTTTCCTCTGATACTCCCATCATATTACTCTGAGATAACACGGGAGCCATTACCCAGGCAAAGGAACCCAGATGGCATCAAAAGGGCAAGCACGTGGAAAGGAAATACCACATCATTCGGGAGATTCAAAAGCGTGGTGATATCATCATCACCAAGGTGGCCTCTGCCGACAACGTTGCTGATCCTCTTACCAAACCTATGACACAGAAGGTTTTCAACCAGCATGTAATGAGTATGTGTTTACTGATTGTACCTGAATGGTTCTGAGGGCTAGTGGGAGATTGTTGGACATGTGAGCCCCGAGCGAACCATTCTTACAATAAATGTTATTATAATATATATGTTTATCAATAAAAGTTATTATGTTTCACTCCCTTTCTGAAATTGAATGAATGAATGCACTATAAGGTCCCTCTATACAATTAGGGTTATGTATCATGGCCATCTTGATGATCATATAGCTGTTGATTCATTAAATGAATCATAGAGGTTGGTGTTTGGATGAATATCAAAAGAGTTAGATAGAGGACTCATCACGCACCGTCAAATGATTGTTAAGAGATGATCTCCAGCCTGAGTAGGAGATGGAAATTCTTTCTCACATAGGTTGATATCTGACCGACCTCTTGGTGCAGGTCCTCTGCATGGGAATAGTGATTTGGAGGTGTCAGATTAGTTAGGTCAAAGGGTTGACTTAGTGAGATCGAGATAACCTAAGTCCTATGTTGAATACTATCACAGCATAGGCACACATCCTCTGATCGGAGACAGATGTGTTACTGTATGTCTGAGTGTGTACATTTGGCAGACCAATAGGTTGATGACCTAACCAAGGTCTATACACCGACGAGCTGGTGTGCATGTAAGGGCATATGAGTAATATGATCTCTCAAAGGGATCATACAGGTTCGCTTATGAACTGGAAGACATGAGCTCACTCATGAGGTATTGGGACCGATCAAATTCCATGCATGGTCGTTGTGCTTTGGAAGCATGACATGAATTTGAAGGTATGATATATACTTTGGGAAAGCATATGATCGATACCAACTCCCAATGACCAAGATTGAGAAACTCGATGATCAAACCCTGAAGAAAACAGTGTAAAATTGATCTACATCTTCAGGTTGATCATAGCTCTTCCAGTATGCAGGATGTACATGTATTGGGAATACCTGACGGTGATGTGATCATAAACGAT
Organism: Ottelia alismoides; assembly: GCA_037367405.1. Lineage (NCBI taxonomy): Eukaryota > Viridiplantae > Streptophyta > Magnoliopsida > Alismatales > Hydrocharitaceae > Ottelia > Ottelia alismoides. Next base: position 531,082 of record JAZKJV010000547.1, on the reverse strand, counting down.
TGTATAACCATGAGGCTTCCATTTCGAGGGAGTGATGAAACAGATCTGGATTTTAGTGACTCCTCTCAGTAGAGAAGCAATCTGATCTTGGTCCAAGTGTTGGACATTGGTCTGAATGAGATTCAGATGCAATGAGAAGATTAGATTTGCGGTCTTGATTTAATCAAGCATCTGTGGGAGGTACATAACATCTAGATTTGAGATGAGATCTCAACATCCAAGTCACTATATGTGGAACAATACAATCGCCCTGTCCTTATCTCCAGGTATCTGCGGAGAAAGCAAATTATTCTTGAAGGGGTTCAAGAATAATTCATTTTGATGAATTATGTATCCAAGCAACAAGATGATGATAATTAAATAAGATTTAATTAGCAAGAATAATATGAATGGGATTCATATTATGAGAATGATTATCCAAGATAATTAAATGGGATTATATTATCAAGGATACACAGAATGTGGATAGTGATATCCATAATATCTATGTATATATTATAAATATGATTTATAATATATTAAAGAGAGAGCACCTTTGTAAATAGGATTTGTTAATTGTTGATGTGAATTGGATTCACAATAAGCAATTAATTGGAAATGTAATTTACAATTTAGTTTGGGTTGTGAATATGATTCACATATTTTCAATGGCATGACTGAAATATTCACTAATTAATTGGGACTTAATTTAGTGGATAATTTTGCAATAAATATACACTAATTAATTGGGAATTAATTTAGTGTATAATATTGCAAATAAACAAAATATAATGATATGAATTAAAAGGAGGAGATAATCCACCAAATCATGAGGTGGCGTCACCCATGATGGGTGACGCCCCATGATTTTGGGTGGATTATTATCTTATTTTAATTATTATTATTACATTATCTTATGATTATTATTTTTTTTTTGAATTAAATTATGTTGATGATAATTCAACATATATTTGATTTAATATTAATTTATAAATTATTATTTTTTGAACAATAATGATCATGGCCATTGATTTAATACACATATTAATCTAATCATCTATTTTGTGTATGCCATGAATTGTGATCCATGGACTCCCAAACTAGTATATAAAGAGGGAAACCCTATCCCTTTGAGAAATACATTCATTCTACACGCCTACTCTCTCTCTCTCATTTTCGCCATCTCTCTCTAAGGTGGCCGTCCACATTGTGTTTTGAGGGAATAGCAATCGTCTCTCCGCCGTTGTGTCACTTCGATTGCTCATGGATCTCCATCATCGGATTTCGTTGGACGAAACCAGGAGATACAAAGCTTGGATCTTCATCAAGGATTCGGGAGAAGCGTGTCTCATCATCACGCCCGCAAGTGCCATCTTCGTAGATCGGACTTGAGTCAGGAGGATCTCTTGCTTTAGAGATCTTGTGGTCGCAACCACGATTCAAGAGGTATTTCTAATACTTTGTGGTTTGATGAAACGATCCAAGAAAAGTTCTTGTGATCATGTGGTTTCATCTCTTGATTTAAATTTAAATTTTTTAAATTCTGCTGCACCCAGCGACTAGTGCGACTAGTCGCCCCGATCGCATGAGATGCAATCAACACACTTCCGTGATGCACTTAAGGATTCTCTGTATCCTTCAAGTGGTATCAGAGCCTTAGGTCGGAGAAGGTTTTGGATACGATCCATAAACCTAGGATGACTTGGGTTTGAAAGGGTTGCGAAAATTTTATTGCATTTCAATTTTCACACCTCTGATTAATTGAATTTTTCAGAACTGTTTAAATTGTTTAAACACGAAATTTTCAATTGGATTTTGTTCCCCATTAAATAAGGAAACCATAGGATCTGAGTTTATTAAATTTTTCATTTTCTCAAGATATGGCCCTTTGAATAAACATGTATTCACTGTTGCGGGAACTGTGAATCTAAACATGATTAATGAGTTAAATATTGTTTTGATGCGCCTCGAAATCCGTGAAATATCACTTGTGTTATGTCATAAATCAAATTAGCAATCTTAGGGAACTGATTTTGCGTAATTTGGATTTAAATTGATCAAAATATGTTGATTTTTGTGAGTAGGGATCACTTCTGAAAATTGACATTTTTTGATCATGAACCATGTGATAGTCATTCAAATAAATTGATGAAAATTAATTGTTAATTTTCTAAAATAATTAGTGATAAATATTTGTGAAATATTTAAAGAGATATTTATTTCATTGAATGACATTTCACTAACCAAGAGGATAAGATAGTTGATCTTGACCATAATTGGTCATCAACAAACATTGTTTTCATGCAAAACCTAGTTTATCCTACAATAGTTGTAGGACAACTTTTACATGCAAAACCCTCTTTCTTGAATAGGATTGAGGATTTGTTTAGCAAATCTCCTTATAATATTATCAAAATGATTTTGATGAATATTATATGGTATAATTTCAATTGAAAAACCTATGAGCATCTCAAAGTACATAATGATCTATCCGGCATTATCCTTTCCTGAGGTGGATATGGTGACTAGTCGGGGAGCGTTGGGGTAGCAGGTTGCACCGGATGTGGTCCGTCCCACTCCAGTCGGTACCGGCCATGACAGCGGGTAGGGACTCGATAATGCCAGAGAAGTCAAAGTGTATTTTTCTAATTATTAAAACTCGAATAATATGTACTTTGAGATTATAACTACTACTCAAGTAATAATCAAGTTTATTGATTGATAATTGGATTGATGATTAATTTAATGTGATTAAATTAATTATATCCAATAAACGCTCCATTATGAATAGATGTATATTTCCCTTCGAAGAATTAATTATGTGAATATTATTTACGATAATTAATTATTACAATTTGAATATGAGGTGGAGGATCACATAACTGACACCCATGGTCTCCCGTCAAGTTAAAGGATTCTGTCGCATGATATTGTATATAGGAGATGCATGTCCGAAGTGACAGATCCTATATATGATTTATTTGGATCGGATTCTTTGCTTCTCAAAAGAGTAAGGCCGTATACCTAGTGACCCCAATGTCGAGTCCTCATATTATTGGGGCGATATTGGATTGTGTATAGCGAGTATTAAGCATGTTGACGGTTGGTTCAATTAACAACGGGTCAACATCATCTTATGGGTGGTGGGCTTGGGTGTTAAAGACTAAATTGGGAAATGCAAGTTAGACTTGCAAGGCAAAATGTGTTCTCGCTTCTTTTTATCAGAGTCACAAGTTCTCATATTATTAAGATGTGACAAAGATAGGAAAGGAGATCCCAGATCTTGCTTGAGATATAGCGGTAAGTATATCTCTAACTTTGAAAGACAATAAGGGAATAATCTTTCAAAGTTGACATAGCGAGATAAATTTGATTAAAACTACCTTAATCAATTATTTTAAAAATGAATATATAATTATTTATATGTTCTAATATAGTGCATTCTGAATTTCAGAAAATGAAGTCCATGAACCCACTGAGCAGACTCCTGGAGGTCAATCAGTTGACCGGACCAAATTATTCGGATTGGATCCGAAATTTGGATCTTGTCCTATTCGTGGAGCGCATCTTGTATGTGTTATCCAAGGACAAGATAGCAAACCCTAAGTCTGTGGAAGATAAATCTTTTAATGAGAAATATGATGAAGATCATAACTTGGCAAGATGTTATATCCTTGGGTCATTGTCCAATGTGCTTCAGAAGCAGCATGTGGAATGAACCATTACCAAGAAATCATGCTGAATCTGAAGGAAATGTTCGGTGACATAAACCGCACACAGCGTTACAATGTGATGAAAGAACTTATTCGCTGTAAGATGCAGGAAGGGAACTCTGTCAGAGAACACGTACTCAAAGTGTTTGGGTACCTCTCTGAATTGGATACCCTGGGAGCCTACATGAATTCTGATATGTAGGCTGATTTCATTCTCCTGTCACTCCCTAAGTCTTTCAACAACTTTGTCATGTCATATCACATGAGCAAAGGTGATTTCACTAACGCTGGGTTGTTAGCCGCTTTGAATTCTGTAGAAGACGTAATGAAGAAGGAAGGCATCTCTGCAAGTGCGCTGGTTGCACAAGCAAGAGGAAAGCGCGGTCAGAAGCAAGGTTCTCGGAAGGGCCCCTCCCAGAAGAGAAAGAAGAAGAATAAAGGAGTTGGTTCATCTTCTAGTGCTTCCACGTTAATGATATCAAATAGAAGACCGATGTATTCACCACTGCAAGAAGCCAGGGCACTGACGGCGTAACTGCCTAGAATACCTGAAGTCGACTGACAAAGGTCAAGCCCCAACAGGTATGAAATCTACTTTCATCATTGAAAGTAGTTTTCTCATTGGACGAGAAGGAAGTTGGGATGTAGATTCTGGTTTTTCTATTCATGTATTCAATTCGTTGCATTTGTTTCAAGAAAACTAGGAATCTTGAGCAAGGGGAGATAGTCATCCAGATGGGATCTGATGCAAGTGTTGCAGCAGTCGCCATCGGGACCTGCCGACTATCGTTATCTAGTGGTCAAGTCCTAGTACTTAAAGAGTGTCTTTATGTACCTGAAGCCAGGAGGAACTTGATATTTGTATCTAAGCTTGTTAGACATGGATATTCCTTCCTTTTCTGTAATAAGTTAGTCATTAATCAATATGATAAATTTATTGCGGAAGGTGTTCTGACTTCTGGTTGACCTAATGAATTGTGCATTGATGAATATGAATGTCACTACCACTGATAATAAAAACTCTAAAAGATTTAGGGAGAATGGAAATCATTCGAATATGATTTGGCATCAAAGGCTTGGTCATTTATCTGTTGATAGGATCAATAGATTGATAAAGGATGGACCTTTAGATTTTCTACAGGTTCAACCCTTGCCTACCTGTGAACATTGCATTCGAGGTAAAATGACCATGATGTTATTCCGTAACAAGGTTACGAGATGCGAAGGTATTCTTTACCTAGTACATACTGATGTATGTGGTCCCTTCAGTACCTCGACTCGAAATGGATATCGATATTATTTGACGTTTATTGATGACCATTCGCGATACGGGTTTATCTTCCTACTACATCATAAATCTGAAACCTTTGAAAAGTTCAAAGTTTAAGGCTTTGGTTGAGAACCAGACCGATAGGAAGATTAAATGGATTCAACCTGATCGAGGTGGCGAGTACCTCTCAGATGAATTCAAGGAATATCTTAAAGAGAATGGAATTGTCTCCAATCTCACTCCCCCTGGAACCTCCCAACTTAATGGTGTTGTTGAAATACGCAACAGGACCATCATGGACATGGTCCATTCAATGATGAGCAAAGCACGTTTACCTCTTAGTTTCTTGGGATATACAGTACAGACTGAAATATATATCATGAACAAGATTCCTAACAAGTCTGTACCCAAGACTCCTCACGAGCTCTGGTATTGTACCAAGCCAAGTGTTAGGCACTTAAGGATTTGGGGTTGCTTGGTCCATGCGAAGAACATGGATGCAAGTAAGCTAGAATCTCACACTTGTGAGTGTTACTTCATTGGGTATGTTAAAGAGGTATTGGATACCAGCTTTATGACCCTGAGATCCAAAAGATATTTGTCACTAGAGATGTGAAATTTCTAGAGGATGATTTCCTTAAAGGTCAAGATAGAAACGAAGTAGAGGAACTCATTGAATCCCTTGAGGATTATGAGATTCCTGAACCAGAAACTGAAGAGATAAATAAAGATGAAACACCCATACCTCTTCGAAGGAGTTTGAGGGTGGTTGCGCCACCTGAAAGTATGGATTCCATGTGTCAGGTGAGACTGACAATGATCCTTCTTCATTCGATGAAGTACTCGCAGATCATGACATGGATAGATGGATGCTAGCAATGAAGTCAGAAATTGACTCCATGCATAAGAATGGTGTATGGACCCTAGACGATCCACCAAAAGGGGTAGAACCCATTGGGTGTAAATGGATCTTCAAGAGAAAAAGGGGACCTGATGGGAAAGTAGAGACTTTCAAGGCATGGCTAGTAGCCAAGGGCTACACACAGAGAGAAGGCATCGACTACGATGAGACGTTCTCTCCTGTGGCTATGCTTAAGTCCATCAGGATACTACTAGCTATAGCTGCATCTCTTGAGTACGACATCTGGCAGATGGACGTCAAGACAACTTTCCTCAATGGATACCTCAAGGATGATATTTATATGGAGCAGCCCCAAGGCCTCATAGTTGAGGATGGAAAAGTATGCAAGCTAAAGAAATCCATCTATGGGCTCAAACAAGCTTCTCGTAGCTGGAACATCAGATTTGACGAAACCATAAAGAGTTATGATTTTGTGCAGGATCCTGATGAATCTTGTGTGTACAAGAAGCTTAGTGGGAGCTCCATTGTGTTCATTGTGCTTTACGTAGATGATATCCTTATCATTGAGAATGATACAGGAATGACGGCCAGTGTGAAGATTTAGCTATCTCATACCTTCGAGATGAAAGATCTCAGAGAAGCCTTTTACATCTTAGGCCTGAAGTTGTTCAGAAACCAAGAAAAGAGGATATTGGGATTATCACAACATGGATACATTAAAAAGATTCTTGAACGATTCCGTATGGATAGTTCCAAGAAAGGATTCCTCCCCTTAAGACATGGTATCCATCTGTCTAAAGGGATGGCTCCTCAAAGTGTTGAGGAAAAGAAGGCCATGGCTGGATGCCCCTATGCATCAGCTGTAGGAAGCTTAATGTATGCCATGATGTGTACTAGGCCAGACATCTGCCATGCAGTGGGAGTGGTAAGTTGTTACCAATCCTGCTATGAAGAGCATTACTGGAATGCAGTAAAGAACATATTCAAATATCAAAGACGGACGCAAGATTACATCTTTGTTTATGGATATGGTGATCTCCAAGTCTTGGGATATACATATTCAGACTTCCAGTCGGATATTGATGATCAAAAGTCGACATCAGAGTTTGTATTCCTGTTGAACGGTGGTGTTGTGAGCGGGAGAAGCAAGAAGCAGGACACTACGGCGGATTCAACAACAGAAGCCGAATACATTGCCGCATCTGATGCTGCAAAGGAGGCGATGTGGTTGCGCAAGTTCATCTTGGAGCTTGGCATAGTTTCCTCTGATACTCCCATCCCGTTACTCTGCGATAACACGGGAGCCATTGCCCAGGCAAAGGAACCCAGATGGCATTAAAAGAGCAAGAACGTGGAAAGGAAATACCACATCATTCTGGAGATTCAAAAGCGTGGTGATATCATCATCACCAAAGTGGCCTCTGCCGACAATGTTGTCGATCCTCTTACTAAACCTCTAACACAGAAGGTTTTCGACTAGCATGTAATGAGTATGGGTTTACGGATTGTACCTGAATGGTTCTAAGGGCTAGTGGGAGATTGTTGTACATGTGAGCCATGGGTGAACCATTCTTATAATAAATGTTATTGTAATATATATAAATATATATATATGTTTATCAATAAAAGTTATTGATGTTTCACTCCCTTTCTGAACTTGAATGAATGAATGCATTATAAGGTCCCTCTGTACAATTAGGGTTATGTACCATGGACAGCTTGATGATCATATAGCTGTTGATTCATTAAATGAATCATAGAGGCTGGTGTTTGGATGAATATCTAAAGAGTTAGATAGAGGACTCATCAAGTGCCATCAAATGATTGTTAAGAGATGATCTCCAGCCTGAGTAGGAGATGGCAATCCTTTCTCACATAGGCTGATATCTGACCGACCTCTTGATGTAGGTCCTCTGCATGGGAATAGTGATTTGAAGGTGTCAGATTAGTTAGGTCAAAGGGTTGACTTAGCGAGATCGAGATGACCTAAGTCCTATGTTGAATACTGTCACAGCATAGGCACACATCCTCTGACCGAAGACAGATGTGTTATTGTAAGTCTGATTGTGTACATTTGGCAGACCAATAGGTTGATGACCTAACCAAGGTCTATACACCGGCGAGCTGGTGTGCATGTAAAGGCATATGAGAAATACGATCTCTCAAAGGGATCATACAGGTTCACTTATGAACCAGAAGACATGAGCTCACTCATGAGATATTGCGACCGATCAAATTCCATGCATGGTCATCGTGCTTTGGAAGCATGACATGAATTTGAAGGTATGATATATGCTTTGGGAAAGCATATGATCGATACCAACTCCCAATGACAAAGATTGAGAAACTTGATGATCAAACCCTGAAGAAGACGGTGTAAAATTGATCTACATCTTTAGGTTGATCATAGGTCTTCTAGTATGCAGGATGTACAGGTATTGGGAATACCAGAGGGTGATGTAATCATAAAAGATTGTATAACCATGATGCTTCCATTCTGAGGGAGTGATGAAATAGGTTTGGATTTTAGTGACTCCTCTGAGTAGAGAAGCAATCTGATCTTGGTCCAAGTGTTGGACATTGGTCTGAATGAGATTCAGATGTAATGAGAAGATTAGATTTGCGGTCTTGATTTAATCAAGCATCTGTGGGAGGAACATAAGATCTGGATTTGAGATGAGATCTCAACATCCAAGCCACTATACGTGGAACAATACAATCACCTTGTCCTTATCTCCAAGTATCTGCGGAGAAAGTACATTATTCTTGAAGGGGTTCAAAAATAATTCATTTTGATGAATTATGTATCCAGGAAACAAGATGATGATAATTAAATGAGATTTAATTATCAAAAAATAATATGAATGGGATTCATATTATGAGAATGATTATCCAATATAATTAAATGGGATTTAATTATCAAGGATTCACAGAATGTGGATAGTGCTATCCATAATATCTGTGTATATATTATAAATATGATTTATAATATATTAAAGAGAGAGCACCTTTGTAAATAGCATTTGTTAATTTTTAATGTGAATTGGATTCACATTAAGAAATTAATTGGAAATGTAATTTACAATTTAGTTTGGGCTGTGAATATGATTCACATATTTTCAATGGCATGACTGAAATATTCGCTAATTAATTGGGAATTAATTTAGTGGATAATTTTGCAATAAATATATACTAATTAATTGGGAATTAATTTACTGGATAATATTGCAAATAAACAAAATATAATGATATGAATTAAAAGGAGGAGATAATCCACCAAATCATGAGGTGGTGTCACCCATGACTTGGTCATGGGTGACGCCCCATGATTTTGGGTGGATTATTATCCTATTTTAATTATTATCTCATTATCTTATGATTATTATTTTTTTTGAATTAAATTATTTTGATGATACTTCAACATATATTTGATTTAATATAAACTAATATATTTTTATTTTTTGAACAACAATGATCATGGCCATTGGTTTAATACACATATCAATCTAACCATTGATTTTGTGTATGACATGGATTGTGATCCATGGACTCCCAAACTAGTATATAAAGAGGGCAACCCTAGCCCTTTGAGAAATACATTCATTCTACATGCCTACTCTCTCTCATTCTCGCCATCTCTCTCTAAGGTGGTCGTCCACCTTGTGTTTTGAGGGAATAGCAATCGTCTCTCCGCCATTGTGATGTCGCTTCGATTGCTCGTGGATCTCCATCATAGGATTTCGTTGGACGAAATCAGGAGATACAAAGCTTGGATCTTCATCGAGGATTGCGGGAGAAATGTGTCTCATCATCGTGCCCGCAAGTGCCATCTTCGTAGACCGGACTTGAGTCAGGAGGATCTCTTGCTTTAGAGATCTCGTGATCGCAAACACGCTTCAAGTGGTATTTCTAATAATTTGTGGTTTGATGAAATGATCCAATAAATGTTCTTGTGATCATGTGGTTTCATCTCTTGAATTAAATTTAGATTTTTTTAAATTCCGCTGCACCCAGCGGCTAATCACCCCGATCGCATGAGATGCGATCAACACACTTTCGTGTCGCTTAAGGATTCTCCGTATCTTTTAAATAGTGCCATTTTAAATGCACTAGAATCGATGTGTCTAATGCCCAGTCTTGGAGGGACTACGGTGTCCAATAAGTTGGATCCAACAATAGTTGTATCGTCACCTCTCCCAGCTCTCGTCAATCAACTCAAGTGCAATCTCAACAACTAATAGACAATAATAATTAAGCATATAAATGTATGTGATCTAAAGTTTATTATACCATAAAAATGTGTATAGAACGTAGTAGTAGAGGTCAAACCACAAAGGAGTACACGAGATAAAGCAATAAAATTGAATAGACATCATAGGGATTTTTTATTTTTAATTGTTTTTGTTGATTTTTATTTTATATATTTTTTTATGTTTTTAACTTTGCAAATTTTTAATTTTTAATCTAGAAAATAAGATATAAGATTCATGTAGATGATAAATACTATATTCAAAGGAAATATAAAGAGATGTTTTTAATTATTTAATCATAATAAACAAACTCAAAAATTCAAAATGAAAATATTTTTGGGTTCTATAAATTTTATTCTATTTTTTGGTAAGTTCTGGATAATTTTTTAGAATTTTTATAGATCTTTAAATAAGGAGATACACAACAACAACAACAAAGCCTTTTCCCACAATTTAGTAGGGTCAGCTACATGGATTCTTCGCCTCCATTCAGATCTATCTTGGGTCAATCTCGGGTTTATATCCAAAAAACTAAGATCCCTTTGTATAGTCTCTTTCCAACACATATTGGGTCGTCCTCGCCCTCTCTTATCCGGCTCAACATCCCAATAGTTGCATCTCCTAATCGGTGCATTAGTTGACCTTCTTTGCAAATGACCAAACCATCTTAAGCGGTCTTCTCCCATCTTATCATCGATCGGAGCTACACTAACTTTCTTTCCGATTGCATCATTCCAAATCCGATCTTTACGTGCATGTCCATACATCCACCTTAGCATTTTCATTTCTTCTACAACACTTCTCTTCACATGTCTATTGTTCATAGGCCAACATTCAGATCCATAGAGCATAATAGGTCTCATGGCTACTTTGTAAAACTTTCCTTTAATTTTTAAAGGAATTTTCTAATCACAAAAAATGGTAGAGGCTCCTCTCCACTTTATACAACCTACATTTATTCTATTAGTAACATCTCCATCAATTTTCCCATCATGTTGCAAATTAGACCCTGTATATCTAAAAGTATCTCTCTTCCGAATGTTATAGTCACTAATCTTCACATTGATTCCTTCACCATTGCTTCCATCAAAGGTGTACATATATTATACCAAATCTTAAACAAGAAGAGACATCAAATAAATAAAATAGTCAATCATGGAACTTGAAAATATCTAATAAATATCTATCAAATTAGATTCAGCCCAAATTCAATTATCCCAAGTACTAGAAAATACAATGAAAATTCAGAAACTTAAAGCATATTTTTGTGATTTTTCTATGAATTTTAAAATTTGTATATGGTATTATGTGTTTTAAATTTTAATAATTTTTTAATAATGTTTTGCAAAAATATTTTAACAGAATTTAAAATATACCTAAATAAACACATGGATTTTTTGGAATTTTTAAGACATTTTTGTAATTTTTATGGATTTTTAAATGTAAATAAGAAAAATGCAATGTTTTATATTTTTAAATAGGAAGATAATTTTAATTGTCTTAAGAAAAATATATACGATATAATAGGGTATCATGTACTTAAGATAATTTTCTTATAATTTTTAAATACAAAATACCTTTTTTAGTAATTAAAATACACACAAAATTAAATTTACAATATAGGGACCTAGTTACATTTTTTCAAAAGTATCTGAGCATTTAGTAACATTTTAGACATGTTTGGTGGTATACATCGTATATTTCCACATTTTAAAACATATCTCATACTAAAAAGGGTATAAATGTAAATACAACAAATATCAAGGCCAAGCATGCAAATTTACCAAAAATAAATACACAAATATTCAAAATTTCTAGACCAAAATGAATAAATAAACCCGCAAGGGTATCCAAGCAAAATTCTTGTCCCCTCATACACACAAGCACGTGAGGTGACGTAGACTAGACTAAAGTGCAAATGGAGGAAAGCTTGGGATCCCTAGTGTAAATATTATAGAAATATTACAATGATAGAGGAAATTTTATGGAATAAATATACAATACAAAATCAGAGGGGAAGATATGAAATATACCCCTTAATAGGCAATGGCGTATGGAGAGCCACTTATCCACGTGGCGCACAGTGGATGGTCAATGACAATTCGCCAAATGAGAGAGGAGATTAGAATCCACTCTCTGATTTGACTATCGATTAGATCTAAATTGGACAACACCTGTTGCACCGGGCACTTGTTCTTTATCCAAAAACCGAGAGTGGGTTTGGAAGAACATGGAAAAAGGATCAACTGGGTGAGTCTCGATCGAACAAAACTCATGATTTTCGAGGTCTCTTGGGCTATTGGTTGGCTCAAAATGCTCTTTGGATGATTATATAATGACCTGAGATCTCAGATGAACCCAATATCTTGTTGAAGAGAGACTTGGAGCTTGATGAATTTTAAAGGCCTGGAGCTTCTGTCCAAGACTCAATCAAACCCCGAAAAGGGGTCCTCTGGGATTCCTACCTGCACAAGAAAACTCCTAGGTTGAGGATGAAGCTCCTCAACGCATTAGCTGCTCAAAAAAGGTGGTGGAATGGATGTGGCGGAGGCACTCCAGTGAGAGGCGAAGGAGGAGTACTAATCTCCCAGATCTGAGCAAAATCTAGGATGAAAATGGATCGGGTTGAAAACATGTGAAGAGAGGAAGCTGTGGAGGTGATTAAGATGGGTCAAAACAATTGAGGATACAATAAACAGAGATCGGAGCCTAGAGCTCTAGTAAACTACATTTCTTTATTTTTATGATGATATGGATGAAATCACAAGAAATAGAATGCAATGTCATACTACTGCTACTCATAAGCTCACATGCCTGATGTGGTTGGGAGTAGAAATCGCATGAAGGAGCTCTCGAGAAGGGTGAATTGGCTCTGAACGCCTTCTCGTTGTGAATCGATGGGGATCACTCCCTGTCACAGAGGATCACTCAAGGTTTCGATCTAAGAGGTCAAAAGTAGATCAAGAGGGATTAAATTCAAAAATGGAGGAGGTGGAGAATATATACAGGTTGTCTGAGATAAGGTCTTCGTTAGGGTATATGCGTGGATTGATGGTTGACTAAGGTCGAGCATTGATGTGCATTAAAGTTGATCACCCAATGAAGAACACTGCTAAAGAAATCAGAGGCAGATGAGATCAGAGGTGAGCTAGAAATTTTGGTGAAAATGAGGAAAATGCACGGGACAAACCTGTCCAAGTGGGGAGCGCGAGGTGACCTAGGTCAACCAGGGTCTCTCCCTGATTGGTCCACGTCAGCCACAAAGAGACAAAACAGAAATGAAAATAGAAATAAATAAAAATAAAATATCAAATGATTTTATTAAATTTTACTTAAAACATTAAAGTTGTTCCTAATTTTATGTACTATTTTTAGATGATTTTTTTATTTTTATCAACCTATTTTTAGGTGTTAATTTTTACAAGTGTACTTAAATGTATAAATACATGTGTATTATGTATTTTATTTTTATTTTGTATTTAGGTTTTTCTTATTTTATATACATTATATATTATTTAAATATGTATTTACATATTTTTAGTTTATTTTTCAGAGTTTATTTGTACACTTAATTAAATATGGGTCTGTATAATATAAGTATAGTATACTTTTGTATTCCATTACATTAGTCATTTTAATGAATCTTTAATCATTTCTTTTTGTGTTTATATTTTTAATATAGTTCAAACAATATTTACAAGTATTTAAAACTATAAAAAGAGTAAAAATTTAAAGAATGAATTAAATGATCAATAAAATATATAGGTATGTAATACAATGAGACCCAAAGAGAAAATTTTTATATCTTAACTTCGATTTTAATGAAACCACCTTTATTAGATAGATAATTTAATTTAGAGTACAATAAAAGCGAGTTTGGTCAATTTTAAATTCATATGGAGAATATATGGATCTATGAAGTTCTGTTTATACCTTTTTATCTGTGTATCCCAATCACGAAGTATTGTATTTCATGTGCAATTATTTTTGTATTTTTTATACATTTTGTTGTACATGTTCTATGTTGAAAATGTCTTTATTTGAGGTGTGTATGAATTAGTGTAAGTTAGGATGTGTATGCAATGTATTGGTCACCTAGGGTTTCTAGGTGTCTGTGTCATTTATCTGTATTTATTTGCCTTTATCTCCCTATGATTCGTTCCTTGTCGACCAAGTCATATTGATGTAATATCGAGGTTTAGGGTAAGTCGGTATTTACAATACTTCATTTATTTTATTTTATTTTATTTATTCATTTGTATTTAAATACAAGTATTTAAGCACTATTTATTGTCAATGGTCGAATTGTTAATTTCTACAAGTTAGTTATATTTACATGGGTTTTAAAGATAAAATAAATGAATAGAGGTGAATAAATGTATATTCATCACTGCTCCTATGTTGCTCACCTCCGTCGGGCACCCTTGCACGCGGATCAACAACAACAGTCTACCTCTCCTCTGTCGCAGGATGCACGTGGCTGCAGCAACGCCTCGTGTGACTGCCACCCCTCATCGTCGTCGCTAGCCACGAGCAAGAGTTGTTATTCTCTCGTGCACCTTCACCATGATCTTCCACTAGTGGCTGGGATGGGTGAAGTTGAAGAAGTTGAAGAACACCTCCCCAGCCTCTTACATGCAAGGAAATCTTTTTTTAAAAAAATTGCAGGCCCGGTGGACTTGGAGTACATCAGAGATCGACGAGTCATGAAGCGAGACGACTGCTGTGGAGACAAGGAGACTGAATTCTTTTTAGAGGGAGATTTCATTTCATTTTTTATTAAATCTTGTAATTATTATGTTGTAATAATTTAGATAAACACATGCTTACAATGGCTCTTATTTGAGAGCTCGCAAGTGTATGTGAGACTCGGACATTTTTATTCTTTTCATTGTGGTTGTGTCGAGAGTGGTTCTCAACTTGAGTGGCGAAAGTAGGATAGGTTCGCGGTAGTGTAAATCCAAATATGATTGTACACTTCATAATATTCATGTCATCAAAAGATTCAATAATTATACACACTTAAATACAACTATTTAACCAAATTAAGATCAACTTCTTCTCGTTAATAGTATCATGTTTAGGTACGATTTTGCATCGACTTTCATACATCTAGTGTAACATTTAAATTTCATATACATGGAGACTGTTGAGAATTGTTGTACATATAACTTCTTCTAAGCATTCATCATTGCTTCTTGCTTGCATTTGATTTTTTGATTCACCCCTCCGTTTTGTAACCTAAAGATAAAAGGAAAAGGAACTGAATGATAGGAGTGATTGTGTGCTCACATTAGATTCAAGAGATGATCAATACTCTAAAATTGGGACAGAATTGAGCAAGTCGATAAAATAAAAACTTATTTTACCGGTGCACAAAGACCTTATTGTACATAGATACTTACCCCCCAGACAGAGTGGGTGAGCATGCACACATTAAGATCAGAGGACAAATCCTTGGACTTACCCCCTAAGTCTTCAGATCCGACTCTCATGGGCTTGGGAGCTGCAAGGGCTTGCCTTTGACCTTAGTGTATGTTTCAGTTGTGAAAACTGTGTGTCTCCTGTGGGGTGTGATATTGAACCCGGCAGCCTGGGAAGATCACCTCATTGATTGGGAGCATACAAGAGCACTACTAAGTGTAAGGTGACACCTTTTGTGTACTGGATTAAAAGATTATCTTACCGGTAACTAAAATAAGATAAATTTGGTCGAACCGTTAAGGCCTTCACGTGTGAAGTTGATGAACTAAAAGGGTGATCTGACTATAATCTCCATAATTTCTTGATTTTAAGGAGTGTTATTTTCACTAAAACTGATGGTTGTTAGCACACCGACAATAAATATTAGGGATATTTACACCCATAATCTTGAGTAGTTTGAACTCTTGATATTCCATAATTACACCTAGGATCTCGAATAGTGCTTAACTCTGACATGGCATAACCCTATGTTAACTTCAATCCATTTCTCTGTATTTATATTGATGGATCACATGAGATGAACAATGGATAAAATGGAGGTAGCTTCATCGATCCCCTTTGGTTTGTTGAACGCGGCAGAGAGATCTTCTCCGATGATGTTGAAGGTCTAGCTCACAGTTGATGTGTTGCTCAAGGTGGATGGAGATGGCTAGTAGATTGGAACTGAGTACTACAACAACGAGATGGATTCCCCCTCTATAGAAGCTTTGGCTATAGAGGTGATTCGAAGCTGCAAGTTGTTGGTGATTTTTGATGGAGATGTTGTTAAATATGAAGTGGGGCTGTGGAAGCACACCAGCAAGCAAGCTGGTGGTCGATGCACAATTGAGGGTTCTCTTGTGACGACTGTGGAGTTTTGTTGGACCTATTTATCTTCTCTGTTGATTGACGGAGAAGTTTGAAGTTGATGTGTTGCCCAAGGCTTGGATTTGAGCCCAAGAGGTCGAACCTACAATAGCCCTCTAGTGATGTGCGAGATCTACAAACCTCTATAGCTTGACTTGAAGGATTGGAGGAACCTCTTGTCAAATCTTAAACCTGATGGTTCATGTTGGGTTGACTACTGCTCAGATCTACAACACCCGTAAATAATAGTAAGTGGATGCTCTAACTTTGAAATGCTTGCTAAGTTGAGTTGGTAATGGAGGGGTGCAGATGATGTAAAGATCCTCGTGATGCAAAGAAAATGGAGGATTGTCGGCAGAGGAAGGGAAGGGGGCTGGAGGAGGAAGGGAGGGAGATAATCGGCGGAGGAATGGGGTGGAGGAGGAAGGGGGAGGGATGGGTTTTTTTCCTTTTCCTTTTGCTTTTGATTTAATTCAGCTGTTGGATTAATGATAAATTAGTTTAACTCAATGGTCTGGTTGAGTTAGTGAACTAAATTAAGGAGGACATAAAAGTTATGCATATAAAACGGAGCACTTATTAAGGGTCGTGGGTGTAATTATGAATTATCGAGGGTTTTGGGTGTTATGAGACTACTCGGGGTTATAGATGTAAATATCCCTAAATGTTAACATGAAACTTCATTGTATTTTTTGTTATATATAGAGTATTGTCATGGGTTTTTTAAGATATGAGACTTTACTCAAAATTAATATATTTTAGCATACCAAATATGGTTTAAATCTCATAAAATATTAGAATAAAATAACATAAAACATCATTGTATTTTATTGATAAATAAATGTATCACATTTTAGTGATTTTTTAATATTTGAACTTTCTCTCAAAATCGTTCATGTTATCCCACAAATATGAGTTAAATATCATTTGCACATGAAATTTTGTTTTTTTATATCATACTATATATTACATTCTCTTGAGTCTTCTAAGGATTCAAACTTTAACTCAAATTAATGTATGTTAACATAGAAATATGGATGAAATTTCATATTTATGTAAGCTCAACAATAAAAACGTGGAACTTTATTATATTTTTATCATAATATATTTATATATCTCTTACTCTTGAGTTTTTTATTTCAAAATTTACTCAAAATTGGTATATGCTAGAACATTGGATATGGATGAAACCTCATTTGTATGTTGGCATACAAAAAATAATTTTAACAAAAAACTTTATTACATTTTTGTTATATGTATGTATGTAAAAAGTATGTATTCATCTTTATTGTATTTTAACTTCTAGTAAAAAATTGTTTATGTAAGCTTACACAGATGGAAGAAGTCTTATATGCTTCTTAGCACTCGCAAATTTAATTTTGACATAGAAGTTTTAATTTTTATCATAATATGTATATTATATTTTCTTGAGTTTTTTTTGTGATTGATTATTTACTCAAAATTTGAGCTTGTCAACAAGCAAATATGTATGAAATCTCATACATATGTTAGTACACAAAAAGGCATGTTTAACATAAAACTTTATTATATTTTTATCATTACATACGTACATCAAATTTTCTTTTGTTTTTTAGGATTCGAGCTTCCACTCAAAAATGGTGCATATCCGAACAGAAAATGGATGAATTGTCATAAATATATATATACATATATATATATATATATATATATGTTAGCATATTAAAATTTAACTTTTATCATAAAACTTTTTTATACTTTTATTGGTGTATATATATAATATTTTCTTGACTTGTATTAGGATTTAAACTTATAATTGAATTTGATGCACGTTATATCACAAAAAATTGATAAAACCTCATATGTAAGCTACCACAAAAAAGAACATTTTTTCATGAAACTTTATTTTATTTTTTTCATAATATATACATAAAAATTGTTGATTTAGTCATTAATTTTGTTTTTGTTAGCATAATTGGTCAAAATCTCAATTATATGTTGGCACCCAAAAAAATAATGTTAGCATGCAACTTTATGTTATTTTTGTCACTATATATATCACATTTTCTTTTGCTCTAAAGGATTTTAAATTACACTCAAAATTTATGCATGTTAGCACAAAATGTGGATGAAAAATAATTTTATCATAATATACAATCAAACACACACGCATACAGGCACGTGCATACACACATACGGGTAAAGTGTATATGCTAATGGGGACTACCTAACTTAACAACTCCCACTTTTTTTGTTTTTTCGTATATTCATTAAAAACTCCTAGGAGGATTTAGATCAACTATTGCCATGATGTTGTCATTCAAATTTCAAATTTTTTAGAGATTCCTATCCCGGCCATCATGCTTGTCAAATTTTGATGGTCCCATAATTGTTGAAGTTGACCCCTTCCGGATGGACATATTAGGAATGCCTGCTGATGAATCCACGATTCGTCGATTTTATTATTTATTTTAGCTTCATTTCCGTAGTCAAATACCTATAAATACCCACTAATTTCATGTAATTGCCATTTTGCATTCATTTGTTAAATATGCTTTTTTAACACTTTTGTACTTAAATAAAAGAATAAAGAAGAAAAGAAAAGGAAAAGAAAAATAAAGGATGTATTTATGGAATAAATACAGACTGATCCGAACCCCAAGAGAATGACAATACTTGACCTGATCGACCAGGAATAAAGTAGGGGGAGATAGGGTCTGTAATCCAAAAATCACAAAAATAATTTGCAAAATGTTCCCTATAGATTTGTATAAAACTTGTACCATTTTATTTGTATATAAATTAACCTCAAATTAATTATTTTTGTGAACAAAAGTTGTAAATAAAAATGTGTTGTAAATAATAAAAATAATTACAAAGCAAAATAATGTACATATTATAAATAATCACACTCAGAAAAAGCCGCAAAGTGATAATTGAAATACCAATTCTAGCTCCATACGAATTCAAATTGAATCAAACTCACTTCCATTATACTCTAAATTAAATTATCTTTCAAATGTCTATAATTTCATATTTTTTGGAGTTACGGATGAAAAGTCGATTTTCTGGGGTGTTTTGTGTGGTTTTACCACGTACATATTTGTATATTTACTCATATTTATTTTGTATACATAATGTACATAATTGTAAATATTATTTTCATAAAAATAAAAATTAAAAAAATATAATTTAAAAATTAAGAAAATTATTTAAAAATTATTTTATTATCTATACATGTGTATATTGTATTATATATACAAAATATATGTATAAAACTAATCTCCTTATATAAATATCACCAAAAAAATAAATATATATAGCATTATTTAATTGATTTAATTTAATTACGAAATTTTAATTCAGATTTAATTATTTAATTCACTAAAAAAACATACCTTGGATATAAGATATTATTCCATACCTTTAATAGCCACATTTAAGGTGGATAATTAATTTCTATAAATTAATTATTTTAGTTAATTTATTTAATTCTGAATTTCATAATTAATTAATTAATTAAACCAATAAAAATCTACCTCATTTGTAGATACTTTCCATTTGGATTTTCATCTTCTTTTTAATGGGCTCCTCCTCCTTCGTTATTCGTTGATCAATCTTTGGTGGAGAGGAGCTCGATCTCTGAGAGCGATCTTGTTGAAAAAGGGTGCCCAACCTCCGAGCCATCCGATGACAGCGCATCGGCCCTTGTCGAGGCCATTACGGCCTATCCGATCCTAAGGTGAGATCCATTTTATTTACCATTTTTCCTCTTAAATAAATCTTAGAGGTGATTTTTGCTTTGATTTCTTCATTAAATTTTAAGGATAAAAATCCCCCAAAAAATATCCATCACACTTTGATCTGCCTCCAACACCGAATTTTTCATCTCAACTCGCAGTCTCTCCGTTTTTATTTCTACCTCACACGACTTATCACCTCCGACCACGCATGGTGGTCGGAGATACGGATCTATCTTCCACCCAAGATCCGCAACCATTCATGTATATCATTTTCTTGATAAATAAATAAAAGGAATAAAAAACATATAATTGTTTTTATCTCTAACCTTTATTTTGCAGGATCATCTAAAAATAATAAAATATATATAAAATATATATATATATGTGTGTGTATATATATATTTCTGCAGTCTACAGATCCCCCTTCAAAAAATAAAAAAAATATTTACAGTTTTTTTGCTTACATTTCTTGTAAAATTAAAAAAATTAAAAAAATTAAAAAAAAAGCATTGGACGGCAACACCGCCCCAGCCACCAGCAGTGCCGCCCCGCATCAACGACCCCTCCACCCGCTCATGTGATACCCCCTCCAACTGCAACACCGAGTCGGTGCCGCCTCTGCCCCCAACAATCGCTCCTCCGCCCGTGCCACACCCCTGCGGCGATGCGGCCCGTGTCGACCACCGCTGACCAAGACGCGCATCCCAGTGGCGAACCTCCATCATGCGGGGCCCACGAGCCACGTGTCTCTACCACCGTAACCTCCACTCCTCAAGCCTTCACCCTGCGGTGATTCACCAGCGCTCCTCTGCCCGTGCCTCAATCCTCCTGATGGCCTCTAGTATCCACACCACCAACGTCCATGAAGAAAGGGAGGGTGGCGGCTACTCATGTCCCCTCCTTTTTTATTGAATGCAGATCCTAGGGTTTGCATTTTTAAAATAAAAACAGATTAGGAAAATTACATTTTAGCCTCCCGAGGTTTTCGAAATTGTAGAGACACTCCTGAGCTCTAGAAGACACGTGCAGTGCACGCACCATCTTTGGGTAATTTTCACCTTTCACCCAAAAACTTTATAGTTTTTATATTCACTACAAAGCTTTTAATAATTGCATTTAGGTTCATGTACTCCATACCGTTAATTTTCTTGCTCTTTGCATCAGAATAAATGTTTTTATTACCTAAAAATTCTCAAAAAAATTGTGTATGCTCCGCTATGCTCGTGAACATTGAATTTTTTGTCACATTTTCTTGTCGTTTGATATATTTAAAAATTCAAAAATAGTGTCTTTTGTCTGCTCGAAATTAGAAAATTCATAAAAATTCAAAAATTTGCCTAAAAGTTCTTAAAAAAATTCGTGTAGGTTTATTTTACTGCCCATTAATTTCTATCCACTTTTTGTGCATTAATCATTTATAAAACTCCAAAAAAGTACAAACAAATCTTAAAAAATGTAAAAATATAGAATAATCTAAAAGTTATGATTCTAATCTCTGTTTATAGATATTTAATTGTAGTGTAGCCTAAAAATAATTTCCATTTTGAGCACTTAAATTATTTTTAAGTTGCAAAATACTCTTGGTTGTGAACTATTTTCTCTATTTTCCATTGTTTGATTTTTATAAAATCACAAAAATATCAGAAAAAAATGAAAAAATTACCAAAAACATTTTTAAATCCTGTAAAATACAAAAACATTTTTTCCATAAATTTCTGACATTTTTTGATATTCTAAAAAATACAAAAAGAGTGTGGTGTGTGTATTTTATCACTTGTGCTTTATTTGAAATCAAAAAAAATAAAAATTCAAAAACCACTAAAAAATTATCTTGGAAATTTGACAACATAGTTTTTAAATCGTGCTCCTAGTTTTCGACCATGGTCGCTATACCGGGTAAATTGAATAGCGAAACTGCTTACATTTCATTACTTTCTTTATCTTTCATCAAGTGGTTTATATATTTTTTCTTGTTGATTACGCTTGGTGATTCGGGTCACAATGACCCTTGTTTATTTCATCTTAACCCGAGTTGTCAGGCATGTCATCAGAATGGCGTCGTTGCCGAGGAGCACGATTTTGTAGTCATTTTTCAGTTTTGTTCTAGTTATCTCTCTATATTATAATTGTTTTCTAACCATCTCTTATTCGATTTTTGTGCGAGGAACTGGTTGGAAGACGAATTGGAGATTCTTTTTGGAGGATCCGCACAGGAGGAAGAGCAGGGACGAGAAGAAGACATTTTATTTTATTGTAGAGAACGATCTATTGTTGTAATAACTTAGACGGTGAACTTTTGTGGACTTGGACACTATTCGGGGTTTGTTTCGCCAAGTGCCGGTGAATTGGAAGACCTCACCATTGTTTTCCATGTTTTCTTGATTTCACCACCATAACTTTCTATTTGATTTTTGTGGTTTTGGCCCCTAGACGTAGAATTTTTTGTTGATTATGACGTAGTTAGCTAAGGCCCAACACCTAATTGCTTATCTGTGCCTATAGTACGTAATTCGACTTGGCTAAAAATAAAATTGAAAAAGTTAGTTTAATTGAATTTGAGATCACGTACCGTGAGGAGTCACATACAGCACTAGCAGGACCCGTTGTGGCAGGCACCGAGTGACTCCCAAGATCGAACTCCGGACTCAATTCGATTAGCTAATTATTGTTATTAGCGATCAATAGAAGTTGCTCGTCTAAGTCCGATTTTCCCGTGCATCATATAGTTAGTTTACTTTCTGTATTTAATTTATGTATGGATCATATTGCATGTAGAGTGCTGGAGCAAGGTACGTATTTCTATCCCTGCATGCAGCATTGTGTTTGACCGAACATCGGCTTTTTCGACTTCCTCCCCATGTTTCTAGACTCAAAATAATCAAAGGAAATCAAAAATTTCGTTAGGCATTGTTTATTTCTGAAAAAAAATCTAAAAAAGTGAAAGCAATAAAATCTGGGACTTCTAATGCAAACTTGACCCTAAAACTCACCTCATCTAGAAATATTTGTTTTGGGGAGAGTCACCCCCTCATTTGTTAGTTTTCTTGAGCGAGAGAGTGACCCGTATACAAGGATAGAGTCGCACCTGAACTTCCGTTAGACTACTGGTCTTCGGGTTAGTTGTTCTCCAGTGAGGATCTCTCCGGTAATCGCTATAGCGGACCGCGATGTCCTTAACTGAGTGAGTTGATCGGGTAGCCGGTAAACGGTCCGCAACTTGTACTGTCTGGGAAAGATCTGACTTTAGGATTGGGCCAGTCTCCTGGGAGCATCGAGTTCCTAACAGCTTGCTTAATCGGTGTGCAAGATTGATTTATCACCTAACTAAAATTGACACGATAAACGATCGATCCTTTATGGTCATCAGCTTGTGTTGAGTAAGAGAATTGGGGGTTTGACTTCTCATCTTGTTTGCTTACCAGATCTCATCCACACTCATCCCAACATCACGATGATGGGTCGGAGGT
Source organism: Ottelia alismoides (assembly GCA_037367405.1). NCBI lineage: Eukaryota > Viridiplantae > Streptophyta > Magnoliopsida > Alismatales > Hydrocharitaceae > Ottelia > Ottelia alismoides. The sequence goes on along the minus strand of JAZKJV010000547.1, from coordinate 507,489 downwards.
CCCTTAGGCTGCCCTTGGTAGCACCGCTCTCCAGCACTCCGACTCATTCATCTAGGGAGGTTTCGGGGAGTCTAGACCCTCTCTCCAAACCTGAGTTCTATTCCACCCTGCTCTTCCTTGTCCACCCTTCTTCCAGTCCTGAGGTGCCCGAGTAGAGACCTGCACAGTTATTTGTTCATTTGACGACACCTGAGTTGGGGTCTTTTACCTTTTTAAAGACTAGAGAAATGGCAGCAGTGACGAACGAACCGATGGACAACCGTAGAGTTTGACATATGTTCTAGATAAAGGCACCATCAACAACACCTTACTAACCTCCCTAGAGACGATGCAATGACAGATTCGGAACCAGTGAGCATTCATGGCAGAGGTTCCTCAGGAGTTAGCACAGATGCAAGCTGGCAGAGGAGAGACTCAGTCGAGACCAGCCGGTGGAGAGATACCAGTTGTTGGATGAGGAGCAGGAGGACATCCAGAAGACCCACAGGATCCACCCAGACCAAGAAGGCCTATGAGGGAGTTGCACAACCCTTGTGCAACCCTCACACACTGTTGGATCCAACTTCCAGCTATTCTGGGTGACTTCAAGATTCCGCCCCAGACCATTCAGCTTTTGCCCAAGTTCCATGGACTAGCCACCGAGAAGCCACACTTCACCTGCAGGAGTTTGAGATGATCTCCAGTACTGTCCACGACCGATTCGTGGACGAGGACACCATCATGATGATGGCATTTCCTTTCTCCCTGGTTGATAGAGCATCCTACTGGCTGAAATATTTGGGGAGATATATTACTTCATGGGAGCAGCTCCAGACCGAGTACTTGAATAAGTACTATCCACTCGGTCCGACCAACGTAGCACGAGCTTTGATCAACAACTTCTCCATGATTCTGAATGAGCAATTCCGTGAGGCGTGGGATCGATTCTATGAGCTCATTGACCGGTGTCCACATCATGGTATATCCAAGCTCAATCTTGTCCATAGCTTCTTTTGTAGGCTGACACCAAAGCTGTAGGGGCTTGTCAACGCTTCTTGTGGGGGCTCTTATTTCACTAAGGATGAAGACCATATCTGGGCTATCTATGAGGAGATGACTAAAAACTAGACAGCGATGTCCCAAACCATGCTTTACGCTCAGGGAAATCCCTTACCCCAGGCCATATCCTATCAGAGGATAGCACAAATTTATGTGGGTCCACCCATTTCTTCGTCATCAGCAGCAGCACAGGCAGAAGAAGTAGTGCTAGGTCATGATAGATAGATCAATTGGCACACACTCTTAGTGACCTGAAGACCCACATCTTGTGTCTCTAGGAGGCACAAGCGGCTTCTCAGCCTCGTCCCAGGTCACGAGCTGATCCCAACATCAACAGCTCTTCCCAGCACTCTGCCCAGTACCGCCAAGTTCACCACATTTAGACAGAGCTGGTTCAACCGTTGTAGCAACACTACTCTCAGCCACCACCATCTCTGGACAATCGAATGGTGGTGTATCAGCCATATTAGTCGCTGATAGTTCTTCCCCTGCCCCCTTACGAGGAGGAGACGTTAACTGAAGTCAACGGGATTTGGTATGACCGGCAGCATCCCAGGATATGCCGAGATCATCCTGGATTCAGGTGGTCTACTGGAGGCACCTCATCCCAATAGTAGCCTCCAGCTCCGGGTGGATAGAGCAGCAGCAGCAGCAGCAGCCCCAGTACTCCCGACCATAGCAGTATTACCAATCATATCCTCATCCCCACCAACAAGGATAGCAGTGGAGGTAGCAGCAGCCTCGGCAGTATTCTCAGCCTCCCCCTCATCAGTACCAGCAGAGCCAACCTCATTTCCAGCGAGGCAGCCCGTCCGGTTCTCATGGACCAACTTATGAGAACCCATCCCTTGATGACTTAGCCCGCCTACTTTCAGACCAGCAAGCATCCTTCAGGCGGGAGATGGACGAGTTTAGACAAGAGATTAGGGAAATAATCAAAGGCAAAGCTACCATACCCCCTCAGATTGAACTGAACCTAAACAATCTGAAGAGGAAGTCTAAGCAGGTACAGTTTACATAGACTACCACTCCTAGTGATTCACTGGGCGATACTTCTTCCTACATATTTGATGTTGATTTTATGACACTTAGGAGTGGTAGGATGCCAGCTAGCGGTGCCTTGTCTGAGCGACAACCCCATGATGATTCAAGAGCATCAGACGAGGAGTATAGCAGTGCTGATGCTACTGATGATGTTGATGACGGTGGTGTTGATGCCACCAAGGATGATGATCCAGTCGACGGTATTAAAGCCGCCATTTCTCCAGATGCAGTTGGTGGTACTGATGCCACCATTAGATGTGATGCTGAGCCAGAGCGTGGTGTTGATGCTGCAAAAATAGATGTCGTGGTGGTGTTGATGCCACCATTTCTAGTCTAGTTGGGTTTCCTTGTGTTTTTGTACCTCAGGACAATATCAAAAATACCAAAAAATGATTAAAGGAAAGGTTTCTTCATCCACTCTGAGTCCATATGTGTTTCATGATGATCCTTGTATGGGCTTCATTCGTTCACAGTAGCAGGAATCTCTTCCTAACCCTATATCTGAGGAGGGTCTAGTTATCCCCTTCCCTCAAGCACTCTGCTCAGGGTAGGGGAAGAAAACATAAAATCCAAAAAAATCACAACAGTTAGAGTTCAACCAGCAAATGATCGGTAGATTCCACATCCAGTTGACTCTACATGAGGCACTAGAGAACATCCCTCTCTTCCAGAAGCACTTGAGAGAGAAGACCATTGTACATAGGAAGAAGAGGAATCATACTGCAGAGATCCATGTGCTGACTAGAGCCACATGTTTCGCTATTCAGAATCAATTGTCGACCAAGACACGATGGAGGAACTTCATATGTCAGATGCCACACTCATGAGCAGCGGTTCGATCGTACCCTATTAGACAGTGGTTCTTCGATTAACCTTCTTCTGGTTGCCTTACTCGATTCAAGTTTGGCCCTCTTAGGTAGAGAAAGATGATCCTTCAGTTTGCTGATATATCTGTTAAGAGGCCAAAGGGGTTACTTAAGAACGTTGTCATCACAATTCAGGGCTTGAAATTCATCGTTGACTTTGTTGTATTGGACATGGAGGTCCCTAAATCTATGACAGATACCCCCATCATCTTAAGACGACCATTCTTGGCCGCAGACAAGGTAGTGTCCACCATGATAGTGGGAAGGTATACTTTCGCGTCGAGGGTAAAAGTGTACAAATAGAGACGATCGAAGAGACCAGAGCTAGAGATTCAGAGTGCTCAGATCAGATGACCGACTCATAGCATATGATAGAGGTTGAGCTAGACATCTACCAGGAGTGTGACTTTGTGATTACAGATGATGAAGCAGTTTGGGCAGATCATGCATCACGAGCTCATGCCACATCTTCAGATAGTGTAGATTCACATATCATGGCAGATGAGAGTTCGGAGAGCACAATCATGGCACATGATATAGTAGAGGTTGTTTATCATCGTCAGGATAGCGAAATCGATTTCGTATCATACTCATCAGATTCAGATCCCTCAGACACAGACACTGATTTTGACTAGCACGAGTTCGATGAATATTTACCATGTTTGGTGCCTACAGAGCCGACAGCTAGGGCGGAGAGTGAGCCAGGTCAGTTGACAGATATACCAGAAGGGCCATCTTCGTCAGATTTACCATTGCAGCAAGAGTTCTCACACACAGATCTGCTAGCATTCACTTAGACATTCCAGAAGCCAGATTTACCAGATCCCACATGTCTACAATTGAAGACCTTACTACATAACATGAAGTATAGATTCCTTACAGGTGAACCAGATATGTTCCCAGTCATTATCTTAGCAGATTTGACTGAATATCAAGAATCTCATTTAATGGAGGTTCTTGAAAGAAACCATGAGGCAATAGGATGGAGTGTAGTTGATCTCTAGGGGATAAGTCTAGCCCTGTGCTCCCACCACATTTATCTCGAAGAAGACGCCAAGACCTCACATGAGTTCCAGCGACGGCTAAACTCGAATCTTCAAGAGGTAGTCATGAAGGAAATATCTAAGTGGTGGAGCACCGATTTTATCTACCCCATCTCCGACTCCAAGTGGGTCAGTACATTGCATGTGGTACCCAAGAAGATGGGTATCACCACAGTTGTGAGCGAGTCTGGAGAGGAAATAGCTATCCAAGTACCCACTTCTTGGAGGGTCTGTGTGGACTACAGATGATTGAATCATGCCACCAAGAAGGACCATTTCCTGCTACCATTCATAGATCAAATCATTGAGATATTAGCTAGGAAGAGTTATTACTGCTTTCTGGATGGGTATTCGGGATACAACCAGGTGGTCATAGCGCCCGAAGACCAAGAGAAAACAATATTCACATGTTCTTTGGAACATATGCTTTTAGACAGATGCCCTTTGGATTATGTAATGCCCCGACTACATTACAAAGGTGCATGCTCTTTATTTTCTCGGACATGGTTGGTGAATTTTTAGAGGTCTTCATGGATGACTTCTCGGTCTACGGTGACTGTTTTGATGCATGTCTTGATTACCTAGACTGAGTACTTTAGCACTACATGGAGGTCAACTTAGTCTTATCTTGGGAGAAAAGTCATTTCATGGTGACTCATGGGACGGTCCTTGGCCATATCATCTCCAACAAGGGCATGGAGGTTGACCCAGCCAAGGTGGATATCATCAAGAAACTCAATCCACCATCCAATTTATAACAGTTGCGGTCTTTTCTGGGGCATGTCGGTTCCTACCAATGTTTCGTACAAGACTTCAGCAGAATTGTCCGACTGCTTACTAATTTGTTAACAAAAGACACCGAGTTCCTTATCGATGAGAAGTGTCTTACATCATTTGAGACTCTTAAGAATCTAGTTGTTAAGTCTCCTGTCCTTCAGCCGCCTGATTGGTCTCTTCCATTTGTAATCATGACGGATGCCTCTGATTTTTCCGTAGGGGCAGTGCTAGGACAGAGGAGGGACAGATTACCATATGTCATTAACTACGATAGCCGAACAATGGATGTCACCCATCAGAATTACACAGTCACAGAAAGGAGATGCTAACCGTAGTCTTTACCTTGGATAAGTTTCGATCTTACATTCCTTGATCTAGAATGACAATTTATATTGATCACGCCGCCATCCGATACTTAATGGCAAAGAAGGATGCCAAAGCCAGATTGACCAGATGGATCCTTCTACTCCAAGAGTTTGATATAGAGATTAAGGATAAACCTGGAGTCAAAAATGTGGTGGTGGATCACCTCTCCCATCCAGAGAACCTCGAGGATTCATATAAGACAACACCTATTACATAGACATTTCTAGATGAGGCGATTCTTGCAATCACCTTACTTCCATGGTACATCGATATTGTGAACTATCTTGTCACAAGGAAAGTTCCATAAGATTGGCCCAGACAACGACTTGAGACCTTTCTTGTGAAGGCTAAGTCGTACCATTGGAAAATTCCACTCTTTATCATGAAGGGGGGGGGGACAACATCTGGAGACGGTATCCCTTAAGAAGAGCAGCATAACATCCTCACCTATTGCCACAAGCTTGAGACAGGAGGACATCATTCTGGGAGACGGACAACATAAAAGGTGCTTCGATCTGGCCTTTGGTGGCCTACCCTCTTCAAGGATTTAGACAAATTCGAGAAGAGATGTACTGACTATCGGAAAATGGGAACTTGTGGACAGAGAGATATGATGTTGATGCAGCCCATTCACTTATGTGAGGTCTTTGACGCATGAGGCATCGATTTTATGGGCCCATTTCCTAAGAGTCAGGGATTTGAGTATATCTTGCTTGTTATAGATTATGTGAGTCGTTGGGTTGAGGCCATCCCCTCCCCAACCGCAGATGCTAATACGATATGCAAATTCTTGAGGAAAAATATCATTTCACGGTTCGGAGTAGCTAGAGTTTTGATGTCAGATGGGGGGACTCATTTTATCAACGATAAGGAAAGGGCCCTTGTTAACGAGTTCAACATAGATTATAGAGTTGCTACTCTTTATCATCCACAGATGAATGGTTTTGTTGAGGTTTCTAACAAGGAGATTAAGACTATATTGCATAAGGTAGTCCGCCTGGACCGAAAGGACTGGTCGTAGCTTTTAGACTTGGTCTTGTGGGCATATCGGACATCCTTCAAGACTCCATTAGGTACATCTCCATTCCGACTCATTTATGGCAAGCCATGCCACTTACCAGTTGAGCTAAAGCATAAGTCACTATGGGTTGTTACTGAGATATTTTTGGATCCAGAGAGTGTAGGAGATTAGAGAAAGGTAGAATTGGCATCCCTGGTGGAATTAGAGATATAGCCTTTTCGAGTAGCCTACAGTATAAGGAGCGAGTGAAGATATGGCATGATTCTCACATCAATTTGAGCCGAACCAAAAAGGACGGTTATTCGATGCCAGACTAAAACTATTTCCAGGGAAGTTGCAGAGCAAGTGGAAGCGACCATACTTATTCTGGAAGGTGCATGACAATGGCAGCATTGATAAATCTGAGATGTCATCTGAATCCACCTTCCTAGTTAACGGTCAGCACCTGAAGCCATATCTAGATCATCATCCGTTGATCGTCGATGTTGTCCCTATTCATTTTGCATGAGATGTGGTTTTTGACTCACATCATTTGCATCTCATGCTTGATTATCACTTCCTCTCGCAGCTGTATAGATCCAGATGTCCATATCGCACATTCTTTTGTCTAACACCCCATCTCCATCTCATGATTATGCTATACTTAGGGTATACTTTACCCTAAGTATAGGGGGTGTCAGACTCGTGATTATTCTTTTGATTCTTTTTACCTCTATTTTGTTGCCTATACTTAGGGATATTTTACCCTAAGTATAGGGGGTAAACCCAGTACATTCTATTCCTCAGTTTTCCCCTTATCTACAGTCTTCTATACTTAGGATTACTCGATCCTAAGTATAGGGGGGTCACCGACTTCTATTGATTATATTCTTTTATTCTTCGTTGTAATATAATATTCTTTTCACTTTTCTATACTTAGCACAAGTTATGTCTTTCTTTGCAGCTCTTTGATCACTATGAATTACATAGTTCGGGCTAAGTATAGAGGGTGTCATATATATTGTATATATACATTAGACCTAACTCGTACTTTCATATTTTTAATATGGCTAAAATACTATATAAATACTGGTAAAAAAACTACTTAATAAAAAGATGCAGAAATTTCCTCAAAACTCTTTTATATATACTGATTAATAAGCCAGGTTAAAATATTTTGAAACTATTTTGAAAATGGTTTGAAAATATATTTGAAAAATCTTTTGAAAACTATTTGAAAAATGTTTGAAACATGTTTGCAACCTTTGTAAAGATATTTTGGCTTGTAAAAATTTTTCTCTTTGTGTCAAATAAAATCATTTTGTAAAACTATTTGCAAATGTTTTGAAAAATGGTTGAAAATTTATTTTAAAAATTTATATATACTATTTGAAAATTGTTAGCAAAATTGTTTTCAAATGATTGTAAATGATTGTAAATTATTTGAAAAATTTTTTGGACTATAGTTTTCAAAATTATTTGTGAAATTTTTTCAAATAAAATTGAGGAATATATACATCAAAAAAATTAAAAAATGAATAATAAAAAAATAAAAAAATCAATTGTATGTATATACATGTGTATATTACTCAAGTTGTAAATCCTTTCACCTGATTCTCGTAAATAATTAACTCACTCCTGTGTAAATATGTATATATCTCATCCCTAACCTTTACTTAAAAAAATTGTATATACTTGTATATATTACTAATAATTTGTTAAAAAAACTTTTTGCATGGGCATCATTTTTCAAAAATCCATAAAATGTTCAAAATTAGAAAATTATTTCACAAAAAGATTTTGTTTTCTTTGCATCGTACATATTTATTGCATTGGCATGTGCATTTTTCAGGATAGTATTGACATTTAAACTATGTCTGGAATAAATTTGAAGAATGGAGCTTAGTTGGACCTTAATCCACTTAATTTCAGAGGAACCTTATAAGAACTGGAGTTAACACTTTTCAGATCCTAGTAACTTAATTCTTTGAGTCCATAAGACTATGTTCACATGTCATCTTGATAAGTCTAAGTAGAATCTTTAACAACACACACATGATTCTTTCAAATCGTGGCTTACCTTGGACAAGCACTCTACACGTAGCTCTTCATGGAGGAGGTAGTGAGGGACCAGAATCTTTTGGCTTGGGGTAGCATACGGGGGTAGTACATCTAGGGGAACCTCTCGTCCTCCTCTAGGGACGGAAGTGCGACTCAACCTAATTTGGTTATGTTGAGGTCTAAAGACAGGATGTTGTGGGGTTGAAATAATACTTCAAAAGAGGGATAGTCTACTGGCTCAAGAGGAAAAACTCCTTATGTACATGCTGCACCTTGTATATATTTTCAAAAAAATGCAGAATATCCAAAAGTGGACATGCCTGATTGAAAAGTAAAATGCCTGTCGGAGTGTATATATAGGTGAATAAAAAAGAATAAGAGCTTCAAAGTCAAATGTTTGTGAACTTGCAACGGATGACTTGACTACATTGGTCACGCATCCAAGGATAGATAACTACACTGGTTACCGTCCATTCTCTTCTCCATCTTCTCTTCTTGAGATGGTTGCACTAATAATCTAATGGTCCGACAGAGCTCCATACTACATTTTAATGAAGATAAGTTTAAAAGTCAACATTGTTCTAATTTCTTTCCTTTTTCTTTTCTTTATTTTTATATCACTCATTTTCCAAGTAAGTGTTTGCTAAGGGACTAGCAAAGGTAAAGTATAGGGGAATGATGAATCCACGATTCATCGCCTTTATCCTTTTATTTTAGATTCATTTCCGTAGTCAAATACTTGTAAATACCCACTAATTTCATGTAATTACCATTTTGCACGCATTTGGTAAATATGCATTTTAACATTTTTTGTACTTAAATAAAAGGATAAAAAGAAAATACAAATAAAAGAAAATAAAGGATATATTTATGTAATAAATACAGACTAACCCGAACCCCGAGAGAAGGTCAAGACTTGACTTGATCGGCCAGGAATAAAGTATGGGGAGATAGGGTCTTTAATCCAAAAAATAATAATTTGTAAAGTTTTCCCTGTATATTTGTACAAATCTTGTACTATTTTATTTGTACATATATTGACCTCAAATTAATTATTTTTGTAAAAAAAAGTTGTAAAAAAATGTGTTGTAAATAAAAAAATAATTGCTAAGCAAAATAATGTACACATTACAAATAATCACACTCAGAAAAGCCGCAAAGTCATAATTGAAATACCAATTCCGGCTCCATACGAACTTAAATTGAACCAAACTCACTTCCACTATACTCTAAATTAAATTATCTTTCAAATGGGTGTGATTTCATAATTTTTGAAGTTACGGTTGAAAAGTCGGTTTTCTGGGGTGTTTTGTGCAGTTTTATCACGTACATATTTGTATATTTACTTATATTTATTTTTTATATATAATGTACGTAATTATAAATATATTTTCATTAAAAAATAAAAAATTATAATTTAAAATAAAAAATTTATTTCCTTATCTGTACATGTGTATATTGTATTATATGTAAATAATATTTGTATACAACTAATCTCCTGATATAAAAATCACCAAAAACATTAAATATCTAACATTAATTAATTAATTAATTAAATTACGAAATTTGTATTTAAATTTAATTATTTAATTCATTATTTGATTTTTAAAAAACATACATATTATATAAGATATTATTCCATACCTTTAAATAGCCACCATTAAGGTGGCTAATTAATTTTATAAATTAATTATTTTATTTTATTTATTTGATTCTGAATTTCATAATTAATTAATTAATTTAATTATTTATTTATTTTATCTATTTATTTAACCAATAAAAACCTTCCTCTTTTGTAGATACTTTTCCATTTTGATTTTCGTCTTCTTTTTAATGGGCTCCTCCTCCTTCGTTATTCATTGATCAATCTTTGGTGGAGAGGAGCCCGATCTCTGAGAGAAATCTTGTCAAAGAAGGGTGCCCAGCCTCTGAGCCATCCGGTAATAGCGCGTCGACCCTCGTCAAGATCATTACGGTGTATCCGATCCCAAGGTGAGATCCATTTTCTTTACCATTTTTTTCTTCTTAGATAAATCTTAGATGTAAATTTTGCTTTGACTTCTTCATTAAAATCCCAAAAAAATATCCATCACACTTTGATCCATCTACGACACCGAATTTTTCATCTCATCTTGTGATCTCTCCGTTTCCATTTCTACCTCACATGACCTATCACCTCCGACCACGCACGGTGGTCGGAGATCCGGATCTATCTTCCGCTACACCAAGATCCACAACCATTCACGTATCTCATTTTTTTGATAAATAAATAAAAGGAATAAAAAACATATAATTGTTTTTTATCTCTAACCTTTGTTTTGCAGGATCATCTAAAAATATAAAATATAAAAAATATAAAAAATATATATTTTTATTTCTATCAGTCTACAGATCTTGCTTCGAAAAAATTATAAAAAAAATTCTACAGTTTTTTTTCTTACAGTTTTTGTAAAATTAAAAAAAACAAAAAAAATCAACAGACGACGACACCACCGCAGCCATCAGCGGTGCCACCCCGCGTCTACGATCCCTCCACCCGCTCCTGCGGCACCTCCTCCAACCGCAAAACCGAGCTGGCGCCGCCTCCACCCCCAGCAGCTGCTCCTCTTCCTGCGCCACACCCCTGCGGTGGTACGACCCACGTCGACCGCCGCTGACCAAGACACGCAACCCAGCGACGAACCTCCATCGTGTTGGGCCCATGAGCCACGTGCCTTTGTCGTCATGACTGCCACTCCTCAAGCCTTCGCCCCACGGCGACCCACCGACGCTCCTCCGCACGCGCCTCAGTTCTCCCGATCGCATCTAGTATCCGTGCCACCGACGTCCGTGAAGAGCGGGAGGGCGGCAGCCACTCTTGGCATCTCTTCCTTTTTGATTGAACAAAGGAACCTAGGGTTTGCATTTTTAAAATAAAAAAAAGATTGGGAAAATTACATTTTATCCCCTCAAGGTTTTTGAAATTGTAGAGACACCCCTGAGCTCCAGAAGACACGTGTAGTGCATGCACCATCATTGGGTAATTTTCAACTTTCATCAAAAACATTATTGTTTTTATATTCAGTGTAAAACTTTTAGATAATTGCAATTAGGTCTCTATACTCCATGTCTTTAATTTTCTTGCTCTTTGCATCAGAATAAATATTTTTATTGTTCAAAAAATACTAAAAAAATGTGTACGCTCCTGCTATGCCCATGAACATTGTATAAATTTTTTGTCGCATTTTCTTGTCATTTGACATATTTAAAAATTCAAAAACAGTGTCTTTTTATCTGCTTGAAATTATAAAATTCAAAAAAAATCGAAAATTTGCCTAAAAATTCTAAAAAAATTAGTGTAGGTGTATTTTACATTTCTGTCCAATTTTTGTGCACTAATCATTTATAGAAATCCAAAAAGTGCGAAAAACTAAGAATCTTAAAAAATGTCGAAAATTCTAGAAAAATCTAAAAATTGTGATTTCAGTCTCTGTTTGTAGATATTTAATTGTAGTTTAAGTTTTGGGTACTTAAAGTATTTTTAAGTTGCAAAATACTCTTAGTTGTGCATTGTTTTCTCTATTTTCCATTATTTGTTTTTTATAAAATCACAAAAACAATAGAAATTTTGAAAAAATTACCAACAATATTTTAAAACCTGTAAAGCAAAAAAAAATTCCATAATTTTCTGAGCATTTTTGGATATTCTGAAAAATACAAAAAAGTGTAGTGTGTGTATTTTATAACTTGTGCTTTATTTGAAATTAAAAAAAATAAAACTCAAAAATCACTAAAAAATTATCTAGGGAATTTGTCTACATAGTTTTTAAATCGTGCTCTTTTTGTTCGACCATGGTCCCTATACCAGGTAAATTGAATAGCGAAACCACTTACATTTCATTGCTTGATTTATCTTTCATTAAGTGGTTTATATATTTTTTCTCATTGATTACGCTTGGCGATTCCGGTCACAACGACCCTTGTTTATTTCATACTTAACCGAGTTGTCAGATGTGTCATCACCTGCTATTTACAAAATTTGAATGACAACATCATGGCAATAGATGATCTAAATCCCTCCATGCATTTTTAAAAAATACCATGATTTTTTTAAAGAGGTGGTAGTAGGCAAGTTAGCTACTCCATAATAGCATATACATTTTACCCTGTGTGTATGTCACGGTGTTTTTTATGATGTGAACTTTTAGTAAAAATTTGTTTATGTTAGATCACAAATATCGACGAAATCATATATGCTTGTTAACATTAAAAATAAATCTTAATACAAGTATTAAATAAGTTGAAATTTGAATGACACGACGATGATATATTGTGCTTTAAATCCTCTAAGGATCCATTTCAAAAAATAAAAAATTGAGAAAAAAGGGTGGGTGTAGAAAAGTTACCTAGACTCGGGTTTAGGCTCCCCAAACCCTGCATATATTATATATATATAGGGTGCACTTGAATTGAGGTGGCACCTTTCCTTGATTATGGAAAGGTGTCATCTTAAGCCATTGGATGACGAGTGTACGAATGAGATTGAAACCACTAGGTGGTCTTCGTGAAGGATATGGTATTATCCTCAAGTGCATCACGGAAGCGTGATCGTCGTATAGGATATGACGTAGAACGACTAGTCGTACTAGTTGTTCTGTGCAGCGGAATTTAAAAAATTTTCATGCGATGAAACCACATGATCTAAGAATGATTCTCGGATCGTTTCATCTATAACCACAACAAGTATAAGGAATACCTCTTGGAGCGTGGTTGATCGAGTCTCTAAGAAAAGAGACCTCCTTTCTCAAGTCCGATCGTCGAAGAGATTGCTTGCGAGCGCGGGGATGAACCGCGTGATCCTCGCAATCCAACAAGTTAATCCAAGCAGGGTTAGCTCCTGATCTCGTCGTACGAGATCAGACGTCTTCTTCATGAGCGTAGCACTCCAAGAAGACGTAGAACCGAAGAAAGTCGAAGTGGCGGCGCGGTGGTGATGGCGTCGACAAACCTCTCCTTAAGAGTTTGGTGGACGGCCACCAAGAAGAGGGAGAGAGGGATGGCGTGTGAAAAGAGAGAGAGAGAGAGAGAGAGAGAGAGAGTTTGCTCCAATATTGCATAGCCCTAGAGAGCATGGTATGCCTCTCTATTTATAGGGTTTTGGGATCCATGGATCTCAATCCATGGGACATATAAAATCAATGGATGAGATTGATTTATGTCCAATCCAATGGTCAAGATTGTTGTTGGTGAAACCAACAAATTATGATATAATTTAGATTAAAATATATTTGACAAAATCAAATATAAATCAATCCTAAATTACACCAACAAATAAGGAGAGAATATACATGGAGATTACATCTCCCATGTATATTCAAGGTGGACGGCCCCCATTCCAAATAGGACATGGGTGCCGCCCACTCCATTCCATATGGAGGCAATCTCATGAGATTTCATGAGATTGCATATCTCAATGGAAATCTCTCATTATTTATTTCCAACAATTTTGTTGTGATATACTCTTCAAAAATAATTCACAATTATATTTGAGAATATAGCAATCTTGCCATTGAAAAATTGTGAATCACATTCACAACCAAAAACAACATATAATTTACATTATCATTTAATTACACAATGTGTATCCAATACACATAATAATTAATCAACAAATATAAATTATAATTAACTCTCTCTAATACATTATAAATCACATTTATAATATATTATGAATAATTGGATATTTTTATCCACATTATTCTTATACACAATAATTAAATCACATTTAACTATATTGGATAATTTCTACACACATCAAGATGATTAAATAACATTTAATCATTATTTCTTTAATGCTTAGATCTTATGGAATTATTCATGAACCCTTTCAAGAATAATGCGATTTCTCCGCAGATACTTGGAGATAAGGACATGGCGATTGTATTGTTCCACGAATAGTGACTTAGATGTTGAGATCATCTCTCAAATCCAAATCCCATGGACCTTCCATAGATGCTTCATCAAATCAAGACCGTAGACCTAATCTTCTCATTGCATCTGAATCTCATTCAGATCAATGTCCAGTACATGGACTAAGATTAGGATACTTCTCTAATGAGAGGAGTCACTAAAATCCAAACCTGTTTCATCACTCCCTCGGAATGGAAGCGTGATGGTTATACAATCGTTTATGATCACGTCACCCTCAGATATTCCCAATACCTGTACATTCTGCATACTGGAAGACCTATGAAGATAAAGATCACGAGCATACGGAATCCGAATTACAAATGACCAAGACTTTATCAATCTATTGATCACAAATGACCAAGACTTTGATGCCAAATCATATTCGAATGATTTTTATTCTCCTGGGATCTTTTAGGGTTTTTATTAGTGGTTGTAACATTCATGACATTCTCATTAATGCACAATTCATAGAGTCCACCAGAAGTTAAAATACCCTCTGCAATATATTTATCATAATGATTTATGACTAATTTATTACAGAAAAGGAATGAATATCCACTTCTAACTAGCTTAAATACAGATATTAAATTCCTTCTAACTTTAGGTACATAAAGACACTCTTTAAGTATAAGGACTCTTCCACTAGATAATGATAGTCGACAAGTCCCGACGGCGACTGCTGTAACACTTGCATCAGATCCCATCTGGATGACTATCTCCCCTTCCTCTAGATTTCTAGTTCCTGAAACAAATGCAACAAATTGCATACATGAACAGAAGCACCAGAATCTACAACCCAACTTCCTTATCATCCAACGAGAAAGCTAGTTTCAATGATGAAAGTAGATTTCATACCTGTTGGGGCTTTACCTTTGTCTGACGACTTCAGGTATTCCGGGCAGTTACGCCTCCAGTGCCCCGGCTTTTTGCAGTGGTGACAGACGTCGGATTTCTTCGACGCTATTATTGTGGATGCACTAGAAGATGAACCAATGCCTTGTCTCTTCTTATTTCTATTCTGAGTCGGGCTCTTCCGAGAACCATGCTTCAGATCGCGCTTCCCTCTGACATGTGTAACCATTGCACTGCCAGCGGGACCATCTTTCTTCATTACTTCTTCTGTAAACTTTAATACAGCAAGAAGACCATCGTTCGACAACTCCAACTTGTTCATGTGGAATGAAACCACAAAATTATTGAAAGACTTGGGAAAGGATAGCAGAATGAAATCAGCTTGCATGTCTGCATCCATGTTGGCCCCAAGAGTCTCCGGTTCAGACAAGTACCCAAACATTTTGAGTACGTGCTCTCGAACCGAAGTTCCTTCCTGCATCTTGCAGCAAACAAGCTCTTTCATAATATTGTAATGTTGGGTGCGGTTGATGTCACCAAACATATCTTTAAGATTCTGCATTATCTCCTGGCATGTGCTAATCTCTACATGTTGCTTCTGTAGAACATTGGAGAGAGAACTCAGGATATAGCATCTAGCCAAGACATGATCTCCATCATACTTGTCATTGTATGCTTTTTCTTCCTTGGATTTAGGGATCTCATGCTTATCCTCGGAGAGCACACAACTTATGCACTCTGTAGAGAGAACAAGCTCCAAATTATGGATCCAATCTGAGTAATTTGGACTGGTCAACTGATTGACCTCAAGAAGCCTGCTTAGTGGATTCAAGGACTTCATTTTCTGAAATTAAGAATGCACTATATTAGAACATATAATCATATATTCATATTTATGATATTTGATTAAGGCATTTTAAATCAAATTGTTCTTGTTATGTCAACCTTGAAAGTATATTCCCTTAATCACTTTCAAAGTAAGAGATATACTTACCGTTATATCTCAAGCAAGAACTGGGATCTCCTCCTTATCTTTGTCATATCCCAATAATATGAGAACCTATGACTCCAATAAAGAGAAGCGGGAACACATTCCGCCTTGCAAGTCCAACTTTCATTTCCCAATTCAGTCTTTAATACCCGGGCCTACCACCCCTAAGGTGATGTTGACCCATCATTAATTGAACCAACCGTCAACAGGAATACAACTCACTATGCGCAATCCAATATCGCCCCAATAACATGAGGACCCGATATTGGGGTCACTACGCATACGTCCTTACTCTTTCGAGAAGAGACGAGCCCGATCCAGATGCGCTTGCATACAGGAGCTGTCACTTCGGACAGGCATCTCCCACATGCAATCCCTGGCAACGGAACTCCTCGCCTTGACGGGAGACCATGGATGTCACTTATGTGATCCTCCATCTCATATTCAAATTTTAATCAATTGTCATGAATCATATTCATATAATCAATTCATACAAGGGAAATGACAACTCTATTCATAATAGAGTGTTTCAATTAGACATAATCAATTTAATCATATTAAATTAATTATCAATCCAATTCAATCAACAAACTTGATTATTTTACTTGAATATATATATATATGGTAATATCTCAAAGTGCGTATTAATTCGAATTTTAATAATTAGAAAATACACCTTGATTTTCCCCAGCATTATCGAGTCCCTACCCGCCATCATGACCAGTACCGACGAGAGTGGGGCGGACCACATACGTTGCAACCCGCAACCCCAATGCTCTCCGACTAGACACCATATCCACCTCAGGAAAGGATAATACCAAATATATCAATTTGTACTTGATATGATCATCGGTTCTTCAATGAAATTATACCATATAGTAATAATCAAACCATTTTTTATTATAAGGAAATTTGCTACACAAATTCCCAATCCTATTAAAGCATCAAGTTTGATGATTGTGTTTCCAATTATGATTTACATCAAATCTAATCAATTAATTGGTTGAGGCCAAGTAAATTAAGGAAATAATCATCTTCCAATATTTCACAAATATTTTCCATAATTATTTCATTAAATTAACAACCAATTTCATTAATTGACAATCACATGGTTCTTGATTAGGAATGCAATTTCAGTAGTGACCCCTACTCACTAAAATTAACATATCTCAATCAATTTAAATCCAAATTAGACAAACTCAATTTTCAAAGATTGCTAACTTGATTTAGGACAGAACTCAAGTGAAATATCATGCATTTCGAGACGGATCAAAACAGTGATTAACTCTTTAATCATGTTAAGATTCACAATTCCCGCAACAGTGCATACATGTTCATTAAAACAACCATATCTCGAGCATACGGAATCCGAATTACGCAAACTCAGATCCTATGGTTTCCTTATTTAATGGGGAACAAAATACAAGTAAATAATTCGTGCTTAAACATTTTAAACATGGCCGAAATTATTTACTAAACAGATCTGCGAAAATCAAATGCGACAAAACTTTCGCGACCTTAACGAACCCAAGTCGTCCTAGTTTTGCGAATCATATTCGAAACCGTCGACTTAAGGCTCTGATACTTGAAGGATATGGTATTATCCTCAAGCGCATCACGGAAGCGTGCTCGTCATATCGGATATGACGCAGAACGACTAGTCGTACTAGTTGTTCTGTGCAGCGGAATTTAAAAAATTTTCATGCGATGAAACCACATGATCCCAGAACGATTCTCGGATCGTTTCATCTATAATCACAACAAGTATAAGGAATACCTCTTGGAGCGTGGTTGATCGAGTCTCTAAGAAAAGAGACCTCCTGTCTCAAGTCCGATCGTCGGAGAGATTGCTTGCGAGCGCGGGGATGAACTGCATGATCCTCGTAATCCAACAAGTTGATCCAAGCACGGTTAGATCTTGATCTCGTCGTACGAGATCGAACGTCTTCTTCGTGAGCGTAGCACTCCAAGAAGATGGAGAACCGAATAACGTCGAAGCGGCGGCACGGTGGCGATGGCATCAACGAACCTCTCCTCTAGAGTTTGGTGGACAACCACCAAGAAGAGGGAGAGAGGGATGGCATGTGAGAAGAAAGAGAGAGAGAGAGAGAGAGAGAGAGTTTTCTGCAATATTGCATAGCCTTAGAGAGCATGGTGTGCCTCTCTATTTATAGGGTTTTGGGATCCATGGATCTCAATCCATGGGACATATAAAATCAATGGATGAGATTGATTTATGTCCAATCTAATGGTCAAGATTGTTGTTGATGAAATCAACCAATTATGATATAATTTAGATTAAAATATATTTGACAAAATCAAATATAAATCAATCCTAAATTACATCAACAAATAAGGAGAGAATATACATGGAGATTACATCTCCTATGTGTATTCAAGGTGGACGGCCCCCATTCCAAATAGGACATGGGTGCCGCCCACTCCATTCCATATGGAGGCAATCTCATGAGATTTCATGAGATTGCATATCTCCACGGAAATCTCTCATTATTTATTTCCAACAATTTTGTTGTGATATATTCTTAAAAAATAATTCACAATTATATTTGAGATATAGAAATCTTGCCATTGAAAAATTGTAAATCACATTCACAACCCAAAACAACATATAATTTACATTATCAATTAATTACATAATGTGTATCCAATACACATAATAATTAATCAACAAATATAAATTATAATTAACTCTCTCTAATACATTATAAATCACATTTATAATATATTATGAATAATTGGTTATTTCTATATTTCTATCCATATTATTCTTATCCACAATAACTAAATCACATTTAATTATATTGGATAATTTCCACACACATCAAGATGATTAAATCACATTTAATCATTATTTCTTTAATGCTTAGATCTTATGGAATTATTCTTGAACCCTTTCAAGAATAATGTGATTTCTCTGCAGATACTTGGCGATAAGGACAAGGCGATTGTATTGTTCCACGTATAGTGACTTGGATGTTGAGATCATATCTCAAATTCAGATCCCATGGACCTCCTATAGATGCTTGATCAAATCAAGACCGTAGACCTAATCTTCTCATTGCATTTGAATCTCATTCAGATCAATGTCCAGTACATGGACTAAGATTAGGTTACTTATCTAATGAGATGAGTCACTAAAATCCAAACCTGTTTCATCACCCCCTTGGAATGGAAGCGTCATGGTTATACAATCGTTTATGATCACATCATCCTCAGGTATTCCCAATACCTGTACATCCTGCATACTGGAAGACCTATGATCATTATGAAGATAAAGATCAATTTTACTGTCATCTTCAGGGTTTGATCATTAAGTTTCTCAATCTTGGTCACTGGGAATTGGTATAGATCATATGCTTTGTCAAAGCATATATCTTACCTTCAAATTCATGTCATGCTTCCAAAGCATGACGACCATGCATGGAATTTGATCAGTCCCAATACCTCAAGAGTGAGCTCATGTCTCCCGGTTCATAAGTGAACATGTATGATCCCTTTGAGAGATCGTGTTACTCATATGCCCTTACATGCATACCAGCTCGCCGGTGTATAGACCTTGGTTAGGTCATCAACCTATTGGTCTGCCAAATGTACATACTCAGACATATAGCAACACATCTGTCTCTGGTCAGAGGATGCATGCCTATGTTGTGACAGCATTCAACATAGGTCTTTGGGTTATCTCGATCTCGTTAATTCAACCCATTGACTCAACTAATCTGACACCTCCGAATCACTATTCCCATGCAGAGGGCCTGCATCAAGAGGTCAGTCAGATATCAGCCATTTGAGAAAGGATTGCCATCTCCTACTCAGGTTGGAGATCATCACTTAACAATTATTTGACGATGCTTGGTGAGTCCTCTATCTAACTCCTTAGATATTCATCCAAGCATCAGCCTCTATGATTCATTTAGTGAATCAACAGCTGTATGATCATCAAGTTGGCCATGGTACATAACCCTTATTGTACAGAGGGACCTTATAGTGCATTCATTCATTCAATCTCAGAAAGGGAGTGAAAATAATTAATAACTTTTATTGATAAATCATTTATTACAATAACATTTATTGTAGGAATGGTTCGCCCGGGGCTCACATTGCTAACAATTCGTGCCAACTAACATTCCTAATATGGTGGTGGATTAAATTACTGCTAATTTGGTAAATTACACATCATCGATCATTCTATATTTAGGTATATATCGAGTGATGTACAGAATTTTCCAGAAATATTTGATGAAATAAATGTTCACGTTTTGAAATAACTGTTAACAATTGACAAACGATTGAGATATTTTACAATCTCATGTTATAAATTACAAACACGTCACCACTGATATTCGCAAAGAAGCCCAAATATGACGAAAATTTATATTTTTTTGTAGATGTGTTTCCTAAAATAGAGGGTTCTTTGATCATGTGCTAATAAATTGATATACATGTGGGAAAAATTCTTAAAATGATTGAATTTTTATTACAACTATATTTCCTAATATACGAAGATTTTTGTGTAGCCATGTTTCCTAAAATATAGGATGCTTTGATCATGTGCTAATCAATTAATATACACGTGGTGAACATTCCTTTTGTAAAATGCATTTGATTTATTTTGAAAATAATCATCCAACATTCTGTGGAAGCGATGTTTGTGAAATATAACATTTTTTGTAAATTTTATAGTTTTTTTTCTAAACTACATTCGATTTATTTTGAAATTATTTGTAGTCTGTTTTGATACATTCTGTTAGAGCAACGTTTGTAAATTGTGATACTTTTTCCTAAAATTTATTTCTTTTTTGTAAAATTCATGTGATTTTTGTAAAATAGATTGCTTATTATTAATGTATAAATTATTTTAGGTCCATCCTAAGAGTTTCTTATATCGTGGATCCATCGTAATTTGTCATCCATTGTAAAGTTTTTGTAGATTTTATTAAATCCACGCTCTCATTGTAACAATTATATGATAATATGCAAAATAAAAAGTCAATTAGTAGTTTATCATTTATTCCAAAAAAGGATGACATGTAAAAATACATACAGAATTGTAAATCAATGAATACAAATGTAAAATAGACAATCAATTATGCAAATTAGTAGATCAAAATGTAAAATATAATCCATAGTTGATGGGATTTCACATCCCTTTAGTATTTAATACGTAGTCGATGGGATTTCATCTAATTTGATTTTGAAAAATACATCATTTTTTGAGCAAAAATATAACAAGATGCGTGATTCACATAATAAAAAAATCATTTCTTGATAAATGGTAACTTGAGACATATTCTATCTGTAAACAAATAATTACGTTCTTAATAAAAAATTTCTTTCTTTTAGGTGGCGTCTTCATTCTCATTATATAGATTTAAATCTGTAAATAAAACTCAAAAGAAAAAAAATCAGAAGTGTGTTGAACTCAAAAGAACGAGGAACCCAAACTTACAAAATATTGAATATTCCAGAAAATATGATTGAACTCTAAAGAACTAAAATGCGTTGAATATTACAGAAAATATGATTGAATAAAGGCTCGCGTTTTGAAATACTTGTTATCAATTTATAAAAGATTGGTATACATACTGTGTTATAAATTACAAAATTGTAATCACCGGTGTTTGAAAAAAAACACTCAATCATAACCGCTAGTGAATCAGGAACACCGATTCAAAAACAAAACAAATGAGAAACTTTGAAGATTGGATTGATATGTAATCAAAACAGAAAGAAAAATAAAAAAAGCAATCTAAAATAGCATGGAACTTAATTAATAGATGAATAAAAAAGAATAAGAGAAAATTACTAAGAACATGCATTATCTCCGTGTGCAACCACCTCATGTTGTTGCATGCATCGTCATCGCCATGCATCGCCAACGCCCTTGTCACACACCAGCATCATCTTCACGTACATCCACTGCCTCTACGTCGAGTGAAGACGAAGAACTAGATGGGGAGCGAACCCCTGTCGCATATTGTTTGGTAATATCGAGTAATTGAGAACGTTTATTATGATGGATGCTATATTTAGTAAATAAAATTGAGTAATTAATGTGTAAAGATATAATATAGCAACTAAATAAAATATTAATTTCGTTTCTAAAAATAGCGAGTTGAAGGTTATTTGGATGGTGTTTTGATTTAATTTGGTGGTTTCTTTTATGACCGTAGATCAAGATCCAACGGATCTTATGTAGTGTCGTACTGTGATTGTGATGAGGTGCCACGTTAATTCAAGTTTTCCTTATATGTATATATTCTTGAGTTTTTTTATTTTAACTTTTTCTAAAAAACGGTTAAATATGGATGAAAGCATATAGAAATAACTTTAACTCGAAACTTCATTTTATTTGTATCATTATATATACATCATATTTTCTTGATTTTTTAGTTATCTTTTTCTCAAAATTCATGTTAACACACAATGAATGAAATCTCATGTCATTGTTAACAAAAAAATGTTAATTTTAAGATGAAACTTTATTATATTTTTATCGTACCATATATCTTTCAATCATATTTTCTCGAGTGTGTTAATGATTAGAGTTTTTGCTTAAAACTGTTGTTTGTTAGCATGCTAAAATGAATGAATATATGTATGTTAGAACCCAAAGTATTATTTTTAACATGATTTTTCACTATATTTTAATCATTTTACATACATATATATATATATATTAGATTTTCATGACTTTTTTATGATTTGAACCTTTATTCAAAACTAATGTACAGTAGAACACTAAATATGGCGAATATTCCGTATGTGTTGGCACATAAAAAATAATTTTAAAACAAAACTTTATTATATTTTTTTGTAATATATCTCATATTTTTATATCATAGATTAGAAATTTACTCAAAATTTGTATTAGCACATCAAAAGAGGATGATATTTCATATATATATATGCATAAGTATTAGGAAATTAAGAATTAATTTTGACATTAAACTATATTATCTTTTTATCATCATATATATCTCGCATTTTCTTGGGTGTTTTAATAATTTAAGCTTCCACTTATAATTGGTGTATAATTTAACATGAATCTTCAAAATATATTTATTGTAATACACACACATTCATTATTTCCATGACTTTTTCGTGGTGTGAAATTTTACTCAAAATTCTATATGCTAGACAATAATTAGCCTAATGTATGTGTAACAGGTATGTCAATGAAGTACTTAATCATAGTCTGAACTAATTTGCAGACATCTATATACCTTTTATTAACGAAGTGTTCTAGGTTGATTTCAGGATACGAGCAACTTAAAGTATGTCACATGCATCTAGGTCATTGTACTCAATCGATGTGTGTGTTGTTACTATTTTTTGGTGTTTTTGGAGTAAATGAGAAGCTTGAGATTTGGAGACATGACTTAGAGATGAAATGATTTTGCATAAGTAGGGCTAAGGCTAAATATAAGGACTGAACTTTGATAGAAGCAACGGTGAAGGAACTGAGGTGAAGACTGTAGAAAATAACATTTAAACGAATGATTCTTTTAGATACTTGGGATCTATTTTCTGAAACATGATGAGAAATTGATGTATATACTACTCATATAATAAATGAAGGTTAGATAAAGTGGAGAAGAGCCTCTAAAATTTATAAAGTGGAGAAGAGCCTCTAAAATTCTATGTAATAAGCATTGAAAATCGAAGGAAAGTATTACAAAGTAACTATGAGACCTACTATGTTCTATGGATATGAATGTTGGTAGGTGAACTATAAACATGTGTATAGAATGACAATAACATAAACGAAAATAAAACGGTGGATGTGTGGTCATAAACAAAAAGATTGAAATCGGGATGATGAGATCAAAAAGAAAGTTGGTGTAGCTCTGATAGAGGATAAGATGAGAGAAATCTGCTTAATCTAGTTTGGTCATTTGCAAAATAGGTCGGCTAATGCACTAGTTAAAAGATGCGAGATTTGGGATGTTGAGCTTGCTAAAAGATGGAGACTCATCAATAAGTGTTTGATCGACTATTTAAAGGGATCCTAGTAATTTGGATTTAAGTCCAAGAATGATGCAAAATAGATCCAAATGGAGGCAAAGAATCCATGTAGTTGATCCCACTTAATGTGGGAGAAGGCTTCGCTATTATTGTTGTTCAAGATTTTAAATAATTTTGGTTTTTTTATTATTCCTATAATATTTAAAAAATATGTATTATATATATAGTTTTCATATTTTCAAATTAATTTTTAATTTTCAAAATTTTAATTGTTTTTATATTGAATTAAAATGAAAATGAGTTTATTAAATATATGCAAAATGTTAAAAAGAAGGATTTTAATATGAAACAAGTGCTAACAATGTTATAAAAATAAAATAATTTTATCTTTATATAATTTTCTAATGTTTTTTGAGATTTTTGAAATAAAATACAAACATAAAATAAACCAAAAATAAAGTTAAAAAAGTTTTAAAATAGAAATAATGGCTCATATGAAATAGTGAGATGTTGTAAATGAGCTTAAAAGCCATGCTTCTAATTTCCCTATATATTGCATTTTACAAGGAATCCATAACACTATTTTTTTGTATTTGTAGATAATATATAAAATTTTCATGATTTTCTGGAGTTTTTTGAAAGTTTATGTATCTCGGTGTATAAGTGTAATATTTATTCATGGAAAATATATTTAATGCTAATATAAATTGAGGAGCTAATTTAACTCATTTGGATTTTTCAACAATAAGATAGATTAATTACAAACACTAAAAAGATGCATACAACTGAGTTTTTTCAATTTTTAAAAATAGGAAACCATAACCAAATATCCTTAATTATTTATCCAATATTCAAATATAAACAAGAGGACTTTTTTAAGATTTTAAAGCAATTAAAAATTGCAATACATAAAAATCATATAAACATTTCACTACACATTTTCTATAGGACACAAAAAATGCAATAATCTTGAAATTCTTTTACAAAAAAATTAGAAACACATTACACACACGTAATGTAAAAAAATATTCTGATAATTTCTTAGTGATTTTCTATTAATTAATCAAGATAAAAAGCTTATTTCCATTCGACAGTTCATGGATATTTCATTGAAGCTCAAAAATAAGGAATACATTTTAAAAGGAAGAGCAAAAGTTCAACTTCTAGGTATTGTTCAAAGTATCAAAATCTAAGCAAGTGGGAACAATTTATAAATCTCTGAACACAAGGGTTTATTTGCAATAATCCAAGAAAAATGAATCTTAAAAATCATATTAGATGAACTTAGCTACTGCTAATATCGTCTTATCTCCTTGTAATTTGCACCCACTTCCCCTGTGCGGGTCAAATGGCTTGAGAGTGGTAAGGGCATTGGTAAGAATAAGGGAAGAGGCTATGCGCTTCTTGTAAGATTCCTAATCACAAGCGTGTCATACATAACCTCTTCAGTAGTCGCGGTAGATTCTGATGGATGCATTGATTTGATCTAATGGTAGTTGTAGGTTGACAACAAACTGGTGGATGTTGGCTGGTATGCTCGATCGTGCGGCCCAAAGGTAGCCATGCAGAGTCTTAAGAAGTATCTGATGTGCCTGAATCGATAATGGAGGATGGTAGTAGCAACTTGATCTGCAGCATTGATCACTTCATCAATGATGGTGATGGGTTGTAGGCTCAATTACAACTAAGAGTGTAGTTCCACAAATGACTCATATTCCCCCAACCAACATATCATTAACAATCATATTATCGATGTTGAACTTTAAAATCGAGTATGGCTCCAACTTTTAAATTTATCATACATAAAGTCGAAAAAGGGTTACTTACTCCTTTAATCTATGCAACTTGTGATTTCTGACCTATTTTAATCCTTTTTATTCACATTTAAATCAAACTAATCAAATTGGAATCACGCCAATCGGTGTTGGTATGGGCTCCGTAAAAAACTGGGAAGGTTCTCTACTTATTGGGTGACCGTTAACATGTTCAAATGGACCCGAATCCAGAAAATTGTCAAACAAATTTTCCTCGATAATATCTTCTATGTCTATATATCTCTATATCACTAATAGAATTCTTATTACCGGAAAAATACATTATCGCCGTCCCCACCATCCATAATTTGATCATCGTTGTCTAACTAACATTAGAAATAAATAAAAGTAGCACGGTGCTAATTTTTTTGCAAAACCTCCCTCTTCCGAGCAGTGTTTTTGAAACCGGACTAGACCGACCGGTTAGACCAGTCCGACTGGTGAACCGGGTCTGGACCGGTCTAGTTAACCGGTTGTTGCCGGTTCGCTTTTCAAATTTTAAATAACCCGTCCAGTTCAACCTATTATTTTTAACCTAGTTGAATCACGTTTAACCAAAGTTGAACTGCTTCAAACTCCTAACCAACCTACTATTCTAACACAATTTTTTGCTTGTAACGAATTTTAAATATAATTAAACTACTATTATGTGATAAAGCAACTAGTCCATATATATAAATGTATGACATTTGATGGTGCATACAAAAAAATATTTTATATATAATGTGAAATATATACATTTATCTATGTATTTTATTATATTTCAAGTATATGTAAGCACATATTATATATATATATATATTATTTCATTTCGATTTGATTATGTGGTTCAATCAATTTTTTCTCAATTTTATTTATATTTCAAATATGTGTAAACATATATTATGTATATTATTTGATTTTGATTTGATTATCCAGGTCACGACTTTTTTTCACTGATTTTATCTAATTTTAAATAATGATAAGGTTGAATCGATTTACTGGGTGCGACCATTTCCGTAAGGTTCGATTTTAAATCATTGCTTCCGAGTGGTCACGGGCTCTTTCAGCACACCCGCCCAACCCCTCCGTTCCTCGCCCCGCCGGTTCAAGCTCGCTGCCTTCCCCCGCTCTCGCGGTCCGCCTGCCATAAACCGCGGGTTCGCTAATTCCCAGCAGAAGAAGAGCCGGAGAAAAAAACCAGGAGCGAACCGGCGAGCGAGAGCTGCAATGAGGCGGCTGGTCTCTTCTTTCGTCTCAGCAAGCCGGGGATCCGGTTATCGCTCCAAGCCCCTCTCCCTTCTCCCCAGCGCCACCGCGCGATCACACGCGTCCCGGCCGCTGCAGCCGGTTCCATCGCTGCTCTGTCGGGTAATTCATAGCGATTCTCCGATGTGTGAATGCTCAGGACGTCACTTTTGCCGTTAATTTTTTGTTCGCTGTTTGTTGGTTTGTGTAAAGTATACTTCCGTGGAACAAATCGCTGGCCCGTAATGATATTGTCAGTGAGAAATCGCGTGCTCAGAGTTTTTTTTGGTTTATGCTTTGGATTGGAGTATGTTACGAGCTAATCTAAGCTTTTTGAAGAAATCGAGTTTGGTGTAAAACTAATCCATAATGAGATTATTTGATGTGAAATCATGCATACATAGAAGTTGGTGTGTACTTTTGATGCATGAAGTGAGCACTTATGCCATTAGAAAGAAGATGAAACCTAATCGAGATGTGTAGAAGTGAGTTGTGGTAGAGACGAAGACATTGAGATAGATGTATGGCCTCCTGGTGGAAGAATGAGCACACGAATGAGTACATAACGAGAGATTGTTGACGAGGAATTGCATGCTTAAAGATAAGATGGAAGATATATGTTTTAGACATGAGTACGATTTTAGGCGAGCCAGACTTAACGGTAGAGTTCGGCACCTTATGGATGTCGGAGTTTTCTTGATATGCAGAAGTCTCACCTTTCCCCTTTTTATCACAAAAATGCTACAATCATCCTAGAAAGTTGTCTTGATGCTCTAGTTCTACTATCGTCATTGTTGTGGAGACCCTTGTAGTGCTTCGTTGGTTGACCATTTTCCATTTTTGTGGTATTCTCATCTTGGATTTTTTCCATGGAGGGGATATCTTTGCCCAGTGTTGCACAGTTTTTGATTCATTTTAAAGGTTAAGGTCCTTTTTGTCTCTACCTTTCTTGCAGTTGTACATCGATACCGATGATGGAATTTTGTTGCGAAGCTTTTTCACCACTAAAAGTAAATACTACGCTAAAATTACTCACATATTGTTGCCATATTAAATAGGAAATGTGCTCACCCCCTTTTATGGAAATATATAAATGAAATAAGTTTGGAACTTACTGAAGTGAAGTTGTATTTAGACATATGACAGTCCTATATAATGGGCACTCGTTTTCAACTATAATTTGGCGGATTATGTCTTCATGGTACAATTGGATGGCATCTTTATGTGGCAGGATGTGATTTTTGGGTGTCAGAATGATTTGCATCTTATCATGTGGCTCTGGTGGTAGTGCAATGTGCCTACCACCCCAAAGACAAAGGTTCAAATACCTCCTTGTGGGGGTTGCGTTAGATAGACAACAACCAACGTAAAAAATATTCGGATCTTTCAACATGGATTAGAGCAAGAATCCATGTAGGCTACCCTTCTTAAAGTGGGAGAAGGCTTCACCATTTTATCATGTGGCTCTGCCTAAGACTAGATTTTGTACACCCTAGAGAAACATGCTTATTTGGAAGGTGGAGTGCCCTTTGAAAATGAAAGTTCTCATGGATTTTGAGAAGATTGCATTTTATAAAGAAGGCCACAAGAGAAGTTTCCTTGGTCTTGTTGTAATGTGCTTTTGTGTAGTGAAGGTTTAGAGGACCGTTAATGCTTTTTCTTTGCTTGGCCTTTTGAAGGGAATTTGAATGCATATGAGTAATGATTGGGTTGATGATATCTGCTCATACTCGCTTCTTGGGGTCTTTTGGTTGTGATATATATGGGATGAGAGCCAACCGCCCGAGCTCTCTTATGGTAGTTTTGATTATTTAGTATGGAAATGCTGTCATCTTCAACTTCAAGTGAGCCAATGGTTGTGTGGATAACATTGATTGGACGCTGTCCTCTTGGGGAGTATCCATACTTTTCTAGGGGTTTTTGGAGATCCGTTTTTTGCTTACTGTATTAACTATTTTTCCACTAATATATGATGGATATTAACGATCATTGTCCCAGAGCAATCATCCTTTTCCTTTTTTTGTGGAATGGTGGTCAAGGGTTAAGGATGTGAACCACCTTGCAGGCTTGCAGGTTTCCTTGTTTATGGCAGTCTTCTACATAGTTGGCCGACAAAAGATTGTTTTACAGGATGTTTAGTTTTTTCAATCAGGGTATTTAGTTTCTCCAATGTCTGGGACAAATGCTGCCAAATAATTCCATGACTCCTTTTTACTGTTGGCTGTTAATGGAGCATGCTATCATTCTTGCTGCATGACTAAGATGAATTCTAAAAATGTTTGAACAACCTTTCATTCTCAATTGTTTTAACATTCTGTTTTCCTTTATTTGTTTAGAAATTATACTCATTTTGTCTTCAATATGACTTTCTCATTGTTGCCTTTTATTCTACCAGCTTGCAAATTCAATTAACGCAGAATGGTCAAGTAATGGAGTGATTTGGATGAAAATGGTGACATTTTTGTTGTCTAATTTTCTCCCTTTTCTTCCCCTATTGTAAGGCTTACATGCTTTTTGTATTTTATCCTACTCCAGGGTCGTGCAAGAAATGAAGGTTAGTTGGTTCTCGATTTATTGTCACATTTGCTTCGAAGATGAATGTTAGATGCTATCATTTATGTATCTTGGAACATATATGTCTTGTATTCTTGTAACATTTTCATCCTTGCTTTTGTCCGAAAGATAAGGGTATCACACTGTATTGATGAAGTGTACAATCATTCGCGTTTTTTGCTTTTTTCCCAAAAGAAAGCAAATTCACCATTTTTATTTATACATATTGATATACCGCCCACACTAGTACCACAAAGCAAAGCAAATGAAATAAATACATCAAAGACACTTATGCAACAACCTACTAAGCAACTTAAGAGTTGGTGAATTTGGCTATGGTTGTAGTACTCTTGGATATAATGTGCTTGGTAAGATCATTCTCAAGAACCAACCTAATGATGGCCTAGATTTTGCATGTCTCCACGTTCTTCTTCTTCTTCTTCTTCCTCCTCCTCCTCCTCCTACTATATTCTACACGTGATTCTCGCCCATGGACTTCTTTTTACAACTTCATGTCCTCGGAGTTTTGTTCCATTCTTTACATAATCATTTTATGGAGAGTGATGCATCACCATTTTCTTTGTGGAGGGTCATACTAGATAGGCGGATGGAGTTGCTATGGTGCTTGAATTTTTGGGATTGTGTTTAGATGCAAATCAACCATGGCAAGTCAACTTTTGTTATGTTCGTGACTAGTGAAGGTGAGGTGGTGAGCTATGTGGCGTCGCTCTAGGGGCATGTTGGTTACTGGGATAGGGTGGGTTGGGGTATCCACTTGTGAATAATAGATGTTTGGATGGTTATGAGGGTTGAGAGAGGATTGGAATAAGGAATGTGATGTGATGTCACCTTGATTTGTGATGGATTTCTAACCCAGGAATGGAAGGGGATACACCGGGGTACCCTAAGGTACTCGGGTCACCAAACGGGCCCTAGATGTGGCATGGGGTTCTCCATTTCACATACTTGGGCTTACCGTTTGTTAGTAGAAGGTCGTGATAGATTTACTAGCTAATGGCTACATGTGGTAGAGAAGTTGGAGTAGAGGATGGTGGGTTGGCAGCGGGGGTGTCTATTGAGCTCGAGTTCGATGAGCTCAACTCAGACTCATCTCGTCAAGAGCTCGTGAGACCGAATCGAAAACTTATCCAGCCCGAGCTTGAGTTGAATTTGTGTCTTGTTAAGGTTATCAAATCAAGCTCAAGTTGAGTCGTGCTCAACTTAATAACTCGACTCGATAACTTGATAAGAGCATGAATTGGAAACAAGTTTTAGTCCCACATCGGTTGAGCAGAGAAGTGACTGGAGGCAGAGCAGTTATAAAGATAGACCAGCTCCTCTGTCGTTACAAAGCATACCTTTCTCGACCTTTTGGCTAATATTTGATTTGTAGGCCATCGATCTAGTAGCCAATATGATAGTGAACAAGGTTCAAGAAAGCGGTATGCACATGCATTCGGACATGTCACTGAATAGCGCTTAAGCGGTATGCGGGGGCATATGCGGGGTATATGCGGTTTTACGCGGTTTCCTAATTTTTTATTTAAAAATAAATAAATAAAGGATTTTTACACCCATAACCCCGAGTAATTTCGCAATAACATTCATAACCCTGTATAATTGCGAATTACACGAGGAACCCCGAGTAATGCTTAACTCTTACATGACATAACCCTGTGTTATGTTCCGTTTGGGCTACCTATTATATTTAACGGTTTCCGTTTAAAAAGACAAAAATACCCTGATGTTTATTTTCATTTGCAAAACATGCCATCATCAGTTCCTCCTTCACCCCCTGCCCCTCTGCCTGATTCGGCCGACTACCTTTGCACTCCTCCTCCTCTACCTCCCCCTCCTCCCCGTCAACCCCCTACCCGATTTGCTTCCCCCTCTTTGTAGCCGAGTCTGCGCTGTCGAGTCAACCGCCGTCCTCGATCGAGCTGAAAGTCTGAGTTCCTTTCCCAATCCCAACTCTCCCTCCCTCCCTGAGGGTGTGCTCCCCTGCACTCGCAGACGAGCCCTCCTCCCCGCTCTTGTGCGCTCCCTGCTCGCCCCCCCTCCCCCCCCGCGAGGTGGTGCTCCCCTGCTCACCCCCAGCCCCGCGCGGTCCTTCCCTTCCCTGCTCGCCCCAACCCCGCGTGCTCCCCTGCTCGCACCCCCCACCACCCTCGAGGTGGTGCTCCCCTGCTCGACCCCAGCCCCGCGCGCTCCCCTGGCCGTCGTGGTGCTCCTCTGCTCGCCCCCAACCCCGCGTGCTCCCCTGCTCGCACCCCCTACCACCCCTCGAGGTGGTGCTCCCCTGCTCGCCCCAGCCCCGCACGCTCCCCTGACTGCCGTGGTGCTCCTCTGCTTGCCCCCAGCCCCGTGCGATCCTTCCCTGCTCGCCCGTTCTCCCCCCATCACATGCTCGCCCCCTTGGTGCTCCCTTGCTCGCCCACCCGCACCCCCCTCCCCACCACCCCGCGCTGCCCCTACCGCGGCGGAGCTCAAAGCTCCCTCGAGTTGGCGCCCGACCACCTGCAACCCCGCAGAAAGCCCCCTCCTTTCCGTACGCTTTCCGTAGCCCATTGTTCGTCCGACCTGAAGCAACATGAAGAGAAGAGAGCGGATTTTTTTCTTTGTTTCCTATCCGTTTGATTGAGGATGAGTTAGATTAACTCATCCATATGGTTGAGTTAAGATATCAAACTAACGGAAGGTTATGAATGTGAGACGGAGTGACTATTCAGGATTTTTCATGTAATTCACGATTATATAGGGTTATGAATGTTATTGCAAAATTACTCAGGGTTATGGGTGTAAAAATCCCAATAAATAAATACAAAAGTGACTACAACAGAACTAAATTTATGTATAATTGTAGTCCAACGGAAGATCTAAGAAAAATAACTTTCATATAGAGTTCAAAACAATCTCTATCAATCACATATCAATACTTCAATAAAACGGTTAGCACACAAAATAACTGACAACAATCAACAAAACAAAAAAATTAGCGCACAAAATGCCTCTGTTGTTGAATATAATATCATTTATCTCTGTCGTTATATTTATAACTGATCCTCCATCAAAAGTACTGAACTTTACATATAAAATATTGCATTCATAATAACTATTAGTTGACTAAATTAGTTTGCTAAATTATTAGTATATTATTCTTTTTCTTCCTTGCGTGTTTACTCCAATCTCGCAGTACAACTACTTTAACGATGGATTTAAATGGTCATGGAATGCTTGGTTGGCATACATGCAAAAGTAAGGAAAACATGGCACAAATAACACACCAAAACATGGCACAAATTTAAAAATAAAAAATAAAATAAAAATATGTATACGGCCGCACAGACCGCATATGCGACCTGCATAAGCGCACAGGGCACATAATGGGAGTTTCAGAAAAGCGGTGCGCTGAGGGCACCGCATACGCATATGCGGCCGCATGGGCCGCTTTCGTGAACACTGATAGTGAATTAATTTTTTTAAGGGGAGGCCCACCAATAAGCTTGTTTCATACTTACCAGGACCTCGACTCGTTGAACTAGGCTCGTGAGCCAGCTCGAACTCGTTGAGTCTGAGTCCGAGCCAACTTTCCAGGACTTGAACCTTATTGAGATCGAGCTTGGGTGCATGTTTTCTTATCGAGTTCGAGTTAGGTCGACTTGACTTGTTGAGCTCGATAGAAACCCTTAGTTGGCAGTTCACATGCTTACCTTAGGGGACTGACTGTTCCTTCCGAAGGCGTTCTGTTTGCTATCCCCAATTTTTCTGTCTATATGCCTCCTTCCAATTGGGGTTAGGGAAGGCTTGAGGCGTTGATGCGAAGGTTCTTTTGGGCTTCGTCTGGTGATGTGTAAGGGATGCCACTAGTGGGATGGAAGACCATCATGTTTATGTAAGAGATGAAATGGGTGATGTTGTCTAAATGGATGACCTGCATCTTGGACAATGACTTTACTATGTTATGTAGGCCACTTCGTGGCATCTATTGAGTCACCTTGGACCTTCGATGCAGGTGCGGGCGATGTGTAGAGATATATGTTAAGTTATGCTATTATATTATTTTGTACTGTATTCTTGTTTTCTTTCATCTTATGAACACTTTATGTAATTTATCCATAGACGTCTCTCCTATATAAGAGAGGCTAGGGTTTGTGGAATAAACAACGTACTCATTTCTTCCAACATGGTATCACAGCGACGGTCCTAGACCGGAGCTTGAATACCTAAACCTAATCCTCACCTGCCGACCTTTCTTTCTCTCCATCGCTGCCTCCTCCGTCAGACCACCTCCTTTGTCAGTGCCACCTTCTCCAACGCCACCTCCTCTCCTGTGCGCTTGTGCGCTCAGCATCCGTGCGCCACAATGCATCTACCCTAGTACGGCTGTGCGCTCACCCCTGTGCGATTGCGCGTCCAACCTCGTGCTCATAGGCGCCCAGTCTCATGAGCCCGTACACTTGTGCACAGTCTAGACCGTGCGCCGGTGCGCCTCCAGCCCGTGCGTCTTCACGCGGGCTCCTGTGTGCAGGTCTTCACTATCGTCTAGTCCTATCCCATGCCGAGATTGGTTGCATGATTCTACACATGCAATCTAATCTCTTTATGTTTGTGTAGACACAATCTTGTCAAGTATTCGATCTTACTCTTCTCAAGCCGATTTGTTAGAGAACAAGGTCGATATTCCCTCCACAGGCGCCTTCAGAGGTCTCGCACCCATAGTCAAGATGGATGGGTCAAATTATGAATTGTGGGCTATGCAGTTCATGAGTATGATGAAGTCTATCGGTAAGAAACATATTCTTACCGAGGAAGAACCGACTGAGAAGACTGGGGTTAATGCCTCATGGGAGGCGGATGATGCATATGCCAAAGTATGGCTCTCAGGTATGTTGGCAATTGAGATTGCCAATGATATACTCCATCAGCCCTCAACCAAAGCGATATGGGATATTCCTGCCGCTATGTATTCACAAGCTAAGAACGAGATGAAGATTTTACAGCTCCAACATGATATCTTCATTATCAAATAGAATGAACGACCACTACACTCTTTATATACATCCCTACGTGGGATGTTTGAGAAGCTGTATAGCTTTATGCCTCTCACGTCTACTCCTGAGAAACAGAAGACTTATAAGAATGCCACCATGGTAGATGTATTCCTGGCAGCACTTGATCCAGAATACGAGGCGGCACGTTCTCAGATTCTGGCAGACTCTACTATTCCTCCTATGGAGGAAGCTTTCCGCAGACTCAGTTGTATTACTGTCCCATCTTCTACTGCAAATCAGACATCCTCAGCAATGGCAGCATCCCGAGGTCGTGGTGGTTCTTTTTCGTGGTCGTGGACCTCGGGAAGGGGAGGTCATGTTCGCCAACCATGTACTTTCTGTCATCGCCTTGGACATACTGAGGATACATGCTACTCCAAGCATGAATTCCCGACTTCTGCACAAGTGGCTGAACAGATTGAGCCTCCAGCTGCTTCCTCTTTGGACCAATGCTTTGATGATCTTGTAACTCATTTGAGGGGTATTATACCTCCATCCGGACCTGTGATGCCTTCGCCGTTATCCGAGAGCCATCCCGATGTTGCTGTTTCAGCCTCCTCTAGTACCTCAGGTAGTACTTATGCTCTCACTAGCAGTAGTGGATCAGATACTATAGAGTGGATTATGGACTCTGGTGCTACACACCATCTGTGTGGAGACCGGGGTCAACTTACAGCTTACAGACAGGTTCCTCCACGACATACCGTGGTCATTGCAGATGGGACACACTCCCTAATTACTGGTCAAGGGGAGATTAGCTTGACACCCTCTATACATCTAAAGAATGTGTTGCATGCACCTGATTTCTCTATGAATTTGTTGTCAATTAGCCAAATTACGAAGGATTTACATTGTTGAGCCAATTTTGACCCATCTTCTCTTATTTTTCAGGACATCCTTACGGGCAATGTGATTGGGCTATGACCTCAAATTTCAGCGAAATTCGGTCGAATTTCTATCGAATATCAATATCCAGTCGAAATTGAAATTCAACCGAAATGACCGAAATATGGGGGTCCTAGTACAAAAAAGACCGAAATGACCGAAATTTCGGTCGAAATTCCATCGAAATTCCATCAAAATTCTGTTTCGGTCGGTACCGAAATGGTGACCAAAACCGACATTTAAGGCCTTGGATTGGGCATGGCCGTGAGCAGGGGTGTCTCTATCAACTAGTTTGGACTCCATATGTGGAATCTCCTCTCTACATGCTGGACTTGTCTCAACTTTTATGTGGCACCTGCGCTTTGGTCATCTCCCGCTTCAGAAGTTATGTTGTGTTCTGCCCTAGATTTCGCCTCACACGTCCTTTCAATGTGAGGCTTGTCAGTTGGGAAAGCATCATCGATCTACCTTTCCCAGTCGCCAGAGTCGGAGTAATACCTCCAATTTTGAATTGTTTCATGTTGACATTTGGGGTTCGAGTCATGTCCCTGATCATCAGGGGCACACGTTTTACCTTGTCGTCGTTGATGATTTTTCTCGTCTGTCGTGGGTATTCCTATTAAAGAATAAATCTGAAGCTGGAAATGTTATCAAAAATTTCATAAATGAAGTTCGTAATGTTTTTTCTGCGCCTGTGAAAATTATGAGGACTGATAATGCCTTGGAATTTTGTACTAATATTCTCTCTAGTTATTTTTCTACCAAGGAATTATTCACCAAACAACCTGTACCTATACTTCCCAACAAAATGGAATTGCAGAGAGAATATCGTCATTTGCTTGATGTCACTAGGACACTCATACAGAGTCGTGCTCCTCATTCCTTCTAGGGTGATGCTGTTTTAACGGCATGCTATCTCATCAATCGCAATCCATCGTCAATCTTGGGTGAGAAGATTCCTTTCTCCGTGGCTTTCCCTGAAAAGGAATTGTTCTCACTTACTCCTCATGTGGTTGCCTCGGTTGCCTTTGTCCACAAGCTATCTCCAGATATTGACAAGCTCTCTCCTAGAGCTATCAAATGTGTTTTTGTCGGGTACTCCAGGACACAAAAGGATACCGGTGTTATGATCCGATGCGCAATAAATATTATGTTAGTGCCGATGTCACCTTTTTTGAGTCTGTTATGTACTTCTCTCCTACAGGTGATAGGTTGATGTCTTTTGACACTGATGAAGCCATATACATGCCACCACCTCTACCACCTCCACCACCACCATCTTCAGCACCATCACCACCTCCACCACCACCAGCCCTACCTACATCGTCCCCACTTCCTATTACAGTTCCTGTTCCACCATTGCCACACCACTATACCCGTCGTCCTGCTTCTGCTCATGGTCATCGCTCATCATGTAGCTTGCATGAGGGGTATGTCTTGAGAATATAACTTCTAATGATGGATCTAATGGTTTACCTGAGCATGCTTCGTTACAGGGGACAGATGAGGAGGTTACTAATTTGGATCTACCTATTGCGCTTCGAAAACAGAAGTGTAGCTTTACGTCATATCCTATAGCATATGTGATTTCTTTTGATCATCTATCTGGTGAATTCAGGAATTTTGCTATTGCACTATCTTCTGTGAACATTCCACGGAATTACTAAGATGCTTTGAAGAACAGTCGATGGAGATTAGGCTGATTAGCTGTGGAGGAAGAAATGACTGCTCTTCAGTCGAGAGGCACCTGGAGTCTTGTTCCTGCTACTACGGGCGTGTCTATAGTTAGCTGTAAATAGGTGTTTACAGTTAAGCATAATGCAGATGGTAGCGTTGATAGATACAAGGCCCGTCTGGTTGCTCGAGGGTTTCTACAGGCATATGTGGTGGATTATCTTGACACATTCTCGCCTGTTGCTCGCCATTCCACCTTACGAGTTCTTCTATCTGTTGCGGTTATTCGAGATTGGCCACTATTTCAATTAGATGTCAAGAATGCATTCCTAATTTCCTATACGGTGATCTTTTGGAGGAAGTCTACATGCAACATCCACCTGGTTTTGCTATTGAGGGGGAGTATTCACTGCTGTGTAGACTTAATAAGACGATCTATGGCCTTAAGCAGAGTCCTAGAGCTTGGTTCCAAAAGCTTTCAGTCTTGTTTGAAAAATAGGGGTACAAATGGTCTAATGCAGATCATTCCCTTTTTATACAGAAAACATCCAGATGTATGGTTGCAATTATGGTATATGTTGATGATATTCTCATTACAGGAGATGATATACACGAAATCAAGAGGGCAAAAGAAATGCTGGGTCGTGAATTTGTCACCAAGGACCTTGGAGTCCTTAGATATTTTTTGGGACTGGAGTTTGCTAGGAATCAACAATGACTCGTGATGACTCAGAGGAAGTATGTTACTGACTTACTGAGTGAAACAAGAATGCTTGGATGTCGACATGCCACTACACCTATGGATCCAAGCATGAAACTATATGATGATGATACTGACGAAGTGGATAGGAGGAGATACAGAAAAATGGTTGGAAAACTTCTCTATGTTACTATTACCAGACCTGATATATCCTTCGTTATTAGTCGGGTGAGCCAATTCATGGAGCAACCATGTCAGGTACATATGGATGCTATACAGATGATACTCAAGTACCTTAAATCATCTCCAAGTGCTGGTCTATTATTTAAGAAAGGCAAGGAGATCACTATCTCATCATGCGCAGATGCAGATTATGCATGATGTCCTAAGGATAGGAAATCCACCACTGGATTTGCTGTATATGTTGGAGATTCTCTAGTCTCATGGAGAAGTAAGAAACAACTGTTGTAGCCAGATTGGTGGTTCCCTCATTTTTGCTTTGACGTGACATATCAATGCTACGAAGAGTTCCTGGTGACGCTGGAGGTATTCCTAGAGGTTGGTGGATCTTTAGAGGTCTGCGATCCATGGACATGAGTGGATGGACGCTTCACAGTGAGAGGGGCGTTCTCTAGTCGCTGTGGACGGAATGCGATCATTTTTCAAGAGAAAAAATGTACATGGAAAACATACCCGAGCATACCAAAAACCTCCGAGTTTCGTGTTCTTTGTAGTTGTTCTTTTGGGTGGGTGTCATCTTGATGTCACATCTCTTTTCCTTCCAAATAAAAAAATGTTAGATTTAATTGTTCAATTTAACCCCAAATATCGCTAGTTTATAGATAATTATTTGCGATATTCCTATAGCTTATACACTTGATCTCGATAAAAACTTGCCTTGAAATATTTATTATTAAAGTTCGATTCGGGTAACACATGTATCTTTGATTAGGTTTTGGGGGCTAGTTTATTAAGCCCATATAGAGCGCGACATGATCTATATAGCCCATTCCTTTTTTGACTGATTTTTTTCACCATTCTTTCCTATGCCAAATCTAAAAACAATCATGTTTTTTTGCCACTTTAACCGGAATCATCTACATGGATTCAATGCCTCCAAACAGATCGGACGAGGGCCCTATCCGGGTTTAGATATAAAAATGACATATTCATCTTATTTTTTAAATTCACCCTTCTTTTTTCCTCTGAATAGAGTTGAAAGTATGTGAGTAATTGATGTCCGCAGCCATACTGAAATATTATTAAATGGAAAGTATTACCTCAATGGCAGACGTTTATTAAAGTTATCATATTTGAATCAAATCGAATCTTTTACTACTTAGAGTGGGTCTTTTACATGGATTCATGGCTTCCAAGCAAGCCTATCATGGGTCACACCAGTGTTGTAAAAGTCGGCCGGCTAGTCAGTCCGACTAGTCGAGTCGGGGGGGGGGGGGGATGGGTAGCCGACTCGACCAGGCCTGGTCAACCCGACTAATCGGGCCGACTAGTCGGCCGACTTTTACATAGAGGTTTTTTAATTTTTTAATTTTTTGCTTTTTTTTAAAAATCAAACCTATCCTAATATGCTTAATGTTATATTTAAAATCAACTACTCCTTTTGTTTCATTATAATAGTATAGAAAATGTTCAAATCTATGCAAATATATAAGAATATATGTATAAAAATGATTTATATTGCAAATATATAAGAATATATGTATAAAAAATGATTTATATATTAAAAATAAATAAAAAATTCAAAACCGACTAATGACCGACTAAATCCGATTAGTCGCCCGACTGCCGATTAATCCTTAGTCAGTGACCCTGCCGACCGAGTACCGACTACTGCTTTCTGCAACCTTAGGTCACACTACAGCTTACATCTAAGAAATTAGATCTTGTTTGCTCATAGCTCATCAGGTTTATGCAACAACTCAATTGGAGGGGGAGACTTACTTTTGACTCACTAGATTTTGAATTGTTATTTTAACACCCTTTTAAATATTTTTAGGAAGTTCCATTTCAGACGTGATTTGAGCCACGTTTATGCCAAATTTTTTGATGCCTCGATTCCCAGTTAGTGGCCTTGTTTATAAAACGCAACAAAGAGATGCCTGGTTTTATTTTTTGTCTTAAATACAGGCTTCTTCCGTAAACTTCCATGACATTTTCATGTTTATGTTAAACCTTAAAGTTGAGAATTTAGTACTCTCTTTGTTACATTTCAAAAACGAGGCACATAATTAGGAATCGAAACATAGTTGGGGCTCTTTTCTGTCGTGCCCCCTTTTTTTGGATATTGGTAATTTTTGATGCAAGAAGCTGCCGTGGCTTTTGACTAGAAGTTTGGTTGTGAACTATTTGTATTGTTGTCTAGGTGATGGCCATTTTTTCCTGTCAAGTTTTGGTCACATCAGTTGGAATTATTTTTTCTTTGAGGAAAAAAAGGATGACTACTCTTGGATGGCAATTATCTCATATAAATTCATCTCGAAAATTATGCAGTATCGATGGAACTTTGTAAGACATAATAATGAGCTCACCCACTGATCACGTAGCATCTCACCACATTTTAGATGCATGTCAGCTAAAATTTCTGTAATTGTCAAAATGAAATAGAGTTTGCCTTTTTTAATGTAACAATTCTGAATTGATGAAGTTTATGTGTTCTGCCTGGAAGATATCATATACGGAAATGTTAATACTTTTTTTCCATGGTGGTACTCAGCATATTAGTTTTGGGTTTTCAATTATTTTAGCGCCTGCTATTTTCCTTGTGCAGGTATCCTTGCTGGTTTGCTTCAACAATCTAGACAGTATATTGTCAGCTCCAGTAAACCAAGTAAAGCTACTTCGTCAAAAGGACCAGCATGCCATGTTCCTTATCCTCTAAGAGCACTTGCATCCACATCATCTTCAAGCTCATCCCAGGGAGCTAAGCCTGAGGTCCACAACTTATCTTCAAAGTCCAGCTTGAAATGTGTGAAATTTGTGATATTTCCTGGTTTCATTTAATTGCTCTGGGCCTCAGGAACTTTGCCCAAAGTTCACATGCTAAACGACCTCGATCCTATCTTGCTTACTCCATCAAGGTCATTAACCATTTAGGAAATCCAATTAAACATTTATTTTTTTATTTCTGTTGGCCATTGGCTGGCCTTCATGGCAGGATAATTTTTTTATTTTTTCTTGTTGGTAATTGGCACTTTGTAAGTTTTAGCATTCTGCCATTACTTCGATATGCTTGAGCCTACCATATGACAATGCCAATGCTAGATATGTGAGTGGTAAACTCACATGTCGGGTACCGACATGATCTCATGAGACATCCCAAAGGAAGCACAAATGTACTCCCGATTAGCCCACAACTTGGAGATATCATTAAAAATGTCTAAAATCATGGATGCCTTTTTAGCCTATGCCTCCCCTCCATAAAAAGGATTGCACTGTCATCAAATTGCAAAATTGAAATCATAATCTCATTCCAATTGTAAGCAGAACATATCTCTTGCTACACGAACTGACTAATTATCACTGCTAGTGCATCGGGCATATGAAAAAAAGGAGGGATTCAAGGTGGCAACCTTTCTTAACCCCCAGTTGTGGATGGTAGAAGTCGTTCTCCAATCGACCATTTTCTGACATTGAGAATGATGTAATGGTGGTTCATCTCTTCATCCATACAATCCAAGACCTCGGAAATCCCCTCTTGGTGAGAGATACTCAAACGACTCTAGTCAGCATAAGCATATGCTTTAGAAAAATCAACCTTTCAAAGCATCCATTTGACCCTCCATCTCTTCTAATCAGAAATCATTTTCGTAGTAATAACTGAATTGTCCATTAGATGTCGGCCACAGATGAAGATAGACTGCACCATAGAGATGATGTGACAAAGAACCCAAGAAGACGATTTGTCAGAACCTTGAGCACAAAGAGATAATACTGTGTTAGAGAGTGCAATGGCATGGATTCCTCCACCCTTGAATCATCATCCATCTTTGGCAGCAAAAACATGAGAGCTTTATTCAGACACTCATACCCAAAATTACGTAAAGCTGAATTATTGAATTAGTTCTACGAAGTTGTTCTTAACCACATTGAGAATTCCTAGAAGAAGATTAGGAAACCATCTGGACCCGGAGACCTACCTGCACTTAAATCAAATTCACTTGTCCTGACATCTTGAGGGCTAGAATCTTGAATTAGCCCTTCCTCCTGTTCTTGAGAGAGTCTATTCACCCCTTGGACTAACCAGTGCCAAGCCACCAGGCACATGTTTGCTCATCCGATAGAAGTGCTCAACTGCATCATTGCCAATACTCAAATTTGAAATAAGAGGATAGGTGGTGGCCCTCCCCAGCATCCCATGAAAGTGACAAAAACTGCCCATTAAAAAAGTGGAATCATATCTTACAAGGAGTGCCTAAATATCTAGTTAGATGCATTCTTTAGAATCTAACAATGCTATTTGAAGTTTAGACTTTTTTGAAAAGCCAAAGACTGGATGTTAGACATTTAAGTATCTTTGCACTAAGGATTATTGAAATTAAACAAGAAACGAGACATCGAACACCACTTACTGCCACATATATATCTTTCAATAACTACAATACAGAAATGGAGCTTTATTCACTTGGAATCGAGCAGTTCTAAAGACCGCATTTCACTGCATTTAGAATCTTAGATTGCCAAAGATTATATTTTTCCCTCTCCACACCTAGCTAGTAGGCTTTCCCCCTTCATTATAACCCTCTCCATAAAGACAATAAGGACTCGTCTAGTTGTATGTGTATAGCTGATCATCAAACAAAAGGCACACTTGAAGATAAGATGCTCAACTTTATCATGGTCCTAGTCACATAAAGAGCATGCCATATTCTCTATCACATCTACTAGTTTGTATTAACATTGGCTATCGTCCTCTTCCTCCTCACCAGCCAAAGCAAGATCTTGACCCTTTGGAGTGTGATTGTTCTCCATGAACCATGGTATTACAATCTAATGTTTGAACTTGCATCATACAGAGGAGATGCAACAACCTATGGGCTTGAGCATTCGAGAAGGCTCCCTTTGATTACTCTCAGTAGTTTGACCCATCGTTAGCTGGCTTAACACCCTTGAGAATGATGAGGCTTAGAATATCTCCGAAGTGCTAATTTGATAGCAGAGAGGTAAAGACCGGAGTCGATCACTAGCATCCTCCACACTCTGAAACCAATAACCTGCTTGGACGTTGCCTATCAGGCTGGCTAGCCACGTAAACATCTCCCCCAACTTGCTACATTCCATCTCCCATATAGTTATCGAATCAAAAATGAAACTTTTTTTTGTATTTCCTAATCTTATGTTCAAATAGTCATTCGACCTCGGAGTCACGCACACAACTCTGAGGGTTCGTTGAGCTTCAAAAAAAAAAAACTCTG
Source organism: Ottelia alismoides (assembly GCA_037367405.1). Lineage (NCBI taxonomy): Eukaryota > Viridiplantae > Streptophyta > Magnoliopsida > Alismatales > Hydrocharitaceae > Ottelia > Ottelia alismoides. The sequence continues at coordinate 464,177 of JAZKJV010000547.1, read as the reverse complement.
AGGGTTCGTTTGGTTGCAGGGTTGGGCAGGGTTGGGTTGGGTTGGGTGGGCTGGGTGAATAGTAAACTGTGAGGAGGGGGTACCCCTGTAAATAGTACCCAACCCTGCCCAACCCTGCAACCAAACGAACCCTGAGGTACAACAAAGCTCTTAAAATCTTTTACACTCTTTCACATGTTCAAAGTCTTGCCATTCCATGAAAATAGTATCAAACACATGAATTCATCCTGATCATGTATATTTTCACAACCCACTTTGATAGTGCCTAATGAACGACTAAAGACCTTGGATATCAACACTACACTCCTCGACAGGGCTTCGCATTTCATCTTAGGCCACCGAGGAAACATGAGATATAAAAATGAAAAGGAAAACAAATGCTACCTCCTGATCCATCTCTGGAACATGTCTAGGCGAACTGTCTTCTCAGTGTGTCCGACCTCTTCTCTGCACTCATCTGCATGCTAACATGCATGTATATTTCATCGGAGGCAAAAACAGCATTGACTTCAGCAAAAGACTAGGTGGCCTTGTTCGCAAGTAACATCATAGAAATGAAATTTGCACAAATATCCAATTACTTGTCCTAATGCAGTGTGGGTTACCTTACCTCTGCCCCTTGGGACGTGTTCTTAAATAGGGAAGAAAGCAATGTGTGAAAAATTAGTCACCTTGTCAAGTGAATTGACTGAGATTTATTTTTTAATATGCAAATGCTACACATTGATTTACCTTGTGTTCAAGTACCTTGGATATCTGTAATTTCCAAAAGTTGGGAATATGCAACAAGAAAAAACTTAACATGGTTGTGGCTTTATACAAATTCACTTCCAAGTTGCTATAGTTGGAGTGCCACTTCAGGAAGGCACTATCCATAGCTTTTCAAAGTGCCATGCGGTTCGAGAATATCTGCTTGCTCTGTATAGTTACTGAAGTGTCTATTTTACCGGATTAAGCATAAAAGTTAATTTAATATAACTAGGTATGCTTATGATGACCAGTAATTTGTTTCTAATTACGGTTCTGCTCATATCTGTGGTTCAACACTTTTGGATCGATCTTGGAGCAGCTTATTTTCTTTTTTCCCTGTTGGTTTTCTGCTATATCTTTTACATCATACGACGTCGATATATCCCGATATATCCTTTTCCGGATTTACCGATACGATATCGATATTGATATTTCACACCTTCATCATACACACATATTTGTTCTAACCTTTTTTGATGGAAATTAGTTTTCTTTTATTTTGTTAGGAGAGGAGAAAAGACATCATGACATCTGAAGATCCCTTTGATGCTCCCACATACAATATTCCAGAGAAGCCGGTGACTTTTACTGAGGGTGCTTCTTACAGCATTGTGATACTGGCAGGCCTTGGGGTTGCTGCTGCTGCTGCATATGCAGTTTTTAAAGAACTAATCTTTGAGCCCAAAGAGTAAGTAGTATGTATTTGCTGAAGCACTTGAATCTTAGTAAATTCTTCACGTCTTACAAGTTTTATGCTAATCATCTCATTTTGGGCTAATGCGCTGCTATCTTCAAAGAGGATCCCTTCAATTGTTTATTTAATGCCTTGGTGCATGGATGGATATAGATGGGATAAGGAGGGGCCTATGCCCTTTTTCCTTGATAATTTGAGAGGAAAATGCGTGTTTCTGTTTGTGTATTATAGATATCCACTCTAAAAATACAAAATAACTTGTGATGACTAATTACCATTGCAATTTTGATCAACTATTCCATTCATCTTTCCATTATAATGCAAAATTGAACATTTTTGATTATATGTTGATTAACAAATACTCGATTAGAAGTTTTTCTTTTTTTCCAGAAAAATCAACATCTGTTCTTATGGATTGCTCAACTTTTTTATCTTACATTTTTGATTGATCAGAAATATGTTGCTAAAGCTTGGTAATGTTGTTATCTTTCATTTCACGATATATTTTTTTATCAAGTTCATAGATTTTTAATACTTATATTAAAATTAACAAGTAAAAGATTCTAGATAAAACAAAATAAGTTCATGTAAATAATAATTTAAATATAAGATCCTTTTATAGAGAAATCATAGTGTAATTAAAAAATTCATAATGTAATACCAATTAAAGTTAATGATTTGTGAATGATCATCGTAAAGTTGAATGTATTCTATATAGAGGTCTCACATGAGATGGGAATTTATAATAATATTAGTTGTATATTTGTGTCCATGCTAAGTCCGGTTCCCAGCTTTGTCTTTGGTATGGTGGACATATGGCTTCAGTTCTTCATACTGACAATTATCAACAACAACAACAACAAAGCCTTTTCCCACATTAAGTAGGGTCGGCTACATGGATCCTTTGCCTCCATTCATATCTATCTTGGGTCATTCTCATACTAAGATCCAAAAAACTAAGATCCCTTCGTATAGTCTCATTCCAACACTTCTTGGACCTTCCTCGCCCTCTCTTAGTCGGCTCGAACACCCCAAAACTCACATCTCCTAACCGGTGCATCAACTGACTTCCTTTGCAAATGGCCAAACCATCTTAAGCGGTTTTTTCGCATCTTATCCTCGATCAGAGCTACATCAACTTTCATTCTGATTGCATCATTCCGAATTAGATCTGTACACGTGTGTCCATTCCGAATTAGATCTGTACGTGTGTGTCCACACATCCACCTTAGCATTTTTATTTCTGTTACTGCCATTCTCTGCACATGTCTATGGTTTACAGGCCAACATTCAAATCCATATAGCATAGCAGGTCTCACTGCTGCTTTGTAGAACTTTCCTTTGATTTTCAAAGGAATTTTCTTATCATAGAGAACAACATAGGCTCCTCTCCACTTTAGCCATCCTACATTTGTTCTGTTAGTAACATCTCCATCAATTTCCCCATCATATCGCAAAATAGATCCCAATTATCTAAAAGAATATCTCTTCTGAATGTTGTCGTCGTCAATCTTCACCTCGATTCCTTCATCATCGCTTCCATCAAAAGTGCATTCCATATATTCAGTCTTAGCCGTGCTTATATGTAATCTTTTAGTCTCCAATGCATGTCTTCAGACTTCAAGCTTCTCATTTACTCCATTTCTAGTTTCAACTGTCAGCACAATATCATCAGCAAATAACATACACCAATGTATCTAATCCTAAATGTGACTTGTCAACTCATCCATAATCAAAGTAAAAAGAAATGGACTCAAAGTTGAATCTTGATGTAAACCAATATTGATGTCAAATAGCCAGTCTTCCTAGACTGGATCCTTATACAAGATAAATCCCTATCATACATATCCTTTATGAGGTTAATGTATATGACATGCACTTGTCTCTTCTCCAAACTCTTCATCCTGACATTTACCAATTTATAAAAAAAATATTTCTAAGCAAGAACATGTGAACTTTATCATGTCTTTATGTTGGAAGAATATGAGACTTGTTTATTCCATTGAACCCTAGGCTCTCTTATATAGAGGAGAGACTTATGGGTAAATTACATAATACTGACAAAAGGAATTAGAATAGAGAAAAGTGTATGGTAACATAAATATATCTCTACACTCCCCCTCAAGAGGGAGCATAGATATTGTTTGAGTATATGTATTGTGCGTCATATGTAGGTGGGTAATTGGATCCTTGCATGATCCAATTACCACACCACTTATGTTTAGTCCCACATCTACCAGCAGTGGGACTTGGAGGGTCTGTGGAGGCTATATAAGAAGCCCCAAACCCCTTGTATCAGATGAGAAAGTTCAATGAACACATCAACCCTTTGAGGCGTTCTCCCATGATTTTATCCCGCTCCTTAGGGAGTATGGTTCCACGTAAAAATCTCGTTGTTCTTCAGTATTTATTCTTTATCTCTGATTCCTTTTCCGAATTCTTATTTTCTAACAGATATCAATCATGCTCAGCTTGGATGAACACTTTTGAAATGTTCTTGTGAGTAAGGTTTTGGTGAAGATATATGTAGTCCGGTCACCTAAGCTGACATAGGAAGTAGAAATGAAGTCCTTCTGAACTATATCTTGTGTATAGTGGCAATCAACCTCGATATGTTTCGTCCTTTCGTGAAATGCATGGTTATTTGCAATGAATAGGGCAACCTAATTGTCGCACTTCAACAACATGGGAAGAGGAACATCTATGTATGGATCTTCTAGTACTGCTTGAAACCACATTATTTCTGTTCTTTCCTGTGCCATAGCTTTATATTCAGATTCATCACTAGACCTGGCCATTATAGTCTATTTCTTGCTTTTCAATTAGATAAGGGAATCTCCAATAAATATAGCAAATCATGTTGTGGACTTCCTGTTCTTGGGACATCCTACATAATCTGCATCTGCGTGCGCTGAAATAGTGATGTCGCCTCCTTTTTTAAATAGCATATTTGCCCCTGGAGATGATTTTAGATACCTTAGTATCATACGTATAACATCCATATGCACCTGATGAGGTTGCTCCATGAACTGGCTAACCCGACTGACATCAAATAAAATGTCGGGTCTAGTAATAGTGATATAGAGAAGCTTCCCCACTAGTTCTCTATATCTTCTCGTATCTACCTCACCAGTATCATCATCATCAGTTCCGCTAGTAACCTGAGCATCAACCTCCTGCAAGGATGCTTGCTGAGAAACATCTTTAGTCCCATCGTTAGAAATAATGTATTTAGAATAAGCTTGAGGCGTGCTGGATGACAGATCATGAGCAGGAGCAGGAGCAAACTGTCGACTGTAGTGTTGTGTTAGGGGTGGAACCGGAACAATGGGTGGCAGTGGTGATGGCGGTGGGGATAATGGGGGTGGCGGAGGAGGTGATGGAGGTGGTGGACTCATAGGTGGAGGGTGCATGTAAACCTCATCATCTGAATATGAAGATGTGAACTTGTCACTTGTAGGAGAGAAATACATCACTGACTCAAAAAATGTGACATCTGCGCTAACAAAATACTTCCTATGTAACGGAACATAACATCCGTACCCCCTTCTGAGTCCTGGAGTACCCGACAAAGACACATTTGATATCCCTAGAAGAGTGCTTGTAAATCCACGGAGTCAATTGATGAACGGACGCAACAGACCCAATGACACAACGTGTAAGAGAGAACAACTCCTTGTTTGAAAATACAAGAGAAAAAGGTATCTTCCCCCCAACAACGATGAAGGTATACGATTCACAAGATAACAAGCCGTAAGAATCACATCTTCTCAAAATGAATGTGGGGCACGACTCTGAATAAGGAGAGTACGAGTGACATCTAGTAAGTGACAGTGCTTTCTCTCGGCAACACGATTCTGTTGAGAGGTGTAGGCACATGATGTTTAATGAAGAATATGAGATGAGAGGAATTGTGAAAGCACACGAGTACATAATTCCAAAGCATTATCAGTTTGCACAATTTTGATAGAGGTAGAAAGAACATTTTGCACTTCTTTAATAAGATTCATAATAGTATTTCCAACTTCAAATTTATTTTCAACAAGAAAATCCAAGACATATGACTAAAATCATCTACTGCAAGTAAATAAAACTCGTATCTCGGATGATTAGGAACACGACTCGGGCCCTAAATATCAACATGAAAAGACTCAAACGGGGAGTTACTGCTCCGACTCTGATGACTTGGGAAAATAGACCGATGATGTTTCCCCAACTGACAAGCTTTGCAGTTGAACGGTGAGAGCGATGAAGTTTAGGGAAGGATTTGACGCATTTTCTGAAGTGGAAGATGACCAAAGCGCATATGCCATAGGAAGGGAGAGACCGGTTCAGTGGAATGAGAAGATAACCGGCATATGGTGTTCGGACCATCCAATAGAGGTCACCTTGCTCACGACCACACCCAATCACCCTGCCTGTAAGAATGTCTTGAAATACAAGAGACGATGTGCCAAATATAGCTCTACAATGTAAATTCCTTAGTAATATGACTAATAGACAACAAGTTCATAGAGAAGTCAGGAGCATGGAGTACATTTTGCATTCGCATAGAGGGTGTGAAGCTAATCTCCCCCTATCTTGTGATCGGGGAATGAGTCCCATCTGCTATAACCACAGTCCTCCCTGGAGAAACTTGTCTGTAGGTGGTGAGATGATCTCTATCGTCACACAAATGATGTGTTGCATCAGAATCTATGATCCATTATGTAATATCTGAACCATGACAAGAAGTAAAGGCATGGGTGTTGCCTGAGGTATTAGCTCCGGCATTAGCAGAAATGTCCGGCTTGTTCTCTGAAGCAGGTGAAGATGTGTTAACTGGGGGCATGATGTCTCTCAGTCGAGAAACAAGCTCATCATATCTCTGATCCACTAAGGATGGAGCTGCATGAGGGATGACTTGATTTGCTACACGTGCTAATGCAGGGAAACCATGCTTGGATTAACATGTATCCTCTGAGTAGCCAGAACGATAGCAGTAGGTGCATGGCTGGCGAGTTCCATGACCTCCTCTATCACGAGGTCCACGACCACGAAACTGAGAAGAACCTCCTCGATCACGGGATGCAACCATTGCAGACGAGTTCGGCATGGAAGTTGGTGGAGGAATGATCCAACTGAGTCTGCGGAAAGCTTCCTCCATGAGAGGAATAGTGGCTTCTGCCGGTATCTGAGAGCATGTTGCCTTGTACTGTGAATCAAACACCAGGAAAACACCAACCATCATGGCATTCCGATACGTCTTCAGCTGCTCTGGGGTAGCCGTGAGAGGCATAAAGCTATGAAGCATCTCAAACATCCCGCGTAAGGCGGTATAACGAGCATGAAGGGGTCGTCTATTTTGCTTTATAGTAAAGATATCATGCTGAAGCTGCAAAATCTTCATCTCATTCTTTGCCTATGAATACGTGGCAACAAGTATATCACACATTGCTTTGGCAGTGGGCTGATGCATGGTATCATTGGCAATCTCTGGTGTCAAGATACTAGACAACTAGACTTGAGCATATGCATCATCAACCTCCCGAGGGACTTTCAACAATGTCTTCTCCGTCAACTTTTCCTCGGTAAGAATATGTTTCTTAACCATTGACTTCATTAGACTCATGAACATGCATGGCCCACAACTCATAATTCAACCCATCCATCTTGGCTATGGGTGCTGGACCTCTGAAGGTGCCTGTGGTTGGGATGTCTACCTTAATCTTTGACACGTTGTCTGTTGAAGAAGACTACATTAGTACACTTGAAGACAGAATTGTCTATACTGACGTAGTTGGATTTGGTTGCATGTGTAGACTTAAACTACAACCAAATCTCTTACCACGAACCGGACCTAAGTGCGGGCTGTATAGTCTACATGCATATGCGTGAGCACACGCACACGTGCGCGCGCGAGAGAGAGAGCCTGCATGATGGAGAGACTGATAGGGAGGGGCTGATGGCGGCACCTCAAGAAAGAGAGGTCGGTGACGACATCACCTCAAGAGAAAGAGGCCAGCGACGACGATGACTCAAGAGAGAGAGAGAGACCGACAGTGGCGGTAGCTAGAGAGAGAGAGACCAACAAGAGAGAGAGAGGGGTGACTGGTGGAGGTCTAGGGTTTCTGGGGTACGAGAGCTTAGGCCTTGGATCATTGCTCTGATACTATGTTAGGAAAAATATGAGACTTGTTTATTCCATTGAGCCCTAGACTCTCTTATATAAAGGAGAGATCTATAGGTAAATTATAAGTCTGATAAGAAGTTACAATAGAGAAAATAGTATGATAACGTTAATATATCTCTACACTTTATATATGATGTTGGGCTGAATGTTACCAGCTCCTGTTTTGCATTTTACTGCATTTTAAGTACTTCCGTCACATCGATATTCTAGTATTCATATACCTTGAATCCCAACATCTGTTATGCCGAACCTAGTTGAAGAATCATTTTCTGCACCCTCTTGCCATGCCATACCCTACCATCACATGGTCTCACTACCCAATAAGCGAGTTTGGGGAGGGGGATTGGGAGGAGCAGGTGCTCCCCCCTTGTGGGGGTAGCAGAGTAGTGCCCCGATCCTGAAATGAATTTTTATTTGGGCTATTGGATCCCTTTGTCTATAGGATCTATTTGTAATGGGATTGCTATATAAAATCCCTAGAGTTAGGGTTTTTTGTATCCTATGTATTTTTCCTTTCTCCATGTATAGTGAAAACAATCATCGTCACCTAAGGACGTAACCCAGTTACGGGTGAACCTTGTAAATCATGTGTACATGGTTTGCTTGTCCGTGTTTGCTTTTTTTTGCTCCCGCTACTTGCACCATCCAGAGCTAGAGACTCGTTTATTTTGTATTAATTTGGGTAAAATGTTCCACAATAAATGTTGGATATCGTGTGAGAACCATGAAGAACAGAAATATTAACTTTCTAAGAAAAATGCATATTCAGATGGATATTTTAAAAATTTTGGGTGTCAACAATGCAATTGTAAGCTATTTCTCACACTTGGTGAATCATCTATATGGATCCTCAGCTAACACATCTATTTTGGACCATTCAGGAACTTAGATCTAAACAAGTCCAAGTTTTTCTAATAGTATTTTTGTAAGATTTCTTTTATCTTTGTTTATCTTTCAAAGGCAAAGTGAATAAGTTTCAACATTAAATCAAAATTGGAACATTAGGGAATTGGTGGAGATGTTGCTTGGAAGAATAGAACTGTACACTCAAAATGGTGCACAGCGTTATCTATTAGTAATCACACAAAACTTAGTTACTTTGAATTGATGCATTTTAAAATGTAAACAGACTGGATTTTTCCGGCCAGGCTCATAAAATAATTTCTCCCACATTCTGATTGACTCCTTAATGTCCCTCCCTTAGCTCCTGGCCAAGTTACTATGCTCTTATGCATCCCTACATTGTTACTTTTGACCCTTTACCAATGATTTGTATGGTTGGGACACCTCAACGAAATTCTGAGAAAGAATAACGTCTCCAGTTCGATACAATTTACTGCATTAAATCTCATTGATTGCTGGGTGCAATAATGCGCAATCTTCTGCTCTTTCCTAGTCTACATCTGTATTATCTTCTGCTCTTTATTAGTGTACATCTATAGTAGTACTAAATGTATGTTTACTGTGTAATACAAGTATAAAAACAAATACAAAATAATATTCAGAATTATATTAAGAATTACATATTTGCAAGCTTTATGGATCTGATCAAACTAGTGTTTGGAAACTCGGCCCAGGCGGTCGCATATGTGGAGTCGGTCCTCCTACGCACAGAGTATGCCAAGCTCGCTTCATATGCGGGTCGTGGGGTATATGCGGCCAAGTAAGTCGCATATTCGGCCACATATGTAATAGACTTTGAACCCGGTTAGCTGAAGCAATTGGTTCATGGAATACACAACATCGTATCTGATTAATTGGGTTCGTTCGGGGCCCGATTAAGTGGTTGATTAGGGTATTGCCTCACACGAAATCCTCTCCCTCAACTTGACGAAAAACCCTCGTATAACCCCTGGACCTATATCATTTCCAAGCATATCTTTTTTGTTCTAGTTTTGCATCATGTCACTGTTAAATAAAATTTAAGTTTGCATAGAATTTTTTTAAATGCAACCGTTTCAATGTATTTCACTGAATAATTGGATTTTGATCAAATAAAATTTTATTAGTTTTCTATCTTGCCAACATTAGATTTGCATCGTGCCACTGTTAAATGAAATTTTAGTTTGCATAGATTTTTTTTAAATATAACTGTTTCAATGTATACAAATGTTCTTTTGGATTTCACTGGATAGATTGGATTTCAATCAAATAAAATTTTATTAGATTTGTATCTTGCCAATATTATATTTGCATGATGTAAATTTTAGTTTGCATTCATATTTTTATTATTTTTTTGAAGCATAAATATCTAATGTTTGAATTTATTATTAAATTTTTTAATCATTTTTAAATAAAAGAATAGAAACCACATAATCAGCATATACTTTCGCCTGCCCGCTTACTCGCTTCAAAGCGTCTGACCGAAATAATACTGCATACTGAGCTTCTGAACCTTGGATCCAACTGTTGGTTGGGAGAATGTGTCCTACAATCCTAGTTCTTGGAAAGACTCGCTATTGATATTAGTACTAAATGTTTGTTAACCATGTGATTAGATTGTATTGTAATGTTCCAACGACAAATAGGAGTCACATAACGTTGGTCGGGGAGAGCACGCCCTTGTTCATGGGTAGAAACAAACAACAAAATGGGTGGAGAATAAGGGAGGAGCAAACGTTGTCTAGTGGTTGAGCAGGTGGGTTCTTTCATAGATACCATTGTTTAAATCTACCATTCTCTAAAAAATGGACAGGACTCGAGCAAGAAGTAAACACAGAAGTCTGGAAATGAGGCACGAGAGTTCCTTTCCAATTAATGAGAGATGCATAGTTGTAGACAACATTGAGAAAATCAGGCTATACCCATTTTTGGGCAAAAATGACATTCTGTGAAGGGGCTACCACATCTGGCTTAAAATGGCAAAATTTCCAAGGAAGAAGTGGGCGTACATAGAGACTTGATGCCTTGTTTATAATTTGCTTATAAATGGCTGTTTTTATTCCATTTTCTGATTAACAGTGTTTGCTCTCACAGCATTATGCGATTGTAATGTCACCATAGCATGCTTTTTTATCATGTATGAAAAAAAGGTTCTCAGAATAAAAAATATGGTGTTGGCATTTTATTTGAGATCTTTGCTTGATTTTGATACACGTGATAGCAAGGTTCAGAGATGTATGTTTAGCGTCTGTCAAGACAGTAAATCACTTTTTTCGGATGATAAATTGACAAGTCAGTCTTTTCTGTTCTGTTGACTAAAGTTATAGACCAAGCACCAAGGTCTGGTCCACTCAATTTACAAACCGTAGACAGACAGGGGTGACATTCAACTTTAGCATTGTAACATGGGTGGATGTGCATCATATTGTGTGTTGAAATGAAGTTTTGAAGAAGCAATGTGTGCAGAAGTTATTCTTAGGTGCTCACTTTTATATTCTATGATAAATCTCGATACCACTTGCCACCCCAGTTAGCTGATAACGTCAGCCCAACATGCAGAATGTGAACATATCTAGGTACCCAACTTTTTCATTGAAGCTACTGCATATATAAGTCATAAAGATTTTTTTGGACATAGCTTGTAAAACGTCCTATCATATTTCTCTATTATATTAAATTTCTCTATCATTTTTTATACTAATTTAATAATTTAGTTTGTTTAAGAGTTAGTTGTTTGTATGTCATATATTCTCCAATCACCTTGCTTTTGACAGAATCTTTGCCAGATTTCTATAATGTCATTCGTTAATGTTTATGCAGAAAGAAATTGATTATGTCGTAGCATACTTTCTTGTGTTTTATTATGAAGTGCATTTTGTTCATAGAAGTATTAAAGCTACATTTTTTTGGAGACACTCGATGGTGTTTACCCCAAGGATTTATTATAGAACAAAAAATAAAGAGGAAAGGTTACAGTGAAAGGAGTATTAAAGCTACATACCTACATGCTTATCAATAGATGGAATTCTTCCTATTGAATGCTGCATATTGTCATTTTATTTATATGCTTTCATGTTCTTTTGCAACTTTATCTTTGTGCATGCGGAATGTCACATTATTCTCATCATTTTGTTTGATATGCGATAATCTGCATCATGTAAAATTTGTAGATACAAGATTTTCGGTAAAGCTCTGGAAAGAGTTCAGAATGATAGTCAGGTGAGCAAGAGCTGTTCTAACCAGATCATCATCTCTGCATTTGTTATATCTTGTATTGTATTTCGTTGAATGAGTTATTGTTGTTTAGGTTCGAGTGAGAATTGGGTCTCCTGTTACTGGTTATGGACAAGAAAGCATGAACCGAGCTGCTCGCCAACGCATTCCAAATAGAACATGGACGGATGAAGATGGTATTGAGCGTGTTGAGGTAACTCTTTTGTTCTTTGACTGAATTATGGAATTCCGAGCTCCATTTAGGTGTTGACTAACATATACCGTTCTAATGGTTTGTACTTCCTCTTGCTATATTATTTGGTTGGAATAAGGGTTTGATTCATTTAAATGTGTTCATGTGACATCTCAGAACAGATCCTTTAATATGGTAGATGGTGGCAGGAATCAGGCCAGATCCCGATTTTGCTGGATTTTTACTGAATTTGTTTTTTAGGGCTTAGGAGTTATTTCATTTCGTTGAATTCTTCTATTTACAATATTTTAGAGCTTTTTAGAGTTTTTATTTTTTCTTTAGATTCAAGGTCCTGGTTGAAAATTTTATTATTTTTTAGCCTTGGCGAGGCACACCTAAGAGGGGCTTTTTATTAATGTGCAACAAAAGAATTACAAAGAGAAAGCCTCCTCAAGGGCCTAGGCATGTTCAATCATGTTCTTAGCATACTATCTCTCATGGCGAAACATGACCTCATTTCCAGCAACCTAATTCACTTGTAGAAGTGCAAATGGCCTCGGACATTCCTTCTAAGAGTTGGCATAAACAACATTGATGGAAGCCCATAAGTACTCAATGCTCTCCAAGTCAAGCCCTACCTCGGACGAGTTGACCTAAACCTCCATTGGAATGGGGCAGTTGCAAAATAACTTGTAGTCCTCTATCCATAAAACTTGGGCATGCTATGTTACCATCATTGAGAATCTTGTTCCTACACATTTGTGTCAGCACCCATTTGTGTCACAATAACCGAAGTGTTGAGATAGTTATTTCTATTTATCCTTTATTCATATTTCTTATTCACCAGTCTACTTTATATAATTTTCCCTCAGGACTTTTCTCCAATATAAGAGAGCCTTAGGCTCACAATATAATGCATTAATTCTATTTCCCTTTTCACATCATATCAGAGTGACAATCTTAGATCGGAGCATGTGTCCTAATCGACTCCTCCCTACCAAAACTCGAAGGGAACGTACCACCATTTATTTTGGCATTAGCAAACAACGGTGTGCCGCCACGAACACCCCGTCTCGTTCGGCAACGGCAACAACAACTGAAGGTCGTTGCCGCTACCCCTCGTGTCCGGTAGCAGCAGCGCTTGAGGTCTGAAAATGACTCCTAGAAGGCGATTTGATTCACTGTTCACTCTATTTTAGGCTTTTAGGGTGGTTTGATCATCTAAAACCACCATAGTTACCTAGACATCCGGAGAGGCCGCTAACGGATGGAAGAGGTTGTGGTATGAGTCTACCCCTACAACCATCTTCTTGTATGTCTATGTAGACATGTTTACTCTTGTCTACAACCATTGTCTTCATTGAAGTTACCATCATGTCAGACAACATGGTCGATTCCAAAGTCGATGTCCCATCCTTGGGTGCTTTCAAATGTCCATCACCCGTTTTTAAGATGGATGTGATCAATTATGAATTATGAGATATGCAATTCATGAGCCTAATGCAATGCAACGACAAGAAGCACATTCACACACATGACGAGCCAATTGAGAAGACTAGAGCTTATGCCTCGTGGGAGGCAGATGACACATATGTACGTGCCTGGCTATTTGGAACAATGTTCATGGAGATAGCAAATGATTTTCTAAGTCAGCCCGCGATGATGCAATGTGGGACATCCTCGCCGCTACTTACTTGCATGCGAAGAATGAGTCAAAGATAGTACAACTTCATCATGATATCTTCACATCTAAGTAGAACAGACATCCTCTTGATACCCTTTACACTTCTCTCAGGGGCATGTTTAAGAAGCTTCATGATTTCATTCCCTAGACTGCTTCGCCAGAACAACTCAAGGCTTATAGAGATTCGGTGATGACTAGAGCCTTTATAGTATCTCTTGATCCTGAATATGATGCAGCTCGATCACAGATCATTATTGTTGCCACTATACCTCTAACAGATGAGGCATACTGCAGATTGAGTAGGCTTTCTATAACACATGGTGGTGCTACTCAGCAGTCCCTGACCTCCTTGACTATGGCTGCATCATGTGGTAGAAGGAGCTCTATACAGTGGGCGTGGTACCCGTAGAAGGGGAGGGGATAGTCGACCCCATCAGCATACACTTACTGTCATAGGCCATATCATTCTGAGGATACATGCTACTCCAAGCATGGCTTTCCTGTATCAGCTTGTGTTGCAGAGAAAAGTCAATCGGTCAGTGTTCCTCCGCATTTGATCAGCAGTTCGATGAGCTTATGGCGCGATTAAGAGTGATTATGCCTGCACCTGGGTTGTCTACTGCTTCTTCAGGATCTTCAGAGATAGATGCATCAACATTTGCCACTACATCAGGTACCACATGCTTTTACTAGCTGTTACGGAGTAGATTTATCAGAATGGATTACGGACTTATGAGTTTCACACTATCTTTGCGGTGATAGAGGACAATTTAGTGCATACAGATCGATTCAACCAGGCAGGTTAGTAGTCATAGCAGATGGGACCCACTTTCCCATTACTGGACATGGGAGGTGTAATTAACTTCGTTGATGCGTCTACACAATATTCTTTATGTTCCTGATTTTTCTATGAACTTATCTATTAGTCAAATCACTAAAGACTTACATTGTCGTACCATATTTGATTCGTCTTCTCTTGTGTTTCAGAACATTCTTACATGCAAGGTAATTGGATCTAGCCATGAGCAAGGAGGCTTCTATAGACTAGTCCAGTCCCCATATGTTGGTGCTTCGATCATTCACACTGGGTCAATCTCTTTTTATATGTGACACCTCCGGTTTGGTCACATTCCTTTACAGAAGCTGTGTGACATCCTTCCTTAGATTTCTCCTCTCTCTACCCTCTAATGCAAGGCTTACCTGCTTGGGAAGTACCACCGATCTACTTTTCAGAGTCGTTAGGGTTGTAGTCGTTATAGTATTTTTGAGTCGACCCATCTTGATAGTTGGGGTCCGAGTCGTGTCCCAGACCATCAGGGACACCGATTTTATCTTGTTGCTGTCGACGATTTTTCCAGATTATCTTTAGTATTTCTACTTGAAAATAAGTCTGATACTGGTTTTATTATTCAGTCTTTTTTAATGAAATAAAGAATGCTTTTCTACAAGTGTCAAGTATATTCGTTCTGACAATGCATTAGAATTTTTTAGTTACAACTTTCACAATTTTTCAGAACCCGTGGTATTATTTATCAGACTTCATGTGTGTATACATCCCAACAAAATGGGGTGGCTAAACACAAACATCATTACCTTTTGGATGTCACTAAAGCCCTCTTAATTTAGAGTCGTGCTCCTCATTCCTATTGGGGAGATGCGGTTCTAACTTCTTGCTACCGCTGTTTTGATTCTTTTCGATGGAAATATTATGTTAGTACAAATATCACTTTCTTTAGTCTATTATGTTTTTCTCTCCTACATGTGATAGGTTGATGCCTTCGAAGTATGAAAAAGAGGTATACATGTCTCTATCTCCGGTTTCGCCCAGCACTCTATGACTCCTACGCCCCTCACTCCACTACTATCCTCATCACCACCTCCTCCACTGCCTCCACCATCAACCTTCATCTTTTTGCCACATGTTTACACGCGCCGACGTCGTGCTCATGAGCCTCCATTATCTAGAATGCCTCAGGTATGTTCTGAGCACTTGGTTTTTACTGATGGCATTAATGATTTGCATTTACAATAGGATGAGCATGTGACTGTATGTGTTCCTATCTCGGTCACTGAGGAGGCTGAGGACCTTGACGTGCTTATTGCTTTATGAAAGAAGAAGAGTACTTGTGCTACATATCCTCTTGCTTTCCATGTTTCTCATGCATGTCTATCAGAGGAGTTTCAGAGCTTTGTCGTTGGACTATCTGCTATAGATATACCACAAACATATGAGGAGGCTTTACATATTAGTCAATGGCTTATTTATTTGGAGGAAGAGATGGCTGCATTACAATCTCGTGACACGTGGATTATTGTTACCGCTCTACCTCGTGTATCTATTGTAGTAAGCAAGTGGGTGTTTACGGTAAAACACTGTACAAATGGTAGTGTGGATAGATACAAGGCCATACTTGTTGCTCGTGGGTTCATCCAGATATATGGGATGGGCTATCATGATACGTTTTCTTTGGTCGCTCGACATTCTATATTGAGGATTCTTAATTCTGTTGCTGTGGTATGTGATTGGTGTCTCTTTTAGTTAGATGTGAGAATGCCTTCTTGTATGGCGACTTGCAGGGTTAATTCTACATGTAGGAGCTACCTGGTTTTGCTGCTGAGGGGGAGTTTCATATGGTTTGTAGACTTCATAAGGCTATTATGGCCTTAAATAGAGTTCGAGGGTATGGTTTCGGAAGCTCTTTGAGTTGATTGAGCAGTAGGGATTTGTCAGATTGACCGTAGATCACTCTCTTTTCATACAGAGATCTCGGAGAAGTACTATTGCTATTTTGATTTATGTGGATGACATCTTTGTTATATGAGATAATAAACATTGTGTTCAGGAAGCTATGGATTTCCTTGGACAACAGTTTGTGACCAATGACGTGGGCAATCTTCATTATTTTCTTGGTCTCCAATTTGCGAGGAACCAATGTGGCATGACGATGACACAAAGGAAGTGTGTTACTGATCTCCTAGCTAAGACGAGCATGATAGGATGTATGCCTTCTACTACTCTGATGGATCTTAATGTTAAACTCTATGATAATGACACTGAGGAGGTTGATAAGAGACAATACAGAGAGCTTGCGTGGAAACTTTTACATGTCACCATTACTAGACCTGATATATCCTTCGTAGTGACCGGAGTTAGTCAGTTTATGGAGCAACCCAGGTAGTACATATGGATGCTGTATACATGATTTTGAGATATTTGAAGAGTTCTCAAGGTGCATGACTCTTGTTTAGTAGAGATACATTCCTTGAAGTTATAGCATGTACTGATGCATACTATGCATGATGCCCTGAAGACAGGAAGTCTACCATATGCTTCGCTGTCTTTGTAGGTTGTTTACATGTTTCATGGAGGAGTAAGAAACAAACGGCTGTTGCTAGATCTAGTGTCGAATCAGAATATAGAGCCATGGCACAAGGTGGCACAAAGATGATGTGGGTTAGTTCTGTCTTGACCATGATTTTAAAAAGCTGCGACTCGAGGTGTCGAGGCATACGCCTTGAGGTGAGGCAAGCCAAAAGCGTCCCGAGGTGCACGTCCTGAGTCCCGTTGCTGGTATATATGCCTCGCCTCTTTGTGCTCGAGACGTAAGGTGTTCAAGACAAGGCTAGGGTGCACGCCTTAAGCCCTATGTTTTTTTAACATTTCGATCACGTGCAAAGCAGGTGATCCCTCTTCCTTCTTAAAAGAGTCACACAACTCCCACCCCTTTCATGTTGCCTCCACTGCTGTGATATCACTACTTGCCACCACCGTTGCCTACTGCTGATCAAGCTCCCAAGTCCTAATACCATCGTTTGCTGCCATCCAACGCCATCTCCACCGCATGCTGCCGTCCAGCGAGAGGTGCCATCGCCTCCCACGTACGTCCCAGTGAGTTTTTTGCTTGTTTTTTTAGATTTTTCATTTTTCTTGAATTTTTTGAATAGTTAATCTAATCTTATGTTACTAATTTAAGTGTATACTTACGATTCATGACAGTAAGGTTTAGATTTCTTCGCCAAGAATCGTGATTTCTGAAGTATTTTACCTTTGTTTAAATGCATAAAAGATACGTGCTATTTTTTTTGAGGCTCAGATACGTGCTATTTTGTTTGGGCATTTCTGAAGTTGCATCGTTTAGTTTACATTGTGCATTTAGTTGTTTTGCTGGATTTATCTTGCTCAAGATGGATGCCCATGCATTTTGGAATGCTATGCAACCATGCTTCTTTTTGTAGTTTTTTGTCGATAATTTCTATACAATTGTTTGCAGTTGCAAATGTGCTTGTAACTCTAAAATTCTAAGTATGCTATTTCCTAACTTGTAGATATGGGAAAGCAAGGCCATGTTGGGGACGGATCGGATCCCGGATGGAGATATTGGCGAGAACATGAAATGGACGAGCATCATAAGGAAGCTATGTTTATGTTGATTATAATTTTTGTTTCATAAAGATTACTGTCATGGTAAAGTGATGGAAAGACCATCTTGTAAAGACACACAAGATGTGAGAGCATATCCAAACGTTCCCATTGAGATTCAACAAGAGATGGAAGAGGTTTGTCGAGTTGGAAAGCAAGCGTCATTGGGAGGCGATGAAATTCAACCATCACAAAAAGCATTGACATATTCTAGTGGTGTTAAGCAAGCTCGAGGACTGATGGATTTAACTCAGCCATGGTCGGTCTCAAGCCCAGGTAAATGAGGATGGTTGCGTTAGGTAGCCGACAGCCAGGGATCGCCATATCGCGATATATCGTCGATATATCGGCGATATATCGGTATCGACAGGTCACCGATATATCGCCGATATGGACGATATCGGGTATCGACAGGAGAAAATGCCTAATGGATACCGGATTTCGGCGATATGCGTCGATATATCGCCGATATATCGGCGATATATCGGTATTGACATTGTATCGAAACGATATCGATATCGATATTTCCTTCCTTACCGACAGCCAACGTGAAACAGTCCAAGACAACTTCTTAAATAAAATATATATTTTTAAGAAATATCATTTAGAAAGTTAAGTCATGACAATCGAATCTTTTCAACATGGATTTAAGCAAACATACAGATTTCGTTGGGGCGTTCCCTACTTGCGACGCGTTGCATCGCCCGAATGCAATGAAAAATTTGCAAGGGCCGCTACATCGTAGCCTGGATGTAGTTCAAAATTTGCAAGGGTTCTCACATGAGGAACGCATGCGGGTAATTAAGCTAGTTCCGCTGCATCATCGTCCGGATGCAGTCCAAAATTTACAAGGGTTCTCGCATAATGGACGCATGCGAGTAAAGAAGTTAGTCCAAAAGAGATTGCAACGGAAGCTGCGGATTGGTAGTTGGAATATTGTCACTTTAATTGGAAAATTGATGGAGATAGTGGATACGATGGAAAGAAGGAAGATTCATATACCGTGTCTTCAAGAGACTAAATGAGTTGGAGAGAAAGCAAGGGAGATTGAAAAGACATGCTTTAAACTTTGGTATTCAGGAAAAGATAAGGTAGAAACGGTATTGGAGTGGTTGTTCATAAGGATTTGAAGGATTGTGTGGTTGAGGTGTAAAGATTCGGGGATCGGATTACTCTGCTAAAATTGGTGCTTGAAGAAGAAATTCTGAATATAATCTCAGTTTATGCACCGTAAATTGGTTTAGATGAAATGATTAAACAAGCTTTTTGGGAGGATCTAGATAAGATTTTACAAGGAATCCCACAAAGAGAGATGATTTGCATAGGTGGAGATCTTAATGGACATGTGGGAAAAGATGCTTCAAGGTATGCTGGTGTTCATGGGGGACATGGTTTTGAGGATAGAAATAAAGAGGGAAAAGTCATCCTGGATTTTGTAACAGCATATGATCTTTTCATAGCAAACACTCTCTTTAAGAAGAAGGAGGAGCATTTAATTACTTATAAGAGTGGGCCAACTAGAACACAGATATATTACTTTGCGTTAAGGAGAAGAGATCGGTTGTGTTGTAAAGACTGCAAAGTAATCACAGGAGAGAGTTTGACAACCCAACATTGTTTGTTAGTCTTGGATGTACAAATCAAAGAGATGGTAAAGAAAAGGAAGGTTTCTAAGATCACTAGAACTAGATGGTGGAATCTTCCACTGAAGCAATCGATCTTCAGGGAGAAGGTTTTAGAAGACCTATCTTGGGATTGTAGCGGAAGTGCAAACGAGATGTGGGAGGCAGTAACATCTTGTATCCGAAAGGTAGCCAAAGTGATGTTAGGTGAGTCAAAGGGAGGAGCTCTAGGTCAAATGGAGGCTGGTGGTGGAGTGAAGGGGTGCAAGAGAGGCTAAAAATTAAAAGAGCATGCTTTAAGGCTATGTCTAAAGATAAAACAGAGGAAACGATCACAAACTACAAAATAGCGAGGAAGGAAGCAAAGAAGGCTGTAAGTGAAGCTAAGTCAAAATCTTATGAAGTTTTGTATAAAAATCTCGACTTTAAGGAGGGCCAGAATGATATATTCAGGTTGACCAAAGAAAGAGAAGGAAAGACCAAAGACCTTTCTCAAGTGAGATGCATTAAGGACGAGGAAGGTCTCGTGCTTGTTACTCAGAAGGATATAGAGACTAGATGGGAGCAATACTTTCATAATGTTTTCATTGGGGAAGGAAATAGAGAGATCATTTTGGGTGATCTGGCTAGTAGTGAAAGTTACTTGAATCGTGCAAGCTATAGATGAATTCAAAGAAAGGAAGTAGATGAGGCTTTGAAGGTTATGAGACCTAGGAAAGGTGTAGGACCGGATGACATCCCTATAGAAGTATGAAGAGTTTTAGGTGAGCACGGTTTGACTTGGCTGACGAATCTATTCAATGTTATTTGGCGAAGCAAGAAAATGCCTGAAGATTGGAGGAGTATCGTGGTGCCTCTTTATAAAAAAAGGAGTCATTCAAAATTGTTCTAATTACAGAGGTATCAAGCTGATGAGTCACACTATGAAAATTTGGGAACGCGTGATCGAAAGAAGGTTGAGGCAAGTTTCTAACGTAAAAGAAAACCAATTCGGATTCATGCCAAGTCGCTCAATTATTGAAGCCATCCATTTGCTGAGGAGAACAATGGAGACTTATAGAATTAAAAGGAAGAACCTCCATATGATCTTTATTGATGAAGACTTATGATTCAGTCCCACGAGAGATATTGTGGAGAGTTTTGGAGAAGAGACAAGTACCTATCCTATACATTAACCTCATAAAGGACATGTATGATAGAGCTTTATCTTGTGTAAGGATCCCGTCTGGGAAGACTGGCTATTTTGACATCAACATTGATTTACATCAAGGTTCTGTTTTGGGTCTATTTCTTTTTACTTTGATTATGGACGAGTTGACAAGTCACATTCAAGATGAATTACCTTGGTGTATGTTATTTGCTGATGACATTGTGTTGATTGACGAGACTAGAGACGGAGTAAATGAGAAGCTTGAGGTTTGGAGACATGAGTTGGAGAGTAAAGGATTTCGTATAAGTAGGGCTAAGACAGAATATATGGAGTACTCCTTTGATGGAAGCAATTGAAGGAATCGAGGTGAAGATTAGTGATGATAACATTCGGAAGAGAGATTCTTTTAGATATCTGGGATCTATTTTGCAACATGATGGGGAAATTGATGGAGATGTTACTAATAAAATAAATGCAGGGTGGCTAAAGTGGAGAGGAGCCTCTGCTGTTCTCTGTGATAAGAAATTCCTTTAAAAATTAAAGGAAAGTTTTACAAAAGCAGCTGTGAGACCTGCTATGCTCTATAGATCCGAATGTTGGCCTGTGAACCATAGACATGTTCAGAGAATGGCTGTAGCAAAAATGAAAATGATAAGGTGGATGTGTGGACACACACGTAAAGATCGGATTCGGAATGATGCAATCAGAAAGAAAGTTGGTGTAGCTCCGATCAAGGATAAGATGCGAGAAAATCGCTTAAGATGGTTTGGTCATTTGCAAAGAAGATCAGCTGGTGCACCAGTTAGGAGATGCGAGTATTGGGATGATGAGCCGGTTAAGAGAGGGCGAGGACGGCCCAAGAAGTGTTGGAAAGAAACTATACAAAGGGATCTTAGTTTTATGGATATAAGCCCGGGATTGACCCAAGATAGATCTGAATGGAGGCGAAGAAATCCATGTAGCCGACCCTACTTAATTGTGGGAAAAGGCTTTGTTGTTGTAAGGATGAGGTACTTCGGATCCTCCCATACAACAACTCACTATGAATGCAAGTTGGAAGAAAGGCGAGTGGAGGATTTACAGTAGCATTGGGGGATTTTTTTTTGAGAATCCACTGTCATTCAACATTGCTAATAATCCTTCCTATCTGACGATGGTGACCGATGTATGCGTGTATGTAGGGGTCAAACCACTGACCATACATGACTTGCGAACTTGGATTTTGAAAGAAGAGAAGCATATAGGGATGAAAACGGTCGGATACAGATACGAATACATGTATAATCATATCCTTATCCATTTTAGAATACGAATACGAATGCGGATACGAATATTGACGGATGTGAAAAATATGTGACCATATCCTTAAAACACAAATATGAATGTAAAACAAATACAAATCGGATATGAATAATAATAGAAATATTTAATAGATTAACTAAAGTATGCATGTTTTGGATGGTTTACACATAAAATAGATATAACATATATAGTAATTTTATAACAATTATATCAACAATGGTGATGCAATCATAAAATATTTTTACGCATAGTTATAAATAAATTTATCACCATTCTTATTTATGAAAACATATATACAAATACACATGCGGATATTAGCGAATGTCAAAGTGATATTTATTTCCGCATCCATTTTAATACGAATACGAATGTTAAAATATGTATAAAACGAATACGATAGTGGATCGAGTACGAATATATTTACATTCATTTTCATCCATGGAAGCATACCATAATCACCCTTGTTGATGAAGCAAAGGTTTCTTGGATTGCCACCGGTTGCAACATGTCTGACGGTTGGACTGGCACGAAAGGATGCACATTGATCAATTTTTTGGCGAATAATATTAAAGGCACTTACTTCTTGAAGTCAATTGGTGTATCTGATTGAGTCAAAGATGCCCAAATACTTTTTAAAGTGCTAGATGATGTTGAGGAGGTTGGAGAGAAGAATGTTATCCAAGTGATAACTGATAATGCATCGGCTTAAATCAAGGCAGGTAATATCGATATCAATATCGGTATCAGTATTGTGTCGATACGATATATCATCGATATATCGATGCCATATCACTGACGGGGTAAAGTGATGGAAAGACCATCTTGCAAAGACATACAAGAATGTGAGAGCATATCCAAACGCTCCCATTGATGTTCAACACGAGATGAAAATGTTCATATAAAGCAATGGTGGATGAGAAGAGAAGAAGATTTGTAGAAATGAAGAGGTTTATCGAGTAGGGATGCAAGTGCCATCGGGAGGCGATGAAATTCAACCATTACAGAGAGCATTGACAGATTCTAGTGGTATTGAGCAATCTCAAGGATCGACGGATTTTTTTATTGCACAAGGATGTAGGGGTGCAGGTACTTCGGATCCTCGCACACAACATCTCACTATGAATGT
This sequence comes from Ottelia alismoides, assembly GCA_037367405.1. Taxonomy (NCBI): domain Eukaryota; kingdom Viridiplantae; phylum Streptophyta; class Magnoliopsida; order Alismatales; family Hydrocharitaceae; genus Ottelia; species Ottelia alismoides. The sequence continues at coordinate 440,969 of JAZKJV010000547.1, read as the reverse complement.
AAGTTGGAAGAAAGACGAGAGAAGGAGGATTTGCAGGAACATTGGGAGATTTTTTTTGAGAATCCACTAGCATTCAACATTGCTAATAGTCCTTCCTATTTGACGATGATGACCGATGTATGCGAGTATTTAGGAGGTTTTAAACCACCGGCCATGCATGAACTACGAACTTGAATTTTGAAAGAAGATAAGCAGACCATAACCACCCTTGTTGATGAAGCAAAGGCTTATTGGATTGCCACCGATTGCAGTATCATGTCTGACGGTTGGACTGAGACGAGAGGACGCACAATGATCATTTTTTGGCGAATAATCCTAAAGGCATTTACTTTTGGAGTCAATTGATGCATCCGATCAAGTTAAAGATGCCAAAATACTTTTTTAAAGTCTTGGATGAAGTTGTTGAGGAGGTTGGAGAGAAGAATGTTGTCGTAAGTGATAACAAACAATGCATCGGCTTATAAAGCAGGTGGGTAAATGTTGATGGAAAAAAGGAAGAATCTTTATTAGACACCTTATGCAGTGCATTGCATAGATTTGATGTTGGAGGATATCCTCAAATTACCTCTTCATGCATCAATATTCAAGAAAGCAAAGAAAATAATTAATTTTGTTTATTCTCATGCTTGGGTTTTAGCGATGGTGAGAATATTTGCGGCATTGTGATTTGATAAAACTTGTCGTTACTTGATTTGCCACTGCATTTATACTTTACGAAGGATTCGCTCGAATCCTTCGTAACTTCAAGAGCATGAAAGAACAATTCTTATGTGAATCGACCCTTGGGGCAAACTACGTTGAACATAATTCTAAAGAGCAAGTCTTTTTGACCTGGTGTTGCATATATTCTCAGCACCATGAAACTCTCAGTCACCATTTTGAGATTGGTAGATTCTGACAAATATCCACTAATGGGATTTATTTATTGTTGGAAGAATAGAATTATATACAATTATATAGACCGTAGGGTTCTCTTATACAAGAGAAAAGTCCTGAGTAAATTACATAAGAGACACATGGAAGAAATACAGAAACAACTACAATGAGATACAAATATCTCAACACTCCCCCTCAAGATGGAGCATATATGTCTATCATGCTCAACTTGGAACAACATCTCTGAAATGGACCTCTAGCAAGGGCTTTTGTGAATATATCAACAGTCTAATCTCCAGTAGAAACATGGGAGGTGGATATGAGGCCCTTCTGGATCTTGTCTCTGGTATAGTGGCAATCCGCCTCTATATGAGTTCCCTGATTTTGAGGATGTAAGCGGTGATGAGGCCGATGATGATGTGAAATTGAATTACATGGATGATTCTGATGATGATCCAATGAGTACTAGCAACAGTGACGATGACAATAGTGACAATGCTGTGGAGCGATTATGTAGATGAGACGACTGATGATTCGTTGAATTGATGTTGATAATGTAGATGAGACGACCGATGACTATTGGATAATATGATGGAATAGTTTGTGTTGTTGTGATTTATTCCAATATAATTTGTATTATTTTTAGTTTCTCTTCCCAATAAAATTGAGGCTTACGCCTCGACTGCCTCGAGGCTTACACATTGCCTCACATTTTGAAAAAAAATACCGCGGACCGCATCACACTTTTTTAAACCTTGGTCGTGACTGACTTGGCTATTGAGGTGCCACTCTCCATGCACCTCCAATACAACAACCAGGCCATCCTATTCATAGCCAATAATATTGCCTTCCATGAAAGAACCAAGCACATCGAGGTAGACTGTCACTATACTCGACATATGATTCAGAAGGGATTTATCTTCATTTCTCATGTTGCTTCAGGAGATCAAACCACATATATGTTCACCGGAGCACTTGCTAGAGGTCCATTCCATCGTTGCTGTTCCAAGCTCAGCATGATAGACATATATGCTCCAGCTTGATGGGGAGTGTTGAGATAGTTGTTTATGGTTATCCTTTATTCATGTTTCTTATTCCTCAGTCTACTTTGTGCAATTTCGTATAGGGATTTTCTCCTATGTAAGAGAGCCTTATTGTCACAATGAATTGTATTGATTCCCTTTTCATATAAGGGAGGCTCTTCATCTATATCGACAATTTGATTTCGAGACGAGCTTGCAATCTCAGACCATATCCTAGTATTTAAACAAAAATGTGAAGGAGAGAGCCTCGTAAGCCTTTCTATACGGAAAAATGCCATCCGACCATATCCAGTAATTCCGCCCATATGAAGGGGCATTTGTTACCTCAAGACTCAAGGGCCTTTGTCATTTTTAAGAAATCATATATTCGTTGGTCCAAGAAGTCGGCAGTAAATGATAGGGACTTAGTCCCCTCCATCCATGTCTGCACCACTGAGGTATTCTGATCTTTGGCCAGTGCAAAATAACTCAGCAATCATTCACGAAAGGATTCAGTTCAATCATCTATCCAGAACTTGAAAAACTCCTTTCTCACAATCAGCTTCAAGAAGTGCAAACCTACAAGGAGAATATCGTAGGAACCATGCCAAAAAGTAGTGGACGCAAACTGCATTCTCCTCCACGAGTAAGCTTGCAATGACTCAATAGAGTTGTATCATATGTCAAAGCATGCCCTCGTTGTTGCCCTATATTCTCACCATCCACCCATTTTACAGGAAAGACATCATTTTTATCTTTGAGCTTCAACACTCCTAGTCCTATTGTTGGCATACTCATTGTCTCCCAAGCAATTAGGTGACACCAACCTTCGTCCCATCAATTATGTTTTAAAAAGGTATCGTCTCATCAAAGATTTCAACTTCCACCGCACACCTGCCAAGATTAACCTGGTAGATAAAAAGACAAAAAGAATGACAAATAGTATTATACTTAGCAAAAGGAAGTGCCCCTCGTGATAAAACCGGGGCCTCTCAGTTTGCCAACTTCCTCTCAATTTTCTACCAACGGGATCCAATCCAATTGCTGAGTCCTACCTTCGATCAAGGATAAATCGGGGTAAGTGAGCATCAGAGTAGTCAACGGAGTGTACAAAGCACTGGTACAACCATCCACATCATCTTGCAAGAGACCGAGAAGTAAAAATGCTGACTTCTCTCTGTTAATTCTGATGTCTGATTTGTCTCAAAAATTATCCAAAATGAAAGAACTTCTATTTCCTTCCACCACCCCAACCTTAGTGAATAAAATCATATGGTCGGTGTTAGCAAAATCTGGATAGAAATATTAGCATTCCTGTATCCATAGCAAATACCGGCAGTTACTGCAAGACTGGCAGAGTGTCAACCACAACAACAAATAAAATATAGGTGAGGGGGTTAATCTTATATGTCCCCGCATTGCTGCTCCGAGCATCCATTTACTATAATTGAGTTGGAGTTTGTCATGATAGCTGCTTCATCCAAGCAATCCAAGTCTTCGGGAAACTCTGCATAAGAAGAAAAGTCCAAATAATTGAATGTGGACACGGTCATAAATTTTTGAAAAATCTACCTTAAATAGCATACCTTTGATTTGCCTTTGCTTCCAGTCAACAACAAACTTAGCTGCCATCACAAGATTATCTGCCATAATTCTACTCTGGATGAAAGGCTTTTGAAAACTGCTCTTCAAGTACACCCTATAATCTATATATCTTCAACAATCTGAAACCATGTCTTTAGGGGTGTTCAAAAATATTTGGGTCAATGGGTACCCGACTTGACCTGTTCATTTTGACCCTAAATTTTTGGTACCCGTTTGAAAATGATGGGACGGTTACCCGCAATGTCATGACTCATGACCCATGCCCCATATAAAAACCCGACAGGTACCTGCGGGTACCCATTTGGAAGCTTCCACTATCAATTGATTCACAAAAATGCAAATGATTTGATACAAATAGCAATATAGATGTTACATTATTCTTATATATTTTTAAAATATAGAAATGGATGCGGATTCAAATATGAATGAATATGGAAAACATATTGCCAAATCAATAAAAATGAATGCCAATATGAAATGGATGCAAATTAAATAGGAAAAATAATAAATCAAAATTCTATAGACAAGATTAAATTTATATGTATGAAAGGGTTCATATATGAATCCATTTTGAAATCGAAATATATATGGATGCCAAAAATTTGGATTAACATATATGGCAATGAATCAGATACGATCCAAATCAATATACATATATTCTGGCATCCAACCATGATGATAATGAATACAATTGAATATGAATTGTATCGTACATGCACACGCACGCGCACACACCCACCCACCCACACATGCGCCCACACCCATGCAAATGTCCGTGCCCATGTACGCGCGCATGCACCCATGCCCACGCCCACACCCACGCACACGTGCACACACATAAGGGCACACACACACATCGTGATAACTAATTGTGATGATAATTAATACAACCATTTACGAGTAGACATATATCTTTATATATAGTTTATTATGTTGTCCCCTGGTTATATATATTTACATATCGTTTATCCGTATTTGATTCATTATGAGGATGAAATTACATTAATGTGTCATTATTGGATCCATATTCCATAGTATTCCTTCTAATTGCATGTGTTCATATGATTTACACTTTCCACATAGTTTTATATACCCTCATTAATTTGTTTATCTATGTTTATATATCCTTATCTGAATGCATTCCGTACCATTTAGATTTTCGTATCTGGCAATATAATTTGAATATGATATAGATACGGATATACATAGTTGGACATATCATTTGCATTTTTATATGTCATATTTCACTAGAAGTATCTCTCTTTAACCCCACGGTTACCCACGGGTACCCGTGGATAGCCAACATCCATTGGCATTAATCGGGTACCCGTTACAATTGGGTACCCATTGAAATGGGGCGGGTCAACCTGTGACCCAATATCAATGGCGCGGGGTGGGTCACGATCAAATGGAATGGGTACCCGACCGATGAACACCACTACTTGTCTTCAAGTACACCCTAAACTCAGATGCCATCACGAGGGTATCCACAATACGTCTATTCCGCAGTATGTTAAGTGTTCATTTCAAATGATAAGTTGGTATCGGTGAATAAAATGACTTCGAGTTTGGTTTCAAATCGATTCTTTAAGTACACCTTATGTGCTCTCTTTTTTGGTTTCTTTTTGCATACTCTCACCCTCGTTCCTCTCCAAAATAACAATGCTTGTCGAATCTTCTTATTTGTCCTCTCAATACCCCCACTTATTTTCTTCCACCTTCACCGTGAATATATCAGGTAATGCATGTAGAGTCAAAGTTCCAACTTGGTCGAAATTCGATGCAACTTGCTTTATTGGGTCTGTTTGGTTGATGAAGAATTATGTCAATTAGTCAGTCTCACGGCTGCTTTGTAAAACTTTCCTTTAATCTTTAAAGGAATTTTCTTATCACAGAGAACAGTAGAGGCTCCTCTCCACTTTAGCCAGCCTGCATTTATTCTATTAATAACATCTCCGTCAATTTCACCATCATGTTGCAGAATAGATCCCAGATATCTAAAGGAATCTCTCTTCTGAATGTTATTGTCACCAATCTTCACCTCAATTCCTTCACCATTGCTTCCATCAAAGGTGCACTTTATATATTCTGTCTTAGCCCTACTTATACGAAATTCTTTAGTCTCCAACTCATGTCTCCAGACTTCAAGCTTCGCATTTACTCCATCTTTAGTCTCGTCAATCAACACAATATCATCAGCAAATAACATACACCAAGGTAGCTCATCCTGAATGTGACTGGTCAACTCGTCCATAATCATAGTAAAAAGAAATCGACTCAAAGTAGAACCTTGATGTAAACCAATGTTGATGTCAAAATATCCAGTCTTCCCCGATGGGGTCCTTACACAAGATAAAGCCCAATCATACATGTCCTTTATGAGGTTAATGTATAGGACAGGTACTTGTCTCTTCTCCAACACTCTCCACAATATCTCTCGTGGGACAAAATCATAAACCTTCTCCAAATCAATAAAGATCATGTGGAGGTTCTTCCTTTTAGCTCTATAAATCTCCATTGTTCTCCTCAGCAAATGGATTGCTTTAGTCATTGAGCGACCTGGCATGAATCCGAATTGATTTTCTTTTACATTGGAAATTTGTCTCAACCTTCTTTCGATCACACGTTCTCATATTTTCATATTGTTTTTTATTTATTTAGTCTTTTCATGCTCTCTGTCTTTACATCGGCAATCCCACATTGTATACAAGTTTGCCTTTATATATTGAATCACACGAAAGGTTTCTATTTATGCATTGATTCCCTAGTTGGGTCCTCATTTCCATCTCCGAAACTTAAGAAAGATAGCATAAAGATGGTATTTGGGTCAAATTTAGTGTTTAAACGATTTTTCTAATTAATTATTTTGAACCTGTCAAAATTTTAATTTTTGTTTTAAATAAATTAAGATTGACTGAGATATCTAAACTAGATTAGATAATTGGTCTTTTTATCAACACCTTTTTAGGACTTGTTAGAATTATTATATTACAATTATGGTTGTAACCTTTCGGGTTCCGTAACCTTTAACTCTTCGGGTTCTGTAACTTTTAACCTTTCGGGTTTCGTAACCCCTCAGGGGTATTTTTGTATTTTTCCCATTGTACTCTACTGGGTTTTCTCTCTAGATAAGAGATCCTAGCCCTATGGAATACACATCCTATTCGTCTCTCTTCTCTACATGATATCAGAGCAACGGTTCTAGATCGAGGTTCTGACCTAAAATCCCCACCGCCACCTTCAAACCTCGCAAAAGCCTGCGCGGACCCTCTTCCCTGAATTAGGGCCCCGCGCAAGGCCCTCCAATCGCCTCCAGTGCAACAACTCGACTCCAAAGGAGCATCTCTAGCACCTACCGGTGCCGCCAAGGGGCACATAGCCCTCCCGTTAGCGCTATCCTGTGCTTTCAGGACCTCCTACGAAGGTCATCGGCCCCACAGCTACCCTCCACAGGTACCTCGCACTCTTTGGAGATCCAAAACTCATCACGAACCACTGTCAAGAATCCAAATCTGCTGTCCATTGAGGGTTTTCAGCCCTTCTTCAAGGGCAAAAGTGAGTTCTTGGGCATTTTTCAGCTCTTATATGCATCTTTAGTTGATCATGATCTTCTTTCTATTTTAAGACCACCATGGCACCTTTTTCTACCGAGACAAAGCTCTTGGCCACGAATATTATGGCACAAGGCACTACTATCAAACTCAAGGGTACAGAAAATTACGTGCTCCGGTCTCGATCTTTTATGGTGTTCATTGGTGGTCAGAGGAAACTCTATATTTTGACTAAAGATCCTTTAGACGAAAAGGACAAAGAGTACGACAACTGGCAGACTGACAACTATTTGGTTATCAACTGGATGACCAACAGTGTTGAGGCTCACCTTGCCTCAAATCTTGTTTACAAAAATACGGCCAAGGAAATGTGAGAGGACCTCGAGCAAACATACTCCCAAAAGAAGACAAAATCACGCCTTGCAGACATTTACATGTGAATCTGGTCGGCATCTCAGGGTGATTCCACCCTCGTCGAGTATTACAGGCATCTCTCCAGCCTGTATGAGGAGCTTGCAATATTCCAGCCCTCATGTTACACTGAACATATACAAGAAACGTTCTGATTGGAAGGTATACTGCTTCCTTGATGGCCTGCATTTTAGATACCATGCAACGAAGGAGCAATTTCTTATATTAGACACGCTGCCAACAATGAAGGCCATCTTTGGCCGTCTTGAGGAGCTCGAGACATCCGCTGCCCGACCTCCCGTCTTACCTTCAACAGAGAACTTTGCACACATTGCCTCATCTGGGCAAGGAGGCAGATATGGCTTGCAAGGAGGACGCGGTCATGATCCAAGTCGTAGCCGTGGACAAGAATCTGAACGAGGCCGTGACTTTGGTCGTGGTTGTGGGCGAGACTCTACTGCCCCATGCACTCACTATGGTAGGTGGAATCACCCGACTGAACGATGCTGGCAGAAGTTTGGCGTACATTCTTATCACGCCAATAATGCTTATGAGGATGCCCACGATGTGGAAGAGGCATCGCCTACCTCCAGGCATGGAAGGACATATCGACATCGATATCGTTTCGATATCGTGTCGATATCGATATATCGACGATATATCGTCGATATATCGACGATATATCGTCGATATATCGCCGATATATCGCTATATCAAGGAATCTTTCTGAAGGAAATGCCTGAAATCGGATACATCGATATATCGATTTCGGTATCGATACCATGTCGATATCGATATATCGGCGATATATCGCCGATATATCGGGATACATCCTTCCATGCCTCCAGGGGCAAGACTGTTCATCTTAATGATGCATATTACTCCCGTCTAATGCAGATCCTTCGGACTCCAGGGCCTACCACCACTAGTAACACCACAACTGCTGCTCTGGCTGCTCCTTCAGGTACAATAGCCAACTCTGCTATCACTCCTACTCCAGCTTGGATTATTGATTCCGATGCCTCTACTCATCTCACTAAAGAAGGTAGTTTACTCACCTCTTCCATACCATCTACCTCTGTGAAGTCAGTTTGAGTCACTAATGGGACTCAATCACAGATTATTACTGTCGGAACTATAGGATTCTCTTACAAGCTTCGACTTTCGAGGGTTCATTGTGCTCCTGATTTTCCTCTTAGCTTGCTGTCAGTTCACAAGCTTTGTGTTGAGCTTCATTGTCATGTGATATTTGATGAGTTTTGTTGTTATTTTCAGGACATTCGGACGAGGCAGATTTTTGGTAGGAGTCATGAGAAGAACGACCTATATTATCTCGACATACCCTCGGGCTCCAATTTTGTTGGTGTTGCGTGCATCTCCGAAGATCCGCTCATATGGCATCTGCGCCCAGGGCATCCCTCTGCCAAGGCCATCTCCATAATGTTTCCTGAACTCGCTGCACTGAAGCCCTTTCAGTGTGAGGCATGTGAATTCGGGAAACACCATCGAACTTCGTTTCCTGTTCGTACTGAGTCTCGTAGTACTGCTGCTTTTCATCTTATTCATTGTGATGTTTGGGGACCTTGTCCGATCCGCACATTATGTGGTCATCGTTATTTTATAGTTTTCATTGATGATTATAGTCGATCTTCTTGGATATATCTAATAAAGGAGCGTTCAGAGATTAATCAAATTGCCAGAATTTCTTTCAATATATTAAAACTTACTTTTCTAGCATTGTTAAGATCATTCGTACTGACAATGCTCTTGAGTAAACCCAACATGACTTGACCTCTTTCTTTGCATCTCCGGGAATTGTTCACCACACATCATGTCCATATACCTCACAACAAATGGTACAACTGAGAGGCAACTCCGACACTTGTTAAATGTTGCAGATCTCTTCTTAGTCAAATGAGTGTTCCTAAACAATATTGGGGAGATGATATCCTTACTGCAATGTATCTCGTCAACCGTGTTCCTTCATCTGTTCTCAAAGGTGCAACTATTTTTCCCTTACTTTACCCTACCGAGTCTTCTTTTCCCATACCTCTGCGATTTTTTGGTTGTATTGGCTTTGTTGATAACTTTCATGCATCTGATATATATCCTCTCGTGCCATCAAATGCATCTTTCTTGGGTACTTTCGTACCAAGAAAGGCTATCGCTGCTATGATCCTGTTGGACGTCGATACTATGTGTTTGCTAATGTCACCTTCTTTGAGCAAACAAGTTATTTCACACAGTTATTTTATAGTTTTCGTTGATGATTATAGTCGATCTTCTTGGATATATCTAATAAAGGAGCATTCAGAGATTAATCAAATTGTCAGAATTTCTTTCAATATGTTAAAACTTACTTTTCTAGCATTGTTAAGATCATTCGTACTGACAATGCTCTTGAGTAAACCCAACATGACTTGACCTCTTTCTTTGCATCTTCGGGAATTGTTCACCACACATCATGTCCATATACCTCACAACAGAATGATATAACTGAGAGGCAACTCCGACACTTGCTAAATGTTGCAGATCTCTTCTTAGTCAAATGAGTGTTCCTAAACAATATTGGGGAGATGATATCCTTACTGCAGTGTATCTCGTCAATCGTGTTCCTTCATCTGTTCTCAAAGGTGTAACTCTTTTTCCCTTACTTTAACCTACCGAGTCTTCTTTCCCCATACCTCTGCGAATTTTTGGTTGTATTGGCTTTGTTTATAACTTTCATGCAGCTGATAAATTATCCTCTTGTGCCATCAAATGCATCTTTTTTGGGTACTCTCGTACCCAGAAAGGCTATCGCTGATATGATCCTGTTGGACGTCGATACTATGTGTTTGCTGATGTCACATTCTTTGAGCAAACAAGTTATTTCATATAGACTGTGAGTGGCATTCCTCTGGACCTCCCTTCTCTGCCAATTGTCTATACTCGTTAACGTACCTCTATACCTTTTATACCAGTGTCTGTACCTTTGCTTGTCCCTTTTATGCAGGATGATATGACCACTTCGAGTGCTCCCACCACTGCTATCCTGGATGTACTTGTGGAGCTTCTTATAGCTCTACGCAAGTAAAAAAGATAATGTATGTTTCACCCCATGTCACATTTTTCTTCTACAGATGATTTATCTAGATGTGATAAGAGATTTGCAGATGCTCTGAATGCTATTTCTGTTCCAAGAGATCATTTCAATGCAATGCAGAATCATGGTTGGCGACAAGCCATGGATGAGTAGATGGAGGCACTTACCTCCCGAGGCATGTGGGATCTTGTGCCGTGCCCCCTAGGAGTTCGCCCTGTGGCTTGTTGATGGGTATTTACGATCAAACAGTTGTCTGATGGTTCTATTGACAGGTTGAAAGACAGACTTGCTGTCAAAGGTTTCACACAAACCTTTGGAGTTGATTATTTTGAGACATTCTCGCCCGTTGCCAGAATGGGGTCGATATGTACCATTCTCTGTTGCTGCCAACAAGACTTGGCCCATTTATCAACTTGATATAAAGAACGTCTTTCTTTATTGTGATCTTGAGGAGGAAGTCTACATAATGCAACCACCGGGGTATGTAGTCGAGGGGGAGCATGTATGTCGACTACGCAAGGCCATTTATGGCCTGAAGCAGAGCCCAAGGTTATGGTTTGACATGCTCACTACGGAGATCAACACACTTGGTTTTCAGAGGACAACATCTGACTATTTTGTCTTTGTTAGAGGATGGTCTACTGTCACGATCATCCTTGCTATCTATGTTGATGATATGGTTAGGAGATGATATAGATGGTATTCAAGAGACCAAGACCTTCCTCCAAAAGGTCTTTGTCACGAAAGATCTTGGCCAACTTCATTATTTTCTTGGCATCGAAGTAATACGCACAATAGAGGGGCTCCATCTTTCACAGAGAAAGTATTGCCTCGATATTCTGACTGAGAAAGGACTTCTTGGATGCAAGCCATCTGGCATCCTTGCAGAAGTGAGAAAATATTCAGCATTTACTGACCCAACTTTTGAAGATGCAACATGATACAAAAGCTTGGTGGGAAATTTACTCTATCTCACTGTTACTAGGCTAGATATATCATATGTTGTAAGCAGAGCCAGTCAACATATGAAGAAGCCTCTTTACAGTCACTGACAGGATATCCTTTTAATCCTTCTATATTTGAAGGAATCTCCCGGACGTGGACTCTTCTATGGGGTGAACGAGCACACAAATATCTCTGCCTATACAGATTCTGACTATGCTAGCTAGCCTGAGGACCGCCGATCCACTACAGGATATACCATGTTTGTTGGGGATAACCTTGTCACTTGGCGAAGCAAGAAGCAGACAATGGTCTCCAGATCCAGTGCAGAAGTAGAATATTGGGCAATGGCTCAGGCCACATGTGAGATCACATGGCTTATTTCTTTCCTAACAGAACTTGGCATGTCAGTCGCCACTCCTGTACCCTTATACTGCGAAAACAAGTCTGCCGCGTATATAGCCACCAATCCAATTTTCCATGAGCGGACAAAACACATTGAAGTTGATTGCCATTTGTTCGTGTTGTAGTACGAGGAGGACGAATCAACACTCCTCACATCTCCACTGAACTTCAACTTGCAGACATCCTCATAAAGGCTCTTCCAAGGAAGTGTCTCATGTACTTAGTATCCAAGTTGGGCATGATCGACAAATATGCTCCAACTTGAGGGGGAGTGTTAGCATTATTATATTACAATTATGGTTGTAACCTTTTCGGTTCCGTAACTCTTAACCCTTCGGGTTCCGTAACCTTTAACCCATCGGGTTTCGTAACCCCTCAGGGGTATATATGTATTTTTCCCCTTGTACTCTCTAGGGTTTTCTCTCTATATAAGAGTGAAGGATATGGTTAGATCCTCAAGCGCATAACGGAAGCGTGAGCATCGTATTGAATACGACGAAGAATGACTAGTCGCACTAGTTGTTCTATGCAGCGGAAATTAAAAAAAATTCATACGACGAAACCACATGATCCAAGAACACTTCTCGGATCGTTTCGTCTAAACCACAAACAAGTAATAGGATTACCTCTTGAAGCGTGGCTGTGATCGAGTCTCTAAACGAAGAGACCTCCTGTCTCAAGTCTGATCCGACGGAGTAGACGCTTGCGAGCGCGGGGATGAATCACGTGCTTCTAACAATCCATGTTGATGATCCAAGCGACGGATCTCCTGATCTCGACACACGAGATCCAATGTCTTCTTCCGAGCGAGGCGTACCGAAGGAGACGGAGATCCACGAGCAAACGATCGGGCAGCATAACGACGATGCTGCGGCGATGGAGAACCTCTCTAAAGCATCCATGGTGGACGGCCACATGAGAGGGAGAGAGAGAGTAGATGTGTAGACAAAAAGAGAGAGAGAGAGAGCCTTATGTTCTCTTGTGTGTTGTGTAAAGAAGAGCAAAGGGTTGGGATCCATGGATCTCAATCCATGGGCAACGCTAATCCAATGGCTCTCATTGATTGTGTTTCTTTTAATGGCCAAGATTTATATTGGTAAAAACCAACAACAATTAATTTAATTTAGATTAAACATATATTGATAAATCAATATAAATCAAATCCAAAATTAAATCAAAAACATATGGAGATAATGGAAAGGAGAGTGCCTCCTTCCATATACATGGAGTGGACGACCACCCTTTCCTAATAGGAATAGGTGTCCGTCCCTCCTATTAATATGGAAGGAGCATCTCAATGTAATCTCCCTTGGCTACATTATTCTATGTATCTCCAACAACAACAATTGTTGTAAATTATTCTACAAAAATAATTCATAATTATTTTGTGAATATTGCAATCTTGCCATTGAAAATTTGTGAATCACATTCACAACTCAAAATAAAATGTGAATTACATTTTCAATTAATTGTCCAATGTGAATCCAATTCACATCAACATTTAATTAACAAATGTAAATTACAAATAGCTCTCTCTTTTATATATTATAAATCACATTTATAATATATATGACTAATATGGATATTGCTATCCACATAAATCATATCCATGATAATTAAATCACATCTAATCATCTTGGATCTCTTTTCTCTTGTTCTCAAATAATATGAATCACATTCATATTACTCACATCTTTGATAATTAAATCACATTTAATTATCTAAGATAACTCTCTTTATAATATGAATCAAATTCATATTACTCATGATAATTAAATCACATTTAATTATCCATTTTATCAATGCTCGGATACATATATAAACAATAGAATTATCCATGAACTCCTTTAAGGATAATGCGCTTTCTCCGCGAATACTTGGAGATAAGGACAGGGCGATTGTATTGTTCCACGTATAGTGACTTGGATATTGAGATCATATCTCAAATCCAGATCGCGGGCCTCCCATAGATGCTTGATTAAATCAAGACCGCAAATCTAATCTTCTCATTGCATCTGAATCACATTCAGATCAATGTCCAACATTTTGGAACAAGATCAGATTACTTCTCTACTGAGAGGAGTCATAAAAATCCAGACCCGTTTCATCACTCCGTAGGAATGGAAGTGCCATGGTTATACAATCGTTTATGATCACATCACTCTCAAGTATTCCCAATACCTGTACATCCTGCATACTGGAAGACTCAGAATAAACCCGAAGTATTGGATCAACTTTATACTGCCTACTTCATGGTTTTATCAGTAAGTTTCTCATTCGATCATTGGGAGTCGTTATCAATCATATACTTTCCAAAAGCATATATCATACCTAGGTTTTGATCATATACTTTCCAAAAGTATATATCAAACCTACAAATTCAGTCAAGCTTCCAAAGCGAGACGACCGTGCACGGAATTTTATTCTTCCCAATATCTCATGAGTGAGCTCATGCCTTCCAGTTCAGTAAATGAACCTGTATGATCCCTTTGAGAGATCGTATTACTCATATGTACTCATATGCACACTAGCGCGCCGGTGTATAGACCTTGGTTAGGTCATCAACCTATTGGTCTGCCAAATGTACATACCAGACATATAGTAACACATCTGTCTCCGGTCAGAGGATGCGTGCATGTATCGTAACAGCATACGATATAGGACTTTGGTTATCTCGATCTCGTTAAGTCAACTCTTTGACCTAACTAATCTGACACCTCCGAATCTCTATTCCTATACCGAAGACCTGCATCAAGAGGTCGGTCAGATATCAGCCTAACTGAGAAAGGATTGCCATCTCCTACTCAGGCTGTAGATCGTCTCTTAACAATCATTTGACGGTGCTTGATGAGTGCTCAATCTAACTCATTAGATATTCATCCAAGCGCCAACCTCTATGATTCAATAATTGAATCAACAGCTGTATGATCATTAAGATGGCCATGGTACATAACCCTAATTGTACTAAAGGACCTATTATGCAAATTATTCATTCTTTATTTCAGATCAGGGAATGATATTCGCAATAACATTTATTGCATAATGGCTCGCCGTGGGCACGCATGTCCAACAATCTCCCACTAGCCCAAAGAGCCATTAATGGGCTAATCATTTAAACCCGCACTCATGTGACAATCATAGGCTATTTAGAAAATAGCTAGGTAAGCTGATCAGTCACTCTGTTCCCGTGAGACTATGCCAAGTCCTTTTACGGCACTTGCATATCCCTAGTAACAGTGCTCGTATCCAATGCGAATGTTACATCTTATGCAACCAATACTCAATCTTGTTAGTTACAGTGTCCTTGACACTACAGCTTAACAATTATCATAACCAGTATTTCCATAATCCTTATCAGAATACCCTTATTCCTGGAGATCTCTATCTCCTAAGGTATCCAAAGTTAAGACCTTTTAGATCACTATCTATATAGTCTTAAGTTTTTGAAGATAAGACTTTGAGATCACTATCTCAAAAAATCTTGTCCTCTATGAAGATATTGTTATTACTGCAATCAAGTATTTTCTCTCAATATTAGGATTAGTAACAGTTTACTACTCCCACTACATGGCAGATATCTGGCTTTTGTACACATCTAGCATACAATCAGCTTCTCGTAACTGATGCACAAGTGCAAGCAGTACTAGCATTCACTTCCTCTACTCTTTGAGGTGCTATCCCTTTAGATAGATCGGTACCATATCTTAAGGGATGGAAGCCTTTCTTGGAATTTCTAAGAATAGAATATGTCCAAGGTGTACTACAAATGTTACAGTCGCATTATCCTCTTCTCTTTGCTTTTGAACAACTTCAGAACTAAGATCTAAGAGGTATCTTTGAAATCATATTTCAACATATGGAATAGCCAGTCTATAAAACACTTATTATTATCCTTATATCATTTTAAATGATTAGGATATCATCTACATTTAGCATGATGAACACAAAGGCACTCCCACTAAGCTTCACACGGCTCATCCGGATTCTATCTGAAATCATAACACTTATAATTTCATCAAATCTTATGGTCCAACTTCAAGAAGCTTATTTGAGTCCATAGATGGATTCCTTAGCTTTCACACCTTGCTTTTCTCAACCATGAAGCCCTGGGGCTACTTCATGTGAATATCCTCAGAGAGGTATTCATAGAGGAATGCAATCTTGACTTCTTTCTCTTGAAGATCCATTTACACCTTTATGGGCCTTACCCACATAGGTGGATCCTCGAGGGTCCATATACAACACTTGTATATGAAGTCTACATTAGACTTTTATTGCTAACATCCATCTATCCATGCTAGAAGCTTCATCACATGAAGTTCGATCATTGTCAGATTTCTCTGACCCATGGAATCCATCCCCAAACTCATTTGAAGAGGTATTAGTGTTTCATCTTTAATTGTCCTTTTAGTTTCCAATTCTAGGAGCCTCATTATCTTCTCAAGATTAAATGAGTTCCTACACTTCATCTTGATTCTCAAGAATCTCAACCTCTAAGAATCACATTCTCAAAGATGAGATATTTTAAGAATCTCAAGGTTATAAAGTAGGTATCAAATACCATCCTTTATTTTCCTAATGAAGTAGCACTCTCTAGTGCTAGATTCCAGCTTATATGCATGGAACCTTATTAATGATATACAATTGTAGTCTCTACTACACATATATACCTGAAAACTAAGAGGTAATAATGGAAAATTCATCATTGATAAGATCATGTCACACATGATCCAATTGTATCTCCCTATAACTCTATTGAGTTAATGTGTGTTAGGAGGATTGAGATAGAAATAATATTCATATCTCCATAAGGTATTCTTTGAATTTATCTAACAGGTACTTGCTACCAAGATTAGATCAAATTCATTTTATCTTCCTTCAAACTTTGGTTGTAAACCAAAATAATGAAATCTTTGAACATTTCAAAAGTTTCTTCAGGTGAAGAGAAGAAATCTCATATCATACATAATCATCAATAGATATCATATATCCATAATGTTTACTACGATATAGATGATCCGCATACATCAATATGTATGAGATCCTGAATACCTTGACATCTTACACCTTTCCCAAGGAAGGGTGTATTGGACATATTTTACTTTTGATTACAATATTCACAAGTATGTAAGATTTGTAATTTTAGACATTCTAAAGTTTCATCTCTTACTAGTCCATTGATCTCATCAACAGACATATATCCAAAACTTGATGCCAAATCATTTTCAAATGATCCTCATTCTTCAATTGATCTTATAAAAGTTTTAATTTTCAGTACTAGAAATCTTAATGGACCATTCATTAATTTTCTAATTTTGTGGAGTCCACTAGATGTTAGATTACTATCTGAAATATATCCATCATAACTCTTTATGATAAATCTATCTCAGAATTTATGTTTATTTCCGATATTTAGAAACAAACAAAATGAGTGTATTCTTATATCTAGGTCATAGAGACATTCTCTAAGACTAAGGGCTCTCCCACTGAAATAAACAAGTCTATCAAATCAACAGAGATTGTTGCAATAATTGCATCAATATCCATGTGGATAACTATAAACCTTAAGATCAAATTTTCCAGTCTTCTAAAACATATGCAACCTATTGCAAGTGTTGTTAGAAGATTGGGATACAATTATTAGACTTTATCTTATCAAATAAGTAAGTCAAAGTCAATGATTTTATGTAGATTATTCTGATGCTCTATCTGAGTCCTTCACTAAGGATCCTAGATAGTAGATTGACTCATTGCAGTATTGGCATTCATCTTACTATCTGGATGCCATATGGAAATCACAGAAGTAGGTCAACTCTTTGACTTTCCTTCTTAATCGGGTCCGACCCATGCTTCCACTGCGCTCCCTTCATCTATAAACAACCGTTGCTTAAGACTAAGGATCTCTTACATTAAATTAAAAAAGAATTCAATGTAAGAGCATTTCAATAGTTATACATACTTCATTAAATTCATACAATATGAATATTATGAAGCTTCATGAATGACTAGAGTATAGATAGTAGAACGATGACACTCATCATATCCACATCCATCTAAACTCTTAAAACGTTGGTTCAGGTAGGTATTCAAACATTTTGAATACATCATCTCTAATAGAGCCACCATTCTGCATGATGCAATGAACCATCTCATTCATGATAAATGCCAAGAGCACATATGTATGCCAGAACATCTTCTTAAATCTTTATAAGGATTATTTGACAACTGCGATCATTATCGACATGTCACTTCCAAAGTACATTCGATAAGAGATCAAGACTATAGAGACATACAAATCCTAGGGTTGTATATCTACTGTCTATTTAATTGTCATTCCTCAATTATTATGAGGAAACTTGCATATTGCAACCATATATATTATGTGTCCAACTGCAAGTACAATATCTGGATCATGAGTCCAATCCATGATATCTTACTGGTTATTATTGAGTATAATATTGAGTGGGTTTAGTGAAGGATTATCTGAAATAAGAAATTTGCATAAGTGTATATATTTATATATATATATACATATTTTACTTTGATTTTGGAATTTTTATATCAAAGTTGTCTTGCCTTGTCAACACTGAAAGTTCATTCCCTTAATCACTTTCAATGTAAGAGATATACTTACCATTATATCTTAGCAAGATATGGGATCTCCTTCCTTATCTTTGTTACATCCCAATAATATGAGAATCTGCAACTCGGATAAAAAGAAGCGGGAACACATTCCGCCTTGCAAGTCTAACTTGCATCTCTTAATTCGGTCTTTAACACCCGGGCCCACCACCCCTAAGGCGATGTTGACCCGTCATTAATTGAACCAACTGTCTACAGGAATACAACTCGCTATGTGCAATCCAATATCGCCCCAATAATATGAGGATCCGATATTGGGGTCACTACGCATACGTCCTTACTCTTTCGAGAAGCGAAGAGCCCGATCCAGATGCGCTTGCATACATGAGCTGTCACATCGGACATGCGTCTCCTACATACAATCCCTGGCGACGGAACCCTCCGCCTTGACGACAGACCATGGATGTCACTTATGTGATCCTCCATATCATATTCAAATTCTAATTAATCATTATGAATCATATTCATTATGATTAATTCTTCCAAGGGAAATAACATCTCTATTCATAATAGAGTGTTTTAATTTTAATTGGATTCCAATTAATCTAATCATATTAAATTAATGATCCAATTAAATATCGAACAAACAATCCTTATTGTTACTTAAATTATGGTATTATCTCAAATACGTATTATTTCGAATTTTAATAATTAGAAAAATACATCTTGATTTCTCCGGCATTATCGAGTCCCTACCCGCTGTCATGGCAAATACCGACGAGAGTGGGACGGACCACATATGTTGCAACCCGCTACCCCAATGCTCTCCGACTAGACACCATATCATCCTCAGGAAAGGATAATGCCAAATAGATCAATTTGTACTTGAGATGATCATCAGTTCTTCAACCGAAATTATAGCATATAATAATAATTAAAACAATTTTGATTAACATTATAATGAGATTTTCTAAACAAATCCCAAATCCTATTCAAGCAATATGTTTGTTGGAATGTAGATCATGTAGATCATGTAACCAATATTGTGATGTAGATCACATCTAATCAGTTATTAGTTAAGGCTATTATTAGTTAAGGCTATGTCATTTAAGGAAATAATTATCATCAAATATTTTACAAATATTTATGAACAATTATTCTAGGAAATTAAACAATTTAATTTCACTAATTGATTAAATGACAATCACTAGGTTCTTGATTAGGAAAGTATTTCCAGCAGTGACCCTCACTAACTAAAAATACCATATCTCAATCAATTTAAATCCAAATTAAGTAAAGTAAGCTCCTAAAGTTTGCTAATTTGATTTACAACAGAACCTAAGTAAATTTGCACGCATTTCAAGGCATTTCAAATCCACAATTAACTCTTTAATTACATTTAGATTCACAGTCCCTGAAACTGTGGATACATGTTCACTAAAATGAGCATAACTTGAGCAAACGGAATCGAAATCACGTAAACTCAGATCCTACGGTTTCCTTATTTAATGGGGAACAAAATTCAATTATTATTTTCGTGTTTAAACAATTTAAACAGTACAGAAAATAATCTCGAAGTAGAGATGCGAAAATGAAATGCAAGAAAACTTTCGCAAACCCTAATGAACCCAAGTCGTCCTAGGTTTACGGATCGCATCCAAAACCTTCCAACCGGGATCTGATACCACTTGAAGTATATGGTTAGATCCTCAAGCGCATCACGGAAGTGTGAGCATCATATCGAATACGACGAAGAACGACTAGTCGCACTAGTTGTTCTATGCAGCGGAAATTAAAAAAAAAATTTCATACGACGAAACCACATGATCCAAGGACACTTCTCGGATCGTTTCGTCTAAAGCACAAACAAGTAATAGGATTACCTCTTGAAGCGTGGTTGTGATCGAGTCTCTAAACGAAGAGGCCTCCTGTCTCAAGTCTGATCCGACGGAGGAGACGTTTGCGAGTGCGGGGATGAACCGCGTGCTTCTCACAATCCATATTGATGATCCAAGCGACGGATCTCCTGATCTCGACACACGAGATCCAATGTCTTCTTCACGAGCGAGGCGCACCGAAGAAGACAGAGATCCACGAGCAAACGATCGGGCAGCATAACGACGATGCTGCGGCGATGGAGAACCTCTTTAGGGCATCCATGATGGACAGCTACATGAGAGGGAGAGAGAGAGAGTAGACGTGTAGAGAGAAAGAGAGAGAGAGCTTTATGTTCTCTTGTGTGTTGTGTAAAGAAGAGCAAAGGGGTGCCTTTCTGTTTATAATATTTTGGGATCCATGGATCTCAATCCATGGGCAACACAAATCCAATGGCTCTCATTGGTTGTGTTTCTTTTAATGGCCAAGATTTATGTTGGTAAAAACCAACAACAATTAATTTAATTTAGATTCAACATATATTGATAAATCAATATAAATCAAATCCAAAATTAAATCAACAACATATGGAGATAATGGAAAGGAGAGTGCCTCCTTCCATATACGTGGAGTGGACGACCACCCTTTCCTAATAGGAATAGGTGGCCGTCCCTCCTATTAATAGGGAAGGAGCATCTCAATGTAATCTCCATTGATTACATTATTCCATGTATCTCCAATTTATTACAACAATTGTTGTAAATTATTGTACAAAAATAATTCATAATTATTTTGTGAATATTGCAATCTTGCCATTGAAAATTTGTGAATCACATTCACAACCCAAAATAAAATGTGAATTACATTTTCAATTAATTGTCCAATGTGAATCCAATTCACATCTACATTTAATTAACAAATGTAAATTACAAATAGCTCTCTCTTTTATATATTATAAATCACATTTATAATATATATATGACTAATATGGATATTGCTATCCACATTAATCATATCCATGATAATTAATTCACATTTAATCATCTTGGATCTCTTTTCTCTTGTTCTCAAGTAATATGAATCACATTCATATTACTCACATCTTTGATAATTAAATTACATTTAATTATCTAAGATAAATCTCTTTATAATATGAATCAAATTCATATTACTCATGATAACTAAATCACATTTAATTATCCATTTTCTCAATGCTCGGATACATATATAAACAATAGAATTATCCATGAACTCCTTCAAGGATAATGCACTTTCTCCGCGAATACTTGGAGATAAGGACATGGCGATTCTATTGTTCCACGTATAGTGACTTGGATATTGAGATCATATCTCAAATCCAGATCGCGGGCCTCCCATAGATGCTTGATTAAATCAAGGCCGCAAATCTAATCTTCTCATTGCATCTGAATCACATTCAGATCAATGTCCAACATTTTGGAACAAGATCAGATTACTTCTCTACTGAGAGGAGTCATAAAAATCCAGACCTGTTTCATCACTCCGTAGGAATGGAAGCGTCATGGTTATACAATCGTTTATGATGACATCACCCTCAGGTATTCCCAATACATGTACATCCTGCATACTGGAAGACTCAGAATAAACCCGAAGTATTGGATCAACTTTGTACTGCTTACTTCATGGTTTTATCAGTAAGTTTCTCATTCGATCATTGGGAATCGTTATCAATCATATACTTCAAAAACATATATCATACCTAGGTCTTGATCATATACTTTTCAAAAGTATATATCAAACCTACAAATTCAGTCAAGCTTCCAAAGCGAGACCACCGTGCACGGAATTTTATTCTTCCCAATATCTCATGAGTGAGCTCATGCCTTCCGGTTCAGTAAATGAACCTGTATGATCCCTTTGAGAGGTCGTATTACTCATATGCCCTCATATGCACATCAACGTGCCGGTGTATAGACCTTGGTTAGGTCATCAACCTATTGGTCTGCCAAATGTACATACTCAGACATATAGTAACACATCTGTCTCCGGTCAGAGGATGCGTGCCTGTATCGTGACAGCATACGATATAGGACTTTGGTTATCTCGATCTCGTTAAGTCAACTCTTTGACCTAACTAATCTGACACCTCCGAATCTCTATTCCTATGCAGAAGACCTGCATCAAGAGGTCGGTCAGATATCAGCCTAACTGAGAAAGGATTGCCATCTCCTACTCAGGCTGGAGATCATCTCTTAGCAATCATTTGACGGTGCTTGATGAGTCCTCAATCTAACTCATTAGATATTCATCCAAGCACCAACCTCAACAGATGTATGATCATTAAGATGGCCATGGTACATAACCCTAATTGTACTAAGGGACCTATTATGCAAATTATTCATTCTTCATTTCAGATCATGGAATGATATTCACAATAACATTTATTGCATAATGGTTCGCCGTGGGCTCGCATGTCCAACAAAGAGACCTTAGCCCTATGGAATACACATCCTATTTGTCTCTCTTCTCTACATGAGTTAATAAAGTTTTATTTTATTTTGTAATGCCATCTCCTCTATAAAAAGGGTCATGGGTCGATTAAAATTCAAGCTTTGGTAATATAAATTTTGGAGTTTCTGTATTTTCTTTATTCTTTCTCTTTCAGCATGATTTTTCACGCTTCTCCCTCAAAATCTTGCATCATTGAGGGCTTTTCCCCTTTTTTCTCACCGTTCATATTTTCTCCCATCTCAAAATCCATTTCACATCAATTGATACCGGAGTATGTCATACCAATATTCGTCATGACTTGACGATCCTACTGAATGCGAGAGGAGATCAAAAGGCTACAATTTATTTTTGAAAGAAACAAGGCTACAAAAAATTTGTGCATCTTTCTTTTGACTTGCAACAAAGGTTTCTAAATAGATAAGGGCTCGGCTCGATAAAAGCTCGTGAGCTCGGCTCATTAGGCTATTGAGCCGAGCCCGATCCATAATTTTGGGCTCGATAGCCTAACGAGCTGAGCGCGAGCCAAGCCTCGCGCGGCTCGATAACTCAATAAGGGGCTCAATAAGAAATATATGTAATATTTATATATTTATATATAATACAAACAAAATAAAATTAGCCCTTTGTAATTTTCCCTCCACTAACTTTGACCCTCCCACGAGTCACGAGTCACGACCCAATTCTCAAATCCCATTCTTGCCCACACATTTGCCCCCGCCCATGCATTGGAAAATTATTATTTTTTATAAGCAAATATAATATTACAACATATATTATAATTAAGATTTTATACACAACTTGGATAGCGGCCTACTAGTAAGGAACATAGTCTTTAATAGAGTAGGTCTCAAGTTCGAACCCACACAAAACACTTTTCCACCGAAAGTACTCATTTTCCTTAACGAGCTCGACTTGGGCTCGAGCCCAGACCAGGCTCGGTAAGGAGCTTGGGCTCGATAAGGGGCTTGACTCGAGCCCGAGTCAGCTCGATAAGGGCTCGGGCTCATCGAGCCCGAGCTTAAGCCCGAGTCAGGGGCTGGCTCAGCTCGTTGGGCTCGATAGCCAGCCCTAGTCACACACCTCACTTGCAACATGGTCACCACAACAACTCCAATATTGCTGGCGCAAACAGCACCCTCATCACTGCTGTTAAACAATTGTAGGACTTCAGACATGGAAAGGCCATGTACACAAACCGTAGACTCCGACATCCGCACCACATCTCACATGAAAGTCTTCAAGAATTGCGCCGATCGCTGACGATGCTGACCACAAGAGACCCTTCGCGTTGGGCACACCCCACCATCACCTTGCCAATGGCTTACCATAATACCTTTGTCTTTAGGAGCCTCAGAGTCAAAAGGAGCTTGGGATTCACGAAAATGCGATGCACCTTTAAACTTGCAAGCATCCCGACAGTGGCCAAACTTTCCGCACTTGAAACACATAATTGGGCCCCTGTCTGATCAAGACATGTGGCCGCAGTCCATTCACCGGAAGCACCAATGTGACTTCGGAGCTGTCCAGCATCCGCTTACGGCTCCGAGGAATGATGACCTTGATGGACGGACATCATGCTTCGTATCTTCCTGCAATGAACCTCAGACCAGTCCCCTCATCCGCCCTGCTGCCCTCTTCCTGCCCCAGCCTGCCACACTCACTTTCCATCTCAACATCTTCCCTAGCAATCTTCTTCGCCCCAAAACTCACCTCCGACTCTGACGCTTTCTCTTCGTCATCCTATCCATCCTGATGTGAGTCATTCCAATTTAAATACGGGGATGGGGTATGGCTTAGAAAAACTTTTGTTTAAAGTTGGTGAATCCATGTAACCTTGGTACTTAACATGGGAAGTCTTTTGTCATTTTAAATTTTGGTATCAACACCAACCTGTTCATGGAGGAACATTTTTAGGGTAAATGTTCTTGTCACTTCATCATGGATGACACGGCTCATATTTCGGTAATGTACATTTTCTGTAGCAATGTATGTTTTTTCTCTATACGATTATAAACTTGATTGGGTTTTTCTTTCAGGTGAACTTCTATATCCGTGGGCCTCGCGGTGCTGGGAAGGTGTATACAGAGATGTTTAAAGACAAGGTTGACAAGCAGTGGAAATACACATATCTGATTGTTGAAATCAAATCGCCCTCTCCAGTGCAGTTGATGCTGGAATCCTATGTACCCGCTTAAGACCTTTGCCATCGACATGGTAGATCTGGATCATACACCGATCTCAATTTACAATTTTTTCGAAATGTGGCCCTGGGAGTAGTTCCTGAATATCGAGCATGGGTTTTCTTCCAAGAAAAAAGGCCAAGGTCTTTCTTGGTTATTTCTTTTTATCTTGACGATGGAGCAGTTCTGGGACTAATGTTCAACTAAAATGGATGATTATTGCTGCTCGCTGTCAGAGGTTACCGACCAACTCTTTTGGCTTCAAGGTATGGATTCTCCAATCTTATGATCTTGCTGTTTGGTTGCTGCAGTTGCTCAATTTTTCCGTCGGAACAAGTGTCCTCAATCATGGAGTTAATTATGTAAACTTGTCCACACGATTATTTTAGACAAGTCGTGAAAATAAATGCAGAAGAAGTTGCCGTCTTCATCAAAATAGTGCTCCATCATGGAGCAATTTTTACTGTTTTTTTTGTGATTGCTCTTTGTCTGATCAGATATCTGAGCCTTGTTTTTTTTCTTTTTTTTTCTTGTTCTTCAACCTCATGAAATTTATCCTAAAAAGTGAACAATTCCCTATTTGTTTGTGATGCACATAAATCTTACGCTATTCATGCATTGTCCAGTGTTTTTTATTTGATATTAGGGTGGTGCTCCATTGCTCATCTCATGCTACATGATAGTAGAGTCTGAATGGCTGGTTCAGGGATGGGCGGGATCAATGGCATCCGAGATGGTCCAAGTGAGTTGTGTAAAGAAGTTTTTCAGAGTCGTTATTGTCCTATTGAGCTGCATCAAAAATTCTCCATGGAGTAGTAGGGTAGGAGGGAGTGCTCTTTTGAGGGGAGCAGATCTTTCACTGTAGCCTTTTTTACAACATAGTCTGTTGTGTTCCCTTTTCTTCGCAAAATTCATTCCAAAAATCCAACCGCTTAGATTGTCTAGGATTAATGTTCTCACGCCTATCAAATTTCTCCCAAATTTGATGCTATCTTAATGATATCATGAAATGAGCAATGTAGCTATAATATAGCTATAAACATCGGATTTGAGCCAAATTTGGTAGGCAGGTAGAATATTAATCATAGATTCGATCTATGCGGTGGGATTTTCGGAATCGATTTCACAAAAAAAGGGAGCAAAACATACTCTGTTGTAGATTAGGGCACAATCGAGGATTCACTCTCCTTTTCTAGGGAAGAGGTGGGGGCACCTTCCTCTCCGGAGTGGGAGACATGGGGGCACCTTCCTCTCCGGAGTGGGAGGCATGGACCCCTCTCCATGGTAGGGGTGATGAATCTCATATTCATAAGCTTAGAATCTCAATCTTGAGCTCAAAACTTCATCGAACACCCACTTAATAAGGCTAAAATATACTATTTATTATGTCTGCATGAATAGCATTATGTAGATGACAAAAAAATATAGAAACTAAAAGAAGTATGCACTTGTACAGTATTCTGACTGACCAAGGAGTAAGAAATGAAGAGGGAAATGGCACAATCGACAAAATAAAAAGAAAAACTAAAGAATATGAAAAGTATAGTTTTACACATGTAAATATTCACCTATGAATAATATCTTGAGCATAGCCATCTATGAAACTCTACCCTCCTTAAAAGTATTGTATGTACTCTTAATTATCTTTAAATCAATACCACTTTTAAGGTAATCTGACTTATAAAATGAAATTTGGATTTTTGAGCTACTCGGTGTATTGTATAATTGTAAATTCAAAACGTCATTATTTCATGTAACTTATTACTTATAAGAGTGGCTCGACTAAAACATAGATATATTACTTTATGTTGAGAAGAAGAGATCGGTTGTGTTGCAAAGATAAAGTAATTCTAGGAGAGAGTCTGACCACCCAATATTGCTTATTAGTCATGGATGTGCAAATAAAAGGGCTAGTAAAGAAAAGGAGGGTTTCCAAGATCACTCGAACTAGATGGTGGAATATTAAATGAAGCAATTAAGCTTCAGGGAGAAGGTTTTAAATGACCTATCTCAGGATTGTAACAGAAGTGCAAATGAGATGTGGGATGTGGTAACATCTTGTATCCGAAGGGTATGAAGGATATGGGGAGATCCTCAAGCACATCACGGAAGCGTGAGGATCGCATCGTATGCGACCGTGAGCGACTAGTCGCACTAGTTGCTCGATGCAGCAGAAATTAAATTTTTTCATTTGACGAAATCACATGATCTAAGAACAATTATCAGATTGTTTCGTCTAAACTACAAACAAGTAATAGGATTACCTCTTGATGCGTGGTTGCGATCGAGTCCCTAAATGAAGATGCCTCCTGTCTCAAGTCCGATCCGACGGAGGAGACGCTTGCGAGCGTGTTGATGAAACATGTGCTACTCGCAATCCTTGTTGATGACACAAGCGATGAATCTTCTGATCTCGTCAAACGAGATACGACATCTTCTTCACGAGCAAGGCACGTCGAAGGAGACAGAGATCCACAAGCAAACGATTGGGCAGCATAATGACCACGCTGCGGTGATGGAGACTCTCTCTAAGGCTTCCATGGTAGATGACCATATGAGAGAGAGGGAGAGAGGGCATGTAGAGAGAAAGAGGGAGAGAGAGCATATGTTGTCTCATGTTGTGTTGTCTAAAGAAGAGCAAAGGGGGTGCCTCTCCTTTTATAATATTTTGGGATCAATGGATCTCAATCCATGGACAACACAAATCTAACGGCTCACATTGATTTGTGTTTCTTTTAATGGCCAAGATTTTGTTGTAAAAACACAACAACAATTAATTTAGATAGATTAAATATATATTGATAAATCAAAATAATTCAATCCTAAAATTAAAACAATCAAATATGGAGATTATGGAATGAAGATTGCCTCCTTCCATAAGTTGGTGGCAATCTCATATAATCTCATGAGATTACATTATTCTATGAAAATCTCCAAGATTTCCAGCAATACTTGTTGTAAATTATTTTATAAAAATAATTCAAAATTATTTTGTGAATATTGCAATCTTGCCATTGAAAAATTGTGAATCACATTCACAACCCAAAATAAAATGTGAATTACATTTTCAATTAATTGTCCAATGTGAAACCAATTCACATCAACATTTAATTAACAAATGTAAATTATATAGCTCTCTCTTATATATTATAAATCACATTTATAATATATATGATTAATATGGATAGTGTTATCCACATTATTCATATTCATGATAATTAAGTCACATTTAATTATCTTAGATCTCTATTCTCATGTTCTCAAATAATATGAATAGCATTCACATTATTCACATCTCTGGTAATTAAATCACATTCAATTATTTTAGATAACTCTCCTTATAATATGAATAAAATTCATATTATTCATGATAATTAAATCACATTTAATTATCAATTTTCTCAATGCTCGGATACACCTATCAACAATGAAATTATCCATGAACTCTTTTAAGGATAATGCGCTTTCTCCGCTGATACTTGGAGGTAAGGACATGATATTTGTATTGTTCCACGTGTAGTAACTTGGATATTGAGATTACAACTCAAATCCAGATCCCGGTCCTCTCATAGATGCTTGATTAAATCAAGACCACAAATCTAATCTTCTCATTACATCTGAATCACATTCAGATCAATGTCCAACATTTGAACTAAGATCGGATTACTTCTTTACTGAGAGGAGTTACTAAAATCCGTACACGTTTCATCATTCCCTAAGAATGGAAGCGTCATGGTTAGACAATCGTCCTGTACATCCTGCATACTGGAAAACACAGAATAAAGCCGAAGTATTAGATCAATTTTACACCATCTACTTCAGGGTTTTATTAGTAAGTTTCTCATTTGATCATTGGGAGTTGGTATCAATCATATACTTTCCAAAAGCATATATCATACCTTGGTCTTGATCATATACTTTCCAAAAGTATATATCAAACCTACAAATTCAGTCAAGTTTCCAAAGCAAGACGACCGTGCACGGAATTCGATTCCTCCCAATATCTCATGAGTGAGCTCATGTCTTCCGGTTCAGTAACTGAACCTGTATGATCCCTTTGAGAGATCATATTACTCATATGCCCTTGTTTGCACATTCGCACGTCGGTGTATAGATTTTGATTAGGTCATCAACCTATTAGTCTGTCAAATTTACATACTTAGACATATAGTAACACATTTGTCTCCGGTCAGAGGATGTGTGCCTATATTGTGACATCATAAGACATAGGACTTGTTTATGTCGATCTCGTTAAGTCAACTCTTTGATCTGACTTATCTAACACATCCGAATCTCTATTCCTATTCAGAGGACCTGCATTAAATGGTCAGTTAGATATCAACCTTCTGAGAGAGGATTGCTATCTCCTCCTCAGGCTGGAGATCATCTCTTAATAATCATTTGACGGTGCTTGATGAGTCCTCAATCTAACTCTTTAGATATTCATCGAAGCATCAACCTTTATGATTTAATAATTGAATCGACAGTTGTATGATTACTAAGATGGCCACTGTACATAACCCTAATCGTATTAAGGGATTTATTATGAAAATTAATTATTCTTCATTTCAGATCAGGGAATGATATTTTCAATGACATTTATTGCATAATGGCTCACCGTGGGCTCGCATGTCCAATAATCTGCCACTAACCCAAAGAGGCATTAATGGGCAAATCATTTAAACCCGCACTTATGTGACAATCATATGCTATTTAGAAAAATAGCTAGGTAAGTTGATCAGTCACTTTGTTCCCAAAAGACTATGCCAAGTCCTTTTACCGCACTTGCGTATCTCTTAGTAATAGTGCTCGCATCCAATGCGAATGTTGTGTCTTACGCAACCAATACTCAATCTTGTTAAAGCAGTTATAGTATGCTAGACACTATTGCTCAGTAATTATTATAATCAGTGTTCCCATAATCCTTATCAGAATACCTTTATTCCTGGAGATCTCTATCTCCTAAGGTATCTACAGTTAAGACCTTTTAGATCAATATCTATAAAGTCTTAACTTCTTGAAGATAAGACTTAGAGATCACTATCTCGAAAGTGTTGTCCTCATTGAAGATATTGTTATTACTACAATCGAGTGTTTTATCTCCATAGTTGGATTAGTATCAGTTTACTACTCGCACTGCATGACAAACATCTGGCATTCATACACATCTAGCATACACTCGGCTTCTCGTAACTGATGCACAAGGAAAAGCAGTTCTAGCATTCACTTCCTCAACTCTTTGAGGTGCTATCCCTTTAGATAGGTCAGTACCATATCTCAAGGGAAGGAAGCCTTTCTTGAAATTTTCTAGAAAATGGAACATGTCTAAGGTGTACTACAAATATGACGGTCCTAACACCTTTAGAACTAAGATCTTAAGAGGTATCCTTGAGATCATATCTCAAGTTATGGAATAACCAAATTATAAAATACTTATTATCATCCTTCTATCATTCCAAAATGATTAGGACATCATCTACATTTAGCATGATGAGCACAATGGCACTCCCACTATGCTTCACATGGTTCATCAAGATTCTATCTGAAATCATAACATTTATAATTTCATCAAATCTTATGTTCCAACTTCAAGAAGCTTATTTGAGTCCATAGATGGAGCTATCTATCTTACACACCTTGCTTTCCTCAACCATGAATCCCTAGGGCTACTTCATGTGAATATCCTCAGAGAGGAATTCATAAAGGAATGCAATCTTGACTTACATTTTGAAGATGTCATAGTCAAGTTATGTAGCTATAGTTAGAAATATTCTGATGGGTATAAGCATGGTTACTGAAGAGCAAGTCTCATCGCAAGCGATGTCTTCTGTTCGTTGTGTAGCTCATTGCCATGAGTTGTGCTTTGAAGGTCTCTACATTCTCATCAGGTTCCCTCTTTCTCTTGAAGATCCATTTACACCCAACAGGTTTTACCCTTATAGGTGGATCCTCGAGGTCCATATACAATACTTGTATATGAAGTCTACTTTAGACTTTGTTGCTAAAATCCATCTTTCCATATCATGATCCTCATGAGATTAATCATATGAAGTCCGATCATTGTCAGACTTAACTGACACATGGAATACATCCTCAAACTCATTTGAAGAGGTATTAGTGTTTCATCTTTAATTGTCCTTTTAGTTTCCGATTTCAGGAGCCTCATTATCATCTCAAGATTAAATGAGTTCCTTTACTTCATTTTCATCTTGATTCTCAAGAGAGTCATCTTCTAAGAACCGTATTCTCAGAAATGAGATCTTTTAAGAATCTCAACGTCATAAAGTAGGTACCCAATACCATCCTTTATTTTCCTAATGAAGTTACACTCTCTAGTGCTCGATTCCAGCTTACGTGCATGGAACCTTATTAAGGATATATAATATAGTCCCTACTACATATATACCTGGAAACTAAGAGGTAATTATGCTAAAAATCATCATTGATCAAATCATGTCACACATTCCAATTGTATCTCCCTACAACTCTATTGATTTTAAGTGTATTAAGAGGAGTGAGATAGAAAAGGTATTTATATCTCCATAAGGTATTCCTTGAATTCATCTAACAAGTACATGCTACCTAGTTTAGATCAAATTCATTTTATCTTCCTTCAAACTTTGGTTCTAAACCAAAATTATGAAATCTTTGAACATCTCAAAGGTTTCTTAGGTGAAGAAATCTCATATCATACATAATCATCAACAGATATCACATATCCATAATGTTTATTATGATATAGATAATCTACATACATCAATATGTATGAGATCTTGAATACCTCGACATCTAACACTATTCCCAGAGAAGGGTGTATTGGACATTTTACTTTGAATACAATATTCAAAAGTATGTTAGTTTTGAACTTATAGACAATCTAAAGAGTCATGTCTTACTAGTCTTTCGATCTCATCAACAGACATATGTTCAAGGCTTGGTGCCAGATCATTGTCAAATGATCTTCATCCTCCTGTTGATCTTTTAAAGGTTTAATTTTCAGTATTAGAAATCTTAATGAACCATTCATTAATTTTCTAATTTAGTAGATTCCACTAGATGTCGGATTACTATATGAAATATATTCATCATAACTCCTTATGATAGGTCTATTCCAGAATTCATGTTTATTTCCAACATTCAGAAATAAACAAAGAGTGTATTCAAATATCTAGGTCATAGAGACATTCTCTTAAACCAAGGACTCTCCCACTGAAAATATGAAGTCTATCTATCCAATAGAGAATGAAAAACGGCTTTCGTTGTTGTGGAATAAGAAGCCTTCGTATCTTCCTTTATGCGGTGAAGAGAAAATCATCGAGGTCTGAAGCCCGTCCCACATTAGAAATCCTGACTCAAAGGAGAGGTTCCGAACTCCATATGGGGAAGGAGCGTTGTTGTTTGCGCAAATCGATCATTTCATCCCCCCCACCCTCGGGCTCAACTCTCCTTGTCTGCCAGGAACTTCGACTTTCCAGCGTCTTGGGTGAGGAAAGAGAGTTGGCTTCAATCACAGAGGGAAGCAGGACTAGAATAGCATGGGCTCTATTTACAAAGATCGTATGCTCCAGGATTGATGCTGCAACAATTGCATCAATATCCATGTAGATGACTATTAAGTCTGAAGATCAAATTCCAATCTTCTAATACATATGCAACCAGTTGCAAGTGTTATTAGAAGATTGAGATACAATTATTAGACTTTGATCTTATCAAATAAGCAAGTCTATTTTAATGATCAAATGTAGATATAGATTATTATGATGCACTATATCAGTCCTTCTCTAAGGATTCTAGATAGACTTGATAGTCATACTATCAATACATCAGCTTATTGCAGTATTGGCATTCATCCAACTCTTTGGATGTCATATGAAAATCACGGAAGCACAATCAACTCTAGACAAAGGATCTCTAAATTCAAAAGATTTCAATATAAGAGTACTTCAACATTTATACATGCTTCATTCAATTCATGCAATATGAATATTATAAAGCTTCATGAATAACTAGAGTATAGATAGTAGACTGATGACACTCATCATATCTACATCCATCTAAACTCTTAAAACATTGGTTCCGGTAGGTATTCAAACATTTTGAATACATCATCTCTTATAGAGCTACTATTCTGCATGATGCAGTGAACCGTGCCATTCATGATTAAATGTTGAGAGCATATATGTATTGCCAAAAGATCTTAGATTTTATAAGGATTATTAGACAATTACGATCATCATCAACATGTCACTTCCAAAGTACATTCGATGAGATCAAGACTATAGAGACATATGAACCCTAGGGTTGTAGTCATATTGTCTATTTAATTGTCATTCTTCATTATTATGAGGAAACTTGCACATTGCAACCACACACATTATGTCTCCAATTGTAAGTACAATATCTTGATTATGGATCCAATCCATGATATTTTACTGGTTATTATTGAGTATAGTATTGAGTGGGTTTAATGAAGGATTATCCGAAATAAGAAATCTGCATAAGTATATATATATATATACATACATATTTACTTTGATTTAGGAGTTTTTATATCAAAATTGTATTGCCTTGTCAACACTGAAAGTTCATTCCCTTAATCACTTTCAATGTAAGAGACTTACCATTATATCTCAAGCAAGATCTGGGGTCTCCTTCCTTATCTTTGTTACATCCTAATAGTATGAGAACTTGTAACTCGGATAAAAAGAAGCGGGAATACATTCCGCCTTGCAAGTCCAACTTGCATTTTCAATTCGGTCTTTAACACCCGGGCTCACCACCCCTAAGGTGATGTTGACCCGTCGTTAATTGAACCAACTGTCAACAGGATTCACACTCGCTATGCGCAATCCAATATCGTCCCAATAATATGAGGACTCGATATTAGGGTCACTACGCATACGACCTTACTCTTTCGAGAAGCAAAGAGCCTGATCCAGATGCGCTTGCAAATAGGAGCTATCACTTCGGGCAGGCGTCTCCTACATACAATCCCCGACGACGGAACCCTTCGCCTTGACGGGAGAACATGGATGTCACTTATGTGATCCTCCATGTCACGTTCAAATTCTAATTAATTATTATGAATCATATTCACATAATTAATTCTTCGAAGGGATATAACATCTCTATTAAAATAGAGTGTTTAATTTTAATTGGATTCCAATTAATCTAATCATATTAAGTTAATGATCCAATCAATATCCAACAAACATTTTTAATTGTTACTTAAAAATATGGTATTATCTCAAATACGTATTATTTCGAATTTTAATAATTAGAAAAATACATCATGATCTCTCAAGCATCATCCGTTCCCTACCCGTTGTCATGGCCAGTACCGACGGGAGTGGGACAGACCATACACGCTGCAACCTGCTACCCCAACGCTCCCCGACTAGACACCATATCCGCCTCGGGAAAAAATAATGCCAAGTCAATCACTTTGTACTTGAGATGATAATCGATTTTTCAATTGAAGTTATACCATATAATAATAATCAAAATAATTTTGATTAACATTATAAGAAAATTTACTAAACAAATTCCCGATCCTA
Source organism: Ottelia alismoides (assembly GCA_037367405.1). Classification (NCBI taxonomy): domain Eukaryota; kingdom Viridiplantae; phylum Streptophyta; class Magnoliopsida; order Alismatales; family Hydrocharitaceae; genus Ottelia; species Ottelia alismoides. The sequence goes on along the minus strand of JAZKJV010000547.1, from coordinate 406,388 downwards.
TTCAAGTAACTATGTTTGTTGGAAGGTTTATCATGTAGATCATGTAACCAATTTGTGATCTAGATCACATCTAATCAATTATTGATTATGGTAATGTCAATTAAGGAAATAATTATCATCCAATAGATCAAAAATATTTATAGACAATTATTCCAGGAAATCAAATCATTTAATTTCACTAATTATTTAAATGACAATCACAAGGTTCTTGATCAGGAAAGTAATTTCCAGCAGTAACCCTCACTCATTAAAATTACCTATCTCAATCAATTTAAATCCAAATTAAGAAAAATAAGTTCCCACAGCTTGCTAATTTGATTTACAATAGAACTTATATGGTTTGCACGCATTTCAAGGCATCTCCAAAACGTAATTAACTCCTTAATTACGTTAACACTCGCAGTCCCCGAAACAGTGGATACATGTTCAATAATAAATTCATAACTTGAGCAAACGGATTCGAAATCACGCAAACTCAGATCCTACGGTTTCCTTATTTAATGGAGAACAAAATCCAATTATTATTTTCGTGTTTAAACAATTCAAACAGAGTCGAAAATAATCACTAAACAGAGATGCAAAAATTGAAATGCGATAAAACTTTTGCAAACTCTAACGAACCCAAGTCGTCCTAAGTTTATGGATCACATCCAAAACCTTCGACCTAAGGCTCTGATACCACTTGAGGGATATGGGGAGATACTGAAGCACATCACGGAAGCGTGAGAATCACATCGTATGCGATCGTGAGCGACTAGCCGCACTAGTTGCTCGATGCAGTGGAAATTAAAAATTTTCATGTGACGAAACCACACGATCCAAGAATACTTCTCGGATAATTTCGTCTAAACCACAAACAAGTAATAGGATTACCTCTTCAAGCGTGGTTGCGATCGAATCTCTAAACGAAGATACCTTCTGTCTCAAGTCTGATCCGACGGAGGAGACGCTTATGAGCGTGTTGATGAAAAACGTGCTACTCGCAATCCATGTTGATGTTCCAAGCGATAAATCTCCTGATCTCGTCAAACGAGAAACACCATCTTCTTCACGAGCAAAGCACGTCGAAGGAGACGGAGATCCGCAAGCAAACGATTGAGCAGCATAACGACAACGTTGCGGCGATGGAGACTCTCTCTAAGGCTTTCATGGTGGACGACCATATGAGAGAGAGGGAGAGAGGGCATGTAGAGAGAAAGAGAGAGTGCGCATATGTTGTCTCATGTTGTGTTGTCTACATAAGAGCAAATGGGGTGCCTCTCTGATGAATCCAGGATTCATCATCTTAATATCTTGATCTTAGCAAAATCCTCGAGTAAAATCCCATAAAAATGTCCATAAAATCAATAAATTAACAAAATGACTTATAAATAAAACACACTAATTAATGTATATTATATTGTACAAAATAATTTAACAATAAAGAATCACAAAAATAACGGAGTTTTTCACCTGTAAATAGTCCAAAATTTTATGTATTTTTAATAAATTCATTTCAACTCCTTTTTGACTAATTCTTTCTCCAAAGTGTTCATATCAATATATATAAAAATACAAAAATACAAAACAAATTTTACCTCAAATAAATGCTCCTAGATCCTAAAGAGAAAAAGCCGTAAAGACCAACTTCCAAGCCAAATTCCTGCTTCGTATGAACTCCAAATTCACCAAACTCACTTTTAAAGTTCAAGTTAGAAAATTATCTCTCCAACGGAAGTGGTTTCATTAAAATCGGAGCTCATTTGTAAAAGTTGGGTTTTGGGACCTAGATGTACATTGTATATTATGTATATATTCCTTCTTCATTTTTTATGTTTTATAATTACTAAAAATACAAAAAAATCATGATTGTGTTGTATTTTAATTGTACTATTTTATTGTATTTTTCCGTTGTAAATATCTCTTATTAAAAAGACAAAAAAATACATATTAGAAAAGAAAAAAAAGGTGTACATGGTGTTTTGTCTTCTTTTGTAAATTCTCCACTATTTATTTTCTTCTTCTTTATTCTATTGTAATTAAAGTAGCCAACTTTATTTCATTTATTATTTAATTTCCATTCTCTACAATAACCACCATTCAACTCTTTACCACCAACCTCCATTCAACCCCATAATTTTTCTAACTTCTAATTCAACTCCACCATTTTATTAACCTCCATCCCACTCCATCTTAATTCTAACTTCCATTTTTTCCATCTCTTTATATACATTCCATCCTCCTCAATTTGCCTTTGATCCATCTTTATGTGAGGAGAGCCTAGTTCCCAGAGTTGAATCGGTGACAGCGACGCAACCGTGGTCGAGCGACGACAGCCCTCTCTCCGGTGAGATCCGTTGGTTCTTTGGCCAACATCGCAGCCGCAACCGCGCGCTGCTCGAGCTCATCGCGCGCCGGCGATTTGAGCGAAGACCGTGCTCTCGTGAGCACATCATAGGCGACCGTCTCCATCGTAGGTAATTTGTCTTCTCATTTTATCATCTTGTTATTTTTGCAATTTTTTTAGCACATCATATCACCAATTAAAAAAATCCTCCATTTGTTTAGTTCATCATCATCACCACCACCAACTCATCATCTACCATTTTGTTTCCTATTTTTTTGTGTATATATTTTCTGTTAAAGAAAACTATAAAAAAATATAAAAAAATTTAAAACAAAAAAGATCTCTTCTTACAACGCAAAAAAAAATAAAAAATTAAAAAAAAACAACCGAAGGAGGCAACAGCCCGCTGCCACCTCCTTCCCCGTCACCACCGCAGCCCTCCGCCGAGGAGCTCCAGCCCCGCCCTACGCCGCCAGCCGCAGGGGGCTCGTCGCCTCTCCGCCGTGACACTCCACCGCGCGTTCGCCACGCCAGCTCCGCTGCGCTCGGCTACGTGGGCGCCACCTCCGTCGAGCCACCTCTCCGCCTCCGCCCAGTGACTCCACCGCGCGCGGAGGCACCGCCGCCGCCGACGCCACCGACCTCTCCTTTTGGGTTCTTCCAATCCAACGAAGAAGGTCAATTTTCATATTTTTTTATTTGTAAAAATTGCAAGTTATTTCTTTCATGTTACTGTAATTACAAAAACGTCCATGCACATATTTGTCTTGTTTATTTCCAATTTTTATTTTGCACAAATACCCTTGTGTTTGTCGGAATATTTGGACATCAAACTTGCATCTTTTTATTCAATGAAAAATATCATTGTGTTGAGCAACTAATTGTCTACGTTCTGAATATTTATTTGAATTTTTATGGTATTTGGGTAATTAATTAAAATTGTTCAACTGAAATTTTACATAGTTTACCCATTCTGTGCCATTAAATTTATATCTCACACACAGTTGCTCTAAAAATTCCACAAAAATTTGAGATGATGCCTTGAAGTGTAATAAAGTTACAGTCCAAATTTCACGTCCATTGGAGTTGTCTTGTGCCTGAAATAAATTGTATAGTGTTTTTTAGTATTTGATTTTTAATTAAATCCACGTATATCCTTTTTAAAAATTTCAACTCTACTGGATTGCTCATCTAAATATCTTTCTGAGATAATTCGCACTCTGACTAATTTGATAACATGGATTTAATAGAAATTATTTACTCACCGTCACTCTGTTTTCACTAAAAAATCCATAAAAAATTCATATATAGCCAAAAAATTCCAAAAAATTACTGTAGCTTTCTTGCATCATGTTTTAATTCCAGTAATATTTTCATAATTTTTGCTTACTGTTTGTGTGAGAAATTGCGAAAAAACCCATAAAAAGTGCGCATTTTTCCTTATTGCATTTTAACCCCTAAAATTCCAAAAAAATGTGTTTTGTGTTCGTCTCTGGATTAGTATTGTCGGAAAAATATAATTTGGCTGAATTAAACTGATTTCTCATTAAAATTAATTTGGCTAAGTTGTGTGATTTCTTAGTACTTAATTCACCCGCATTTTACATTTGCTTTGGTTTTTGCATAAAAAAATTCTAAAAAAATACCGCTTGGAAATCTAAAACTAAGTTTTCAAATTAACCCCAAGTTGTTCCTTTGCCTCCCTGAGTTCGACCCCGGACTTGCCCGGGATATAAATTAAGCCGAGACACTCTTCACAGAGATCTTTTCTCGGTTCTGACTGATTCGCTAGGTACACGTGCTACAAAGAGACCAAATTATTTATCGTATTTAGCGACTCGTCAGATGGCGCCGTTGCCGGGGAGGCAAACGGCTTAGGGACTAATTTAAAAATTTGGATTTAGATTTTCTCTACTCGGGTAGTCTGACCCCCGAGCCACTTGTATTTATTCCATTTTTTGGCAATTATTTCTCTTCATATTTTTGTATATATCTTGTTATTTATCTCTCTAATATAAATCTCAATTTTCCTTGCGAGGGCCCGGTGGACTTGGAGTACATCGGAGGTCGACGGACGCGACGCGCGCCGACTGCTGAAGAGCATGGAGAATTTATTTATCTTCGAGAGAATTTTTGTAAATTGTTGTAATTATTTAAGTAGTTGCTCATTTATAGCCGCTCTTGTTTGAGAGCTCGCGTGTGTAAAAAAAGACTTGGACATTTGTGGTTTGTCGAGACCTGTTTCACTCTCCGGTGAGGGTGGGGCTCGACTTGAGTGGCGAACTTAAGGATTAGGCACACGGTAGTTTAGGACCAAATTTGTTTGTGCCCATCGTAATTTAGGCCACACATATCTTAGAAGATTCACTTATCTTATAAGATTCATAATGAGACGCACATAAACACGTACTACTTAGCTCAAATTAAATCAATTCTTCCCCGCTAATAGTATACTGTTTAGGTGCGGTTTTCTCGATCTGCATGCATTTAATGTAATATTTATAAATTCTGTTATGCATAACGCATGGAGAGTGCTGGGATTCGCTGTAAGTATAACTTCTTCTGAGCATGCATCATAGTTTCTCATTTGCATTCTGATTTCCGATTCCCCTCTTGTTTTATAACTTAAGGTCAAAAGGAAATTGGGACTGAACGGTAGACGTGCTTGTGTGTTCACATAAATTTCAAGTGAGAACCTAACTCTAAAATTGGGACTGAATTGAGCAGGTCGATTTAAAAAAAATTGGAATAAAAAGAACCCCTGTTCTCGGGTGCATAAAGCCCTCATTGTTTGTTTTACTTGCAAGTGAGAGAGAGACGACCCTAGGATAGAGCCAAGTCTGGATTTCTTACTTACTACTGGTTCTTTATTTTCAGGCGACACTAGTTGTAAGAACCAGGTCAGTCTGTAGGAAAATACGGGCACCTAACAGCTCGTTAATCTTTCTAAGATTGTATGCTCACCAACTAAAATTGACAAGATAATTCGGCTGAACTCTTACGGCCATCACGTGTTGAGTTGGTGAAATTGAGGGTTTTGAATTGCATTTGTATTGTGTGAGTTTACTCCGCATTTACGTGCACCGTAGAACTAGCGCCTCATTGAATATCGTGTTCTAAACGGTTCTTTTGACATCGAAGATGACTGATTGGGGGGATAATTATTCGGACTTTGCGAATTTCCCGTTGAACCCTCCAAGAAGTATGTCTTCACAGGTCCATGCGCAACGTGGACCAACCTGGACTCATGACCCTCTTGAGCCCAGGATCACCCACTCTTGGGATGGTTACTCTCAAACCATTCCCTTTCTCTCTTCCCACCTCACCGAGGAAGACCTTCACCTCGATGAGAATATCTTGATTCATAAATCCTCTTCTAATCAAGAACACATTGCTGATTCAGGCCATATAGAAGACACAAGTAAAATGCATCCAAAGAAGAAAGAAGAGGAAGAAGAGAACAATGAAGACCCAATGAAAATGATACTTGCCAGATTAGCTGCATCTGAGCAGCAACAAGCACTTCTCAGAGCTCAGTTAGGACAGTTGAATGTTGGGGTCCAACCACCAATGGATGCGGCGTATAACCCCGGACAATATCAAATTCGGAACTACTTGAGTCCGGCCGAACCCGAGGTTGATTTTGAATTGAAGCCGCATTTTCTGAACCTGTTGCCACACTTTGATGGGAATGCTTCTGAGGAACCATATGCATTCCTAAGGGACTTTGAGCTCATCTGCGCTAACCTCAAACATCAAAATGTTAGCCAGGATTATATTAGGCTCAAAGCCCTTCCATTTGCCTTGGGTGGCAAAGTTGATTACTGGGTAAAGAATCTTGGGATCGCCGTCACCACATATGCCCAGTTCAAGGACCTGTTTTTGAAGAAGTTCTACCCTTTGAGTAGAACTAACATGATGAGGACGCGCATTACGAGTTTTTCCCAATTACCCCATGAAGATTTTTGTGATGCTTGGGAAAGATTCAAGGACATCCTGCAGAAGTGTCCCTGTCATGGACTAGATGATAACATCTTGGTCCAATCATTTTTCACTGGTCTCAACCCTGAGATGCAGGGTTTAGTGAGCGCTGCCTGTGGAGGCAGCTATACATCTCGAGGACAGATACCGTTTGGAGGGTATTCGAGCAGATGGCTGAAACTAGCCGCTCACAGATGGCCAGCAGGGCCTATACACCATCCCCCAGTTCACTCTCACTTGGAGGGGGAAACCGGCTGTAGTCGATCTCTCTCAGGATGTGATCCCTAGCATGGGACTCCTTGCTGACAAGCTCACTGTGGTCGAGAGGATCGACAGGAGGATTGATGAGTTAGACCGGAGTGTCTCCAAGATTCCAAAACAAATGGAGAAGTTGACTGATAGGGTATCTAAGATAAAGATACCTGCCGTGACTGCACCCTCTGCTCCCGTATACCGAGTTCACCATGTTCAGGAGCAGTTGGTGTCAGGGCAACCCCAGCCGTGGGAGCATGACCAATCCTACACCCACTCTTTCCAGCAGCCACCTCCATTAGCAGAGACAATCCAGGAGGAGCCTCCACCGGTTTGGGAGGTGAATGGAGTATGGTATACTCAGGACCCTGCCAGGCAGGGAAGTACGGGAGACCGACAGACCTACCAGCGTCCCCCGACCTTTCACAACACCGCATTCACCTCCGCACCACCTCCTTCACAGCAGAGCCCTGGATTCCAGCCACCCCAGCAACAGAGGCAGCAGTACCAGCAGCATGGCCGACAGGGCCATTACCAGGCGGGCCAGCAGGGTCCACAACCCCAGCAGCAGCAGAGGCAGTACTCTGGCCAGCAGGGCCAGTCTTCCCGTTCTTCTTCCCAGTCTTATCCACTTCCTTCTTCGTCTACTCCCGTGGATATACAACATCAGATACTCGACGAGCTACGTTCCTACAGGAATGAGATTCATGACTTACGGGTGGATGTCAACCGCCTGTCCAGATGGCGAGACGAGCAGACTGCACCTTCTACCTCGATCCCAGCCCAAGTTCAGGCTAACCCCAATAGCCTGAACAGATCTAGTTCTCAGCAGCACTTTAGTCAGGTATACTATTCAGCATCTCCTAGATCTGAACATGAGATTCTTTCGTGTGACGAGGCTAACCACATGTCACTCAGGAGCGGAAGGACCGTGACCGTACCTGACCGGGCGAAGGATACGAGAAGGGGCATCTCTGAAGCTCTACCTGAGGAGTCTTCAGAGGATGAGGAGGAGAGGCATCATATTTCAGAGCCCCATCAGCATCATTCGAGGATTTCTACTCAGGGAGCCGAGAGGAGAAGGAGAGCACGTATGCAGCATCGGCAGCATGGATACACTTCTGAGTCTACGGAGGACCTTGCATCTCCGGTTGTGGCTGATACCATTCCAGCTTCTATTCCACAACCTATAGTAGATAGTTTTGATTTCGATCCCATGTTGCATCAAAAAGATTCATGTATGAAGAACTATGTTTCCGTTAATGCCAAGAATGATCTTTCAGTTCATGATTCAGACTCTTCATCTTCAGTTTCTCTAGCTTCAATCCCTTTCCCCGGTGCTCTTATGGCAGGAAAGCGCATCAAAAAGATTCAGAAAGATGACCCCGATATGGCACGGTTTTGTAAAGAAAACATCATTGTGAAGGTGCCATTTGATGAGTATGTGGCTAACCATCCTGCCTTCCAAAAATACCTTAAGGTGAGATGCACACCTACAAGGGTTAGCGGGAAGAAAGATAACCGAAATATAAAGATACATGTCTTATCGGTAGCCACAACCTATTGTCTCAAGAATCAGACTTTGCCAAGGAAAAAGAGAGACATGGGTGCTCACTATGTGGAGAGTCGTATTGACGACATTGCGTTTGCACGCACTCCTAAATAACGGTTCTTCGATTAACTTACTTCCCTTAGCATTATATCAGAAATTGGAGTTGGGACCACTTCGCAAATCTAGAGCCTTACTCCAATTCGCTGATCGATCAGCCTGACTCCAAATCTAGAGCCTTACTCCAATTAAGGGAGAAGTGAAGAACGTCGTTATTTCGATTGAGGGGCAGAACTATCAAGTTGATTTCACAGTCCTGGACATGGAGACCCCCAATCATTGGAGAGAGTCTCATATCATTCTTGGGCGGCCCTTCCTTAGGACCGCAGGCGCAGCTTTCGATTATGGTACGGGAATGATGAAGTTTCGTTCTCCAGGCGGAGAAGTGAACCTTGAGATGAAGCAAACCAAGTGTCAGCGACCCGATTCAGAGAGTAGCACAGAGTACTCATCTTCAGAGGCAGATTGCAGTATTATTACCACAGTTGGGATTTGGGGACAGATTTCTTCAGGACAGAGCGAGTCCCTTTCATCTGGAAAGGGTATAGTGGATGATGCAGTTTGCCAGGTGTTGTCTGATCTTGTGAGAGATGCATCTACCTATTCCCATGATGACACAGAGATCCATCTGGATCTGTCAGTTCCATCCCCTTCGGAACGATCATGGGATATAGATGATGAGTCGGACGCGGCTTTGGCCGAACTACCGCGTTTCTTTGGCGATCCGACTCCCTTTACTTCTGAGATGGTGGCGAGTACTACTCAGCTTAGTCCACCTTCACGCAGCACGGAACCAGATTCAGATTCAGTTCAGCCAGATCTGCTTGATGATACCACATTGCCAGAACTGAAATCACTAACTCCTACACTTAAGTATGCCTTTCTTGCGGGACCCAAAGAGAGATATCCTGTCATCATTAGCTCAGACTTGACTTTAGAACAGGAGTCTAGGTTGTTAGAGGTCTTAGAGAGGAACCGCAAAGCAATAGGCTGGACAGTGTCGGATCTCGTGGGCATCAACCCCGCTCTCTGCTCGCACCACATTTTTACTGAGGATAATGTGAGACCTTCCCGTGAATTCCAGAGGAGACTTAACCCCAATCTACGGGAAGTGGTGAAGAAGGAGATTGAGAAATGGTGCAAAGCAGGGTTTATATACCCTATTTCTGACTCCAAGTGGGTGGCCCCACTTCATGTTGTCCCGAAGAAGTCGGGAATTCAGATGGTCACCAACGAGGCGGGGGTAGAGATCGCGACACGAGTACCTAAGTCGTGGCGTGTCTGTGTTGACTACAGGCGCCTGAATGCTGCGACCAAGAAAGATCACTTTCCCTTGCCTTTTATTGATCAGATCTTGGAGAGACTAGCAGGGAAAGAGTTCTTCTGTTTTCTTGATGGGTACTCAGGCTACAACCAGGTGGCCATAGCCCCTGAGGACCAGGAAAAGACCACATTCACAAGTCCATTCGGTACTTATGCTTTCAGGCGCATGCCATTCGGGCTCTGCAATGCCCCGGGCACATTTCAGCGGTGCATGATAGCCATATTTGCCGAGATGGTGGGAGATTTCTTGGAAGTGTTCATGGATGACTTATCGGTCCATGGTGATTCTTTTGATACATGTTTAGCGCACTTGGACCGAGTCCTCACGAGGTGTAGAGAGGTGAATCTGGTACTCTCCTGGGAAAAGAGTCACTTTATGGTGACGGAGTGTATCGTGTTGGGGCATGTCATCTCCAAAATGGGGAATGGAGATTGACCCTGCCAAGGTGGAGGTGATCAAGAAACTCGACCCACCTACCAACGTAAAGTCAGTGCGATCATTCTTAGGGCATGTTGGATTCTATAGAAGATTCATTCAGGATTTTTCAAAGATCGCCCGCCCACTGACTGAGCTCTTAGGGAAAGACACAGAGTTCATTGTAGATCACAGGTATCTAGAGGCCTTTGAGCTCTTGAAGAGGAAGATTTGTGCCTCGCCTATCCTACAAGCTCCTGACTGGTCTCTTCCATTTGAGATCATGACTGACGCTTCAGATTTTGCTATAGGAGCTGTGTTAGGACAACGACGAGAGGGGATTCCATTTGCGATTCATTATGCGAGCAAAGTTTTAGATCCTACACAGAAAAATTATACAGTGACTGAAAAGGAAATGCTCGCGGTAGTATGGGCCCTCGAGAAGTTCAGATCATATATTTTGGGCTCTAAGGTGACAATTTATACTGATCACACAACCATTCGATATTTAATGGAAAAGAAGGACGCGAAGGCGCGCCTTCTTAGGTGGATTTTACTCCTCCGGGAATTTGATTTGGAGATAAAGGATAAACCTGGAGTGAAGAATGTTGTGGCTGATCACCTTTCTCGGACTGAACTTAAGGATTCTCCTGATCATGAGCGGATTAGAGAGACCTTTCCAGATGAGTCAATTTGTGTTATTGACTCACTCCCGTGGTATGCCAACATGGTGAACTATCTTGTCTCCAAGCAGGTTCCCCATGGTTGGACTAGGAGCAGCATTGATCGACTGAAGTCGGATTCGAGGAGATACCACTGGGACGATCCTTTCCTTTTCTTTGAAGGACCGGATTGTGTTTGGAGAAGGTGTATTCCTCAGGAGGAATACCAGAGTGTCCTCACATATTGTCATTCACTTGAGGCTGGAGGACACCATTCGGGAAAGAGAACCGCTCACAAAGTACTTTAATGTGGATTGTATTGGCCGACCTTGTTTAGAGATGCTATTGATTTTGTACGATCGTGCCCGATCTGTCAAAGGATGGGAGGGACAGTTGGACAGAGAGATGAGATGCCCATGCAACCGATGATTATTTGTGATGTTTTTGATGCATGTGGCATAGATTTTATGGGTCCCTTTCCCAACAGCCAAGGACATGAGTACATATTGTTGGCAGTTGATTATTTATCCAGGTGGGTGGAGGCTATCCCAACCCGAACCGCAGACAGCAAGACCGTCTGTAAGTTTGTGAGAGACCATATTATTGCTAGGTTTGGGGTGCCAAAAGTTTTGATATCTGATGGGGGTAGCCATTTTGTGAACCGAGATATGACATCTTTAGCTAAGGACTATGGATTTGAGCATAGAGTTACTAGTCCTTACCATCCACAGTCCAACGACATGGCAGATGTTTCAAACAGAGAGGTGAAGAGTATTTTGCAGAAATTGGTTCGTCCCGATAGGAAGAACTGGTCTCAGCTCTTAGACCAAGTTCTATGGGCCTATAGGACAGCCTACAAGACACCATTGGGTACTTCACCATTTAGAATGATCTATGGCAAGCCATGCCATTTGCCCGCAGAGTTGATTCATAAATCCGAATGGGCAATTAAGAAGAATAACTGGAGTTGTCACCTAGGGAAGCTTTGTCGAGACTTGAACTTGAACGAGCTCGTGGAAATCCGAAACATGGCATATGACAACAGTTTGATTTATAAGGACAAAGTAAAGAGATGGCACGATCATCACATTAGGTGCAAAGACTTTGTCCCCGGACAAAAGGTATGGTTGTTCAATGCCAGGTTGAAGATGTTCCATGGGAAGCTCAAATCTAAATGGACGGGACCCTTTGTTGTTAAGAAAGTACATGAGAATGGAAGTGTAGAGATAGCTGATCTCACAGATGGTGCACAGTCTCATGTGGTAAATGGACAACTGTTGAAGCATTTTGTTGATTCAAAAGAGCAGTTAGTCCAAGTCGAGGTCATCAACTTCATGCAGAGCGAGCACAGAGTGAAGATGCAGCATCAAGATTTAACATCTTAGAAGATTCATTCCTCTTGTACATTTGCCCTTCTTTGTATATTCTCCAGATCACATCGGTTCTTACACTTATTCTTGTCCTATACTTAGGCTTACCAAGAGCCTAAGTATAGGGGGAGCCGATGCCCTCCATATATATACTCATCCATTTCTCTTCTTAACCTCGTCCGCCCCATTTTTGCTCTTCTTCTACACTTAGGCTGTCCAGAGCCTAAGTATAGGGGGGGGATCGACTTCTATACTGTTTATTATTTTAGCCATCCTACGCTTAGCACGAGCTATGTCTTTTTCTCGCTTCTTGTGCCATGAGGACATAACACATGCTAAGTATAGGGGGCGTGTATATATTACATATATACTTTACCCATAGCTCGTACTTTCACGTATTTTTGTATATATTATACAATAATTATGGGGTGGGTAAAAAAAACCTTTTTCCTAAAAAAACTCTTTTTCCTTATTTGCTAAAAAACTTTTCCAAAAAAATCCTCTTTAAAAAAACAAAACAAACTTTTTCAAAAAAAAGTCTTTTCTTATTTACCTATCTTTTTCAAAAAAAAACTCTTGAAAAAAAAGCAAAACTTGTCTAAAAAAAATTCTTTGCCTTTGTCTAACAAAAAAAATTTCTTTGCCTTTGTTTGAAAAAAAACCTTTTTGAAAAAAAAACTTTTTGTAAAACTTTAAAAAAATCATCATAAAATTAAAAAAAACTAACTAATAAGTTGGTTTAACCCCTGACACATTCACTTTCACACAAGACTAATGATGTTCAAGAACACTTGGTTTATGAGTTCTTGAGATTTTGAGCTAACCACCCTTAGTCATTAGGGTCCTTGACTTAATTATTCACATTTCCCTAGTTTGAAAGATTTGTATGCTATATTGCATGCTTAGTCTCTACCTTAAGAATATGGTCAGCACCTCACATACACGACTGCAGTTATGATGAGATGAGTTGAAATTTCACTTGAGGATCTGGGATGAGGGATTTGAGTTTGGACTTGATTTAATGATGCTCGAGGATGAGATAAAATCAATGAAGGCTTCATGAAACCTGAGTGTCAGCATCTTTAGCCAGTATGAGAACATGGTTCTTGTACTATCTCTTGACATTTACCTATGTGCCAGGGTGTGATAAAATAAAAAATGTTGATCAGTGTGCGCCAACTCTTGGTAAAAGCAGTGGAGCTAGCCAAAAATACTACAAATCAATGAAATGTCAAAGAAAAGCTCTCATTCCATACAAAGTCAAATATCAAAGAGCTTCCACCAAAGGCGAGCGCTCCCAACCATTTCAAAAGTGTCCACTTGGACCACCGCTATTAGGACCAGGAGTCGGGCTTGCACCAAAAAAGGGCTCTGCATTATAAATGCTACAAGTCTGGGTGTAGAAGGTATAATAGATACTCAAAAAAGACACACCCCGGTGTACTCCCAAGAAAACAAGTGCAGACGGCTCCAACTTCTCTTGACGGACGCACTGATCAACACCAAAAAAATGCGTTGAGTAATAAGGCACTCGAGAGGATCCTTGTTCCAATGAGAGGGAGAGAAGAAATGACACAATCCTATGCCCTCCATCAACTGGCCTTCCATCTACACTTTCAAAGTCTGACAACTAAAGAGACGGTGGATTGGATGCAAGAAATGATTTATTCCCTAGTGTTGAGGATCGAGTCCTTAGGAGAGTCTCTTGGACTGGAATCTTGGGTGACGTTGCGACTCTACTCTTGTAACTGCGGTCAACACTTAAAGTCATATCCTACTATATATGTATACAAAGAGAGTATGATGATTAGGGAAATTGGATACCTTTTGACTAGAGCTTGGTTCAGCTTACAATTTTAGGATCTCTAAAACCGAGAGTTCTTGAACGAATCAAGTCTTGTATTCACATGCACAGTCAGAGGTTAACCTAACTTATTCATTCTTTATTTGCTCGAGGACTAGCAAAGTTTAAGTATAGGGGGGTGATGAATCCACGATTCATCATCTTAATATCTTGATCTTAGCAAATCCTCGAGTAAAATCCCATAAAAATGTCCATAAAATCAATAAATTAACAAAATGACTCTTATAAATAAAACACACTAATTAATGTATATTATATTGTACAAAATAATTTAACAATAAAAAGTCACAAAAATAACGGAGTTTTTCACCTGTAAATAGTCCAAAATTTTATGTATTTTTAATAAATTCATTTCAACTCCTTTTTGACTAATTCTTTCTCCAAAGTGTTCATATCAATATATATAAAAATACAAAAATACAAAACAAATTTTACCTTAAATAAATGCTCCTAGATCCTAAAGAGAAAAAGCCGTAAAGACCAACTTCCAATCCAAATTCCCGCTCCGTATGAACTCCAAATTCACCAAACTCACTTTTAAAGTTCAAGTTAGAAAATTATCTATCCAACGAAAGTGGTTTCATTAAAATCGGAGCTCATTTGTAAAAGTTGGGTTTTGGGACCTAGATGTACATTGTATATTATGTATATATTCCTTCTTCATTTTTTATCTTTTATAATTACTAAAAATACAAAAATATCATGATTGTGTTGTATTTTAATTGTACTATTTTATTGTATTTTTCCGTTGTAAATATCTCTTATTAAAAAGACAAAAAAAATACATATTAGAAAAGTAAAAAAAGAAGGTGTACATGGTGTTTTGTCTTCTTTTGTAAATTCTCCACTATTTATTTTCTTCTTTTTTATTCTATTGTAATTAAAGTAGTCAACTTTATTTCATTTATTATTTAATTTCCATTCTCTACAATAACCACCATTCAACTCTGTACCACCAACCTCCATTCAACCCCACCATTTTTCTAACTTCTAATTCAACTCCACCATTTTATTAACCTCCATCCTACTCCATCTTAATTCTAACTTCCATTTTTTCCATCTCTTTATATACATTCCATCCTCCTCAATTTGCCTTTGATCCATCTTTATGTGAGGAGAGCCTAGTTCCCAGAGTTGAATCGGTGACAACGACGCAACCGCGGTCGAGCGACGACAACCCTCTCTCCGGTGAGATCCGTTGGTTCTTTGGCCAACATCGCAGCCGCAACCGCGCGCTGCTCGAGCTCATCGTGCGCCGACGATTTGAGCGAAGACCGTGCTCTCGTGAGCACATCATAGGCGACCGTCTCCATCGTAGGTAATTTGTCTTCTCATTTTATCATCTTGTTATTTTTGCAATTTTTTTAGCACATCATATCACCACCTAAAAAATCCTCCATTTGTTTAGTTCATCATCATCACCACCACCAACTCATCATCTACCATTTTGTTTCCTATTTTTTTGTGTATATATTTTCTGTTAAAGAAGACTATAAAAAAATATAAAAAAATTTAAAACAAAAAAGATCTCTTCTTACAACGCAAAAAAAAATTAAAAAAATTAAAAAAAAACAATCGAAGGAGGCAGCAGCCCGCCGCCGCCTCCTTCCCCGTCACCACCGCAACCCTCCGCCGAGGAGCTCCAGCCCCGCCCTACGCCGCCAGCCGCAGGGGGCTCGTCGCCTCTCCGCCATGACACTCCACCGCGCGTTCGCCGCGCCAGCTCCGCCCCTCCCCCTCCCCCCCGTACTTCCTCCGCCCGCGCAGGAGACCAGCGCCGCCCCAGCTCCGCTGCGCTCGGCTGCGTGGGCGCCGCCTCCGTCGAGCCACCTCTCCGCCTCCGCCGCCCAGTGACTCCACCGTGCGCGGAGGCGCCGCCGCCGCCGACGCCACCGACCTCTCCTTTTGGGTTCTTCCAATCCAACGAAGAAGAAGGTCAATTTTCATATTTTTTATATGTAAAAATTGCAAGTTATTTCTTTCATGTTTCTGTAATTAAAAAAACGTCCCTGTACATATTTGTCTTGTTTATTTCCAATTTTTATTTTGCACAAATACCCTTGTGTTTGTCTGAATATTTGGACATCAAACTTGCATCTTTTTATTCAATGAAAAATACCATTGTGTTGAGCAACTAATTGTCTACGTTCTGAATATTTATTTGAATTTTTATGGTATTTGGGTAATTAATTAAAATTGTTCAACTGAAATTTTACATAGTTTACCCATTCTGTGCCATTAAATTTATATCTCACACACATTTGCTCTAAAAATTCCACAAAAATTTGAGATGATGCCTTGAAGTGTGATAAAGTTAAGTCCAAATTTCACGTCCATTGGAGTTGTCTTGTGCCTGAAATAAATTATAGAGTATTTTTTAGTATTTGATTTTTAATTAAATCCACGTATATCCTTTTTACAAAATTTCAACTCTACTGGATTGCTCATCTAAATATCTTTCTGAGATAATTCGCACTCTGACTAATTTGATAACGTGGATTTAATAGAAATTATTTACTCACTGTCACTCTGTTTTCACTAAAAAATCCATAAAAAAATTCATATATTGTCAAAAAATTTCAAAAAAATTACTGTAGCTTTCTTGCATCATGTTTTGATTCCAGTAATATTTTCATAATTTTTGCTTACTGTTTGTGTGAGAAATTGCGAAGAAACCCATAAAAAGTGCGCATTTTCCTTATTGCATTTTAACCCCTAAAATTCCAAAAAAATGTGTTTTGTGTTCATCTCTGGATTAGTATTGTCAGAAAAATATAATTTGGCTGAATTGAACTGATTTCTCATTAAAATTAATTTGGCTAAGTTGTGTGATTTCTTAGTACTTAATTCACCCGTATTTTGCATTTGCTTTGCTTTTGCATAAAAAAATCTAAAAAAATACCGCTTGGAAATCTAAAACTAAGTTTTCAAATTAAGCCTTTGCCTCCCTGAGTTCGACCCCGGACATGCCCGGGATATAAATTAAGCCGAGACACTCTTCACGGAGATCTTTTCTCGGTTCTGACTGATTCGCTAGGTACACGTGCTACAAAGAGACCAAATTATTTATCGTATTTAGCGACTCGTCACTCTCCTTTTATAATATTTTGGGATCTAAGGATCTCAATCCATGGACAACACAAATCCAATGGCTCACATTGATTTGTATTTCTTTTAATGGCCAAGATTTTGTTGTAAAAACACAACAACAATTAATTTAATTATATATATTGATAAATCAAAATAATTCAATCCTAAAATTAAATCAATCAGACATGGAGATTATGGAATGAAGATTGCCTCCTTCCATAAGTTGGTGGCAATCTCATGTAATATCATGAGATTACATTATTCTATGAAAATCTCCAAGATTTCCCACAACACTTGTTGTAAATTATTTTATAAAAATAATTCATAATTATTTTGTGAATATTGCAATCTTTCCATTGGAAAATTGTGAATCACATTCACAACCTAAAATAAAATATGAATTATATTTTCAATTAATTGTCCAATGTGAATCCAATTCACATCAACATTTAATTAACAAATGTAAATTATAAATATCTATCTCTTATATATTTATATCTCATTTATAATATATATGATTAATATGGATAGTGCTATCCACATTATTCATATCCATGATAATTAGATCACATTTAATCATCTTGGATCTTTATTCTCATGTTCTCAAATAATATGAATCGCATTCACATTATTCACATCTTTGGTAATTAAATCACATTCAATTATTTTAGATAACTCTCCTTATAATATGAATCAAATTTATATTATTCATGATAATTAAATCACATTTAATTATCAATTTTCTCAATGTTCGGATAAGCATATCAACAATGAAATTATCCATGAACTCTTTCAAGGATAATGCGCTTTCTTCGCGGATACTTGGAGATTAGGACATAACGATTGTATTGTTCCACGTATAATGACTTGGATATTGAGATCACATCTCAAATCCAGATCCCGTGTCTCTCATAGATGCTTGATTAAATCAAGATCGCAAATCTAATCTTCTCATTACATCTGAATCACATGCAGATCAATGTCCAACATTTGGATTAAGATCAGATTACTTCTTTACTGAGAGGAGTCACTAAAATCCATACCCGTTTCATCACTCCCTAGGAATGGAAGCATCATGGTTATATAATCGTTTATAATCACATCACCGTCAAGTATTCCCAATACCTGTACATCCTGCATACTAGTAGACTTAGAATAAACCCGAAGTATTAGATCAATTTTACACTGTCTACTTCAGGGTTTTATCAGTAAGTTTCTCATTTGATCATTGGGAGTTGGTATCAATCATATACTTTTCAAAAGCATATATCATACCTAGGTCTTGATCATATACTTTCCAAAAGTATATATCAAACCTACAAATTCAGTCAAGCTTTCAAAGCGAGACGACCGCGCACGGAATTCGATTCTTCCTAATATCTCATGAGTGAGCTCATATCTTCCGGTTCAGTAACTGAACCTGTATGATCCCTTTGAGAGATCGTATTACTCATATGCCCTTGTTTGCACATCCGCGTGCCGGTGTATAGACCTTGATTAGGTCATCAACCTATTGGTTTGCCAAATGTACATACTTAGACATATATTAACACATTTGTCTCCAGTCAGAGGATGCTGCATATATCTTGACAACATATGACATAGGACTTGGTTATCTCGATCTCATTAAGTCAACTCTTTGACCTAACTTATCTTACACCTCCGAATCTATATTCCTATGCAGAGGACCTACATCAAGAGGTCAGTTAGATATCAGCTTTCTGAGAGAGGATTGCCATCTCCTCCTTAGGCTGGAGATCATCTCTTAATAATCATTTGACGGTGCTTGATGAGTCCTCAATCTAACTATTTAGATATTCATCAAAGTACCAGTCTCTATGATTCAATAATTGAATCAACGGTTGTATGATTACTAAGTTGGTCATGGTACATAACCCTAATTGTACTAAGGGACCTATTATGCAAATTAGTTGTTCTTCATTTCAGATCAGGGAATGATATTTGCAATGACAGTTACTGCATAACGGCTCGCCGTGGGCTGGCATGTCCAACAGGGTAGCCAAAGAGATGTTAGGCAGTTCAAAGGGAGGAGCTCCAAGCCAAAAGGAGGCTTGGTGATAGAGTGAAGGGGTGCAAGAGAATCTCAATCTTAAAAGAGCTTGCTTTAAAGCTATATCTAAGGAAAGAACAAATAAAACTGTCATAAACTACAAAATAGCGAAGAAGGAAGCAAAGAAGGTGGTTAGCGAAGCTAAGTCAAAAGTTTATGAAGTTTTGTACAAAAATCTTGACTCTAAGGAGGACCAGAATGGTATATTTAGGTTGGCTAAAGCAAGAGAAAGAAAGACCAAAAATCTTTCTCAAGTGAAAGGCATTAAGGATGAGGAAGGTCACGTGCTTGTTGCTTAGGTGGATATAGAGACTAGATGGATGCAATACTTCCATAAGATTTTCATTGGAGAAGGAAATATAGAGATCACTTTGGGAAATCTAGATAGCAGTGAAAGTTACTTGAATCGTGCAAGCTATAGACGAACTCAAAGGAAAGAAGTAGATGAGTCTTTGAAGGTTATGAGACATGGAAAAGGTGTATGACCTGATGACATTCCTATAAAAGTTTGGAGAGTTTTAGGTGAGTGTGGTTTGACTGGGCTTACAAATTTATTCAATGTTATTTGGTGAAGCAAGAAATACCTGAAGAATGGAGGAGAAGCATCATGGTGCCTCTTTATAAGAACAAAGGAGGCATTCAATGTTGTTCAAATGACATAGATATCCGGCTGATGAGCCATACTATGAAAATTTGGGAACGCGTGATCGAAATAAGGTGGAGGCAAGTTTCCAAAGTAAAAGAAAACTAATTCCGATTCATGCCAGGTCACTTAACTATGGAAGACATCCACTTGCCGAGGAGAACAATGGAGATTTACAAAGCTAAAAGGAAGAACCTCCATATGATTTTTATTGATTTAGAGAAGGCTCATGATTCTGTCTCACGGGAGAGATTGTGGAGAGTTTTGGAGAAGAGACAAGTATATGTCCTATACATTAACCTCATAGAACATACGTGTGATATGGCTTCATCTTGTGTAAGGACACAATCTGGGAAGACTGACTATTTTGACATCAACATTGGTTTGCATCAAGGTTTAACTTTGAGTCCATTCCTTTTTACTTTGATTATGGATGAGTTGACAAGTCACATTTAGGATGAGATACCTTGTTGTATGTTATTCGTTGATGATATTGTATTGATTGATGGGGCTATAGATGGAGTAAATGAGAAGCTTGAGGTATGGAGACATGCATTAGAGACGAAGGGATTTCATTTATAAATAGGGTTAAGACTGAATATATGGAGTATACTTTTGATGAAAGCAATGATGAAGGAATCATGGTTAAGATTGGTGATGAACATTCAAAATAGAGATTCTTTTAGATACTTGGAATCTATTTTGCAACATGATGTGGAAATTGATGGAGATGTTACAAATAGAATAAATGCAGGTTGGCTAAAGTGGAGAGGAGCCTCTAATGTTCTCTGTGATAAGAAAATTACTTTGAAATCAAAGGAATGTTTTACAAAGCAGCTGTGAGGCCTGCTATGTTCTATGGATCTGAATGTTGGCCTGTGAACCATAGACATGTGGAGAGAATGACAGTAACAGAAATGAAAATGCTTAAGTGGATGTGTGAACACACACACACACACGTAAAGATTGGATTCAGAATGATGCTATCAGAAGAAAAGTTGGTGTAGCTCCCGATAGTGGATAAGATACAAGAAAATCACTTAAGGTGGTTTGACCATTTGCAAGGAGGTCAGCTGATGCATCGGTGAGAAGATACGAGTTTTGGAATGTTGAGATGACTAAAAGAGGGTAAGGAAGACCCGAAAAGTGTTGGAATGAGACTATACGAAGAGATCTTAATTTTTTAAATCTAAGCCCGAGAATGACCCAAGATAGATCTGAATGGAGGCATAGAATCCATGTAACCGACCTTACTTAATGTGGGAAAAGGCTTTGTTGTTGTATGATGTAATGCAACTAACTAAAAAATCAAGACTTGAAAGCGTCATAAGATCAGAGAATGCATTAATAAAAAACCACATACCTATATTTTGCTACATTATACTTGTCTTTCTATCTTCCATATTTTCTTTACAATATTCCTTAACTCCTAAAAATACATAAATTTTTTTAGTGTATATAATATACGATATTTTTATATTAAAAATATAATATATATGCATAGTATTCATGAGAAAACAAAAATACAAAAATAAAAATATAAGTTATTTTAACCTATAAAATACATAGAAAAATACTTAAGCACATTTAAATTACTTCATTTTCTTTTGAAGTCTTCGTGAGAGTTATGGATCTCAATAAGATGTACAAATTTCATATAGATTATTTTTTATTTGAGTTCATTTGTTATTTTCTTTTTATTTTTTTCTTCCCAGTTTTCTCGATTTTTCTTATGTCGCGTGTGTCCTGGTCAATCTAGTCAACACATAAGATGATTGCTCATTGGTTGCCACCTCACTACTTTGCCACCTCAACTGCTCCCCAGCTAATCAGGGTTAACTCCCATGTTGACCGATCTGGCACCTAATTGTCGGAGGCAATCACTATAGTTAATTGGAAGGCTACTTTTATTTACAATCTTCAGTTACGTTGTCTACCACATTGATAGAGTAAATAACTTTGACATAAGCAACAAAGGAAGTCATTCGATGGAAAAGCTTAGTTAGAGATATCACTAAATAATAGAATTAAGCTATTGTATATTGTGGCTATCTAAACATAACATGCCCGGTCAAGAATCAAGTGCATTCTGGGAGGACCAAGCATACAGATGTCAAATTACGATTCATTCATTATATGAAAAAGGGATGAAGGTGAAGACGATTGGCGTCACAGATAATCTAGCTGATATATTTACAACAACAGTTCTTGGGAGAAAGTTTAAGCATTGCATGCCAACATCCTTGCTATCGAATTTCAGCAGCAATCGTGCGGATGAGTACGCGACGGAGCCAAGCAATTTTTTTCCTCTGTGCCTCGGGAGTAGGTCACTTCTTCATCTCTATACACTATAGCAAATGACCTAATTCTTCCAAAGGTAAAGAATTTTACTTGAACATGCGGTTCTAAACTTTACGAAAGGAAACCGTTTAGCTACAACATATAAATGCACACAAGCACACATACAGACAGAAGCAAATATGCAAAATGATGTATATACTCATCCAACTGCATCGAGCCTGAATTCATGCAAGTCAACGCTATCTAGCTTCTAATGGGCAGCTTGTCGGACTGCTCCATTTTTAGCGGCCGCCTATGTGGCGACATCTTTACGTCGATGCCGGAATTTGCTCACAAGATACGTAAACATCGAGTATAAGTGGCCAAGCAGGACCAAGGACATGCCTATGCACACAACAACAATGAATATGACTGCAATCTTGCTGACCTTCCCGTTACCCTTGTCCATAATGAAGAGGCCGTAAGCGAGCGACATGAAGAACATTGACGCCCAAAGGAGTATGAGCACGATCCTCATCTGTACCCAATGCATCACCGTGCCCCCGCTCGCCAACACGACGAAGAGGCCCAGTGACAGTGCGAATGATATGGTGTTGCATAACCTGAAGAAGCGACGGAGTCAGAAATCCAGGTCTAGTGGCCCGATTTTCCTTACAAGTAATATAGCGGTACAGAAGAATCGAAAAGTCAGGAGACCTGAAGCCAGTGTTACCCTTCTGAGGATGATCTCCCTCCTTTGCCTTCGAATGCTCGATGCCAGCCTGGAATGTGGCTCCTGCGATGACGGTGGCGACTAAAAGGATGGTGTTTTGCTTCTCACGGAACCAGTCCTTCTCCCGGGCTTTACGCTCGCCGGTGAACTTAGGATGCCTGAAATATCGGTTGCTTTGGGTGTCACCAGTGTAGGAGGGGATGTGCGTAAGGTTGGTATGAAGGTAGCTGTCTTCTGAACGCTCAGCTGCCGTGCAGTTTGATTAGATTTGTTCGTGAGATTCACGTTGATGCCGGTTTCCTCCACATGGAAGTTCTGTATCTGAAACAAAAATTCCATAGATAGATTCAGAGGCAGTGAAACAATCCAAACAAATAAACAATTCACAAGAAATCACAAAGAGAAGATAATTTAGGTGGAAAAACCATACTGATGTAGCAGAGGAAAAAAATCATAGGTAAAGAAAAGCAGAGCAGATCGTCAGTCATTTCGATTCCAAAATCCAATCAATTCCAAAATCCAATCTTATAGATTGGATTTTAGATTAAAGCTCTACATATCCTCTAAATTTCATTCGAATTGGAGATTCATTGCTATTTTATCTTAATGGTCAAAGATCCATGCAATATTAAAGCAACTTAAATTCTATTTAAAAAGGATATGGATCTTTGATCATTAAGATAAAATAGCAAATAACCTCCGATTCGAACGAATTTTAGAGGATATGCAGAGAATTAATATAAGATTCAATCCATAAAGTTGGATTTTCGAATCAAAATTGCAAAAAAAAACAGGATTACAGCAGGTCTGCTGTAATTGGGATTACAGCAGACTGATCAGCTCTCAAAGAAAAGACATCACCGTCTAGAGAAATGGAGTACATGATACAGAAAATTTAAGGTATCAAAAATCCTCAGCACATCAGTGGCTGTAACACACTATAGCCGCTCGATCTAGCTCGAGCTTGATCGAGTGGCTTGGCTGTGGTGCGTTACAGCACTGCAACACCATAGCAGATGATCCAAACGCTATCAGTGGACCTTAGTCGAGTTCGGGAGGACCTCAAGGCTGCGTTTGAATGCATGGTTAAACAAGTAGCTGAATCCAAATCTATCTTTCGAATAAAGAAGAAAAGATATGGAGAGGAATAGAAGAAGAAGAAGAAGCTCGCAGCTCTATTTCCTCCGGCCACGGCAGTATGCAACACGGTGTTCCCTCTCCGGTCGGGCACCTCGAGCAGACCGTCTCCATCAGCTCCGCTATGGCCCTCACAGACATAAGCTGGTTGTGTCTCACGCTCGTATGCAGTATGGTCTCCATCTCCACATCAGTCCTCGCCTCTGCGAAATGCCGGTTACGGTGGATGATCCGCTTGAGCACCTCCACCTGCCCGCACGCTGCCGCAACGTGAGCCGCCGTCCTCCCCTCCCTATCCTTGGCAAATCCAAGCCCTGGATCCCTATCCAGCATGGCCGTCACTACCTGCCAGCTGCCCGCTGCGGCGGCTAGGTGGATGGGGCACATCCCCCCAGCGTATTCTGGACATAGCCCATCCTCGGCTCGCGCTGCAGGACCTCGGAGAGACGAAGGCTACACGCGAGTTGCGTGCCGCGACGTGGAGCGGGGTTTCCAGTGGGATGGAAAAGGCGAAGGGCTCCAGGAGCGCGGGCTTCTCGGTGAGGGGGTGACTGAGGCGGACGACGTCGCCCGCTGCCGACACTTCAAGAAGGTGATGATCCATTCCGCAACTTCTCCTCAAGATTGGAACCCTTCCCACAAACCTCAACTTCTAAGATACCTGTGGATCTTATTGATTCTCAGGGACGAAGAGTAGTGCTTTTTTTTCGAAGTTAACACATCCGTTGGTCTACGATTTGCATGTCGACCAATAGCCTTGTGTGGTTGGGAGAGGCTTTGATATTAATGTGAGATGATTAAATGTCCTTCAATAATGCTTTGCAGTTTATTATATTAAATTTATAGGACTTGGCCAATGTCTTAGCTGACTTTGTTAATGTTAATTATATCGCCATTCCAAGGTCTTGCATGAAAGAAGATGGGTTTGCAACTGTAGAAGAAAACGACGTTCAGTTGACCCAGGCCAGTGCAATTGGAGAGATTCAAAAGAAGCCAAATATTAGTTTTATTTTTAGGGATTTTTACCTCACAAACCTTAGAAACTTGTTAAATTACTCCCACGACCTTTTGCACAATATAATTATCCCATCGACTTCGTAAACATACTAACCATTACTCCAGGAACCTTACGGTTAAGTTTCATCCATTTACATGTTTTGACCCGATTTCGTTGAAAAGAGGTGCGAATTACCATCTTTGTTTCATAAATCAAAAAGGCATCTTCCATCTCCTCTTCCTCCCATCATGTTGCTTCGTCCCCAGCCGCCTCCTCCCCGTCTCCTTGCTCCTCCACTCCCGCCTCCTCCACCACCTCCCCTCCCCTTTGCTCAAACCGATGGAAGGTGTTGATTTGGGAGTGGATATTTTACCTGCAACTGGAATCTCCACCCCAAACTCAATGTAGTAGAGGACCGATGCAGAGACCTAGAGACGACGTAGAAGAGGAGGACGGTGGGGTCGACAACCTCCTTGGCCTCGAGACCAGTGGGCATGAAGATGGCCACGTCGATCACCATGCCATTGCCGAAGCACATCAGATCCCACCATGTGAGTTCCTTCTTCATGTCGTGCCACTCCTTGTTGGTCGATCGCGCGAAGAGGCGCTCCCCTTGCTCCTCCACCCCCGCTCCACCTTCACCTCCTCCTCCCTTCCCTTGCTCCGCCCCCAGCCACCTTGTCATCTTGAAGGAGTCTTGCCATGGGCTGGACGCTCGTTACATGATGATGGAGAGGGCAGTGAGGGTGCTGATTGCAATGTAATTGTTTAGCAACATCAAATATTTGATCAATCGGTTTAAGAATTCATCCCAACACATTTTAAAAAGACCATTTTTGTGATTGAAAGACATGGTTTATCTGTGAATTAGAAAAAAATTGTAATTTCATTGACGGATGGAGATGGGGTGAAGAGAGAGAAATGAAGAGAGGAGGGAGGAGAAAAGGAATGGAGGAAAAAGAAGATGAAGATGAAGAAGGAGATGAGGAGATGGAAGATACACAATCCAATGCTCCTCTTGTTAGATTAATCCAAGACATTGACTCAAGTAAAAGATAATTTAACAACGGGGTTCATGGGATAAAACCGAGCATGTTTACAGGATCAAGAGTGTAATAATGTTGTCCATCGTGGAGGTAATTTAACATGTTTCTAAAGTTCGTGGGGGGTAACAATACTTATTTTTTAAATATCTAGCAGTGATTTATGTAAATTTAGATGATAAAGTGTTGAGGTAATAATGTAAATTCATCATTGTATTGTGAGTAACAGAAAGGAGAGCGGTACAACTGTACCCATGTAACAGAATGATCCCCTCACTCATAGCTATAAATAGAAGAGCCTCGGGCTAAGAATGTAACCGAGCACAAAGGTTATTTTTCCATTATCCTTGTTTTGTTTTTATCATGGTATCAGAGCATTTTGGCCTGGAGCTCTTATATCGTTTAGGGTTATACATGTTATTCGTCTCCAGATGTGAAGATATCACTTCCTTGTGAGGCGTCTGCTTCTCAGAGTATCTTCTCTAAGTAATGGAAGTTGTATCTGCAATGGGTTCCACAGGTACTCCACCAGCAACTATTCATTAATGTATTCCCTTCAAGCTTTCCTCAAAAAAGTATCACATCTGGAAAGCACAAATACTACCAATCCTTGGTGCTTATGATCTGTTTGATGTTATCACCGGATCTGAGCCTCCTCCGCTAGAATTTCTTAATGGTGATGACAGTAGCACCAAAAATCTGGCATACCAATGATGGAGACGATGAGATCAACTTGTTCTTAGCTGGTTATTATCTTCAGTAACAAAAGGTATATGTGCTCAGATCTCATCTCTTACTACCGCACGCGATGTCTGGATTTTTCTCGAAAAATATTTTGCGACTCAATCACGAGCTCGTATATATCAGTACCGATCTGAACTAAACTCCTTAAAGAAAGGGAACATGACCATTTCTGAATTTTCTAACAAAGCTAAAGAAATTGCTACCAATCTGGCACTCTGTGGGAAACCTGTGGATGAAGATGACTTTATCATGGCTCTTTTAAATGGTGTCAAACAGACCTTCGTTTCTATGAAGAAGCGTTGGGTTTGTTGCTTACCCATGAACAACGTCTTCTTAGGAATCAACAACTTATCGAAATAAATCAAGCATCTCAAACTCCTCGAGGAAGAAGAGGTCAATTTACCTTGGACATCAACCTTCTCGTGGTTCATCTCACTATACGAGAGGATCTTCTCGTGTCCGAGGATATTTTATTCCAAATTCCACTAGATTAACATGTCAAATATGCGGTCGCTTCAATCATACAGCATTACAGTGCTACTATCGATATGATTCAGAAGAGTGCGGACCAACCTCTAAACCTCAGGCTCATACTGACTCTGGTGCTACACATCACCTTACCAACTCAATGACAAATTTGGAGTTGGTTCGAGAGTACACAGGTTCTGATATAGTACAATTTGGCAATGGGCATGCTGCATCTATATCCAATGTTGGTACCATATATTTTTCATATAACCACTCTACAATGAGTCTAAATGATGTTCTTCATGTTCCAAATGCATCAAGAAACTTGCTATCTATTCACCGATTCACTAATGAAAACTCTCGTTATTTCAAGATATATCCAAGGCATTTTGTGTTAAAGGATCTTCGGACAAAGAAGCCACTTCTTAGAGGGAATGCTGCTTGTGGACTCTATCAATTGTGGCTACCGTCACGTCTCATTCTCGCCAGGCATGTACATATTCTTCTGCAGCTTATTCCTCGGTAAAAGCCTCCATTCAAACATGGCATGATCGCTTAGGCCATACCAATGACAATACTATACGAAATATTATTTCCCGTTTCGTCTTCCTGTTAGCATGATGCACGGTCAACTCTATGGTGTTATTCTTGTCAACAAGCAAAGAATCATAGACATTATTTACCTTCTACCAATGCAATTAGTAGTGAGCCCTTTGCCATTGTTCATTCGGATGTTTGAACTTCTCCGATTTTATCCTATCAAGGACATAAATATTGTGTCACCTTCATTGATGATTACAACACATATGTTTGGGTGATCCCACTATATTCAAAGGATCAAGTTTTTTATGCCTTTCTGCAGTTTATTACCTATGTCAGAACACAATTCTCTACATGTCTAATGGCCATTCATACTGACGAGGGAAAAAAGTTCACACATGGTGCAAGAAAAATGGGGTTATTTCTCGTATTTCAGCTCCCTACATGCCTGAACAAAATGGCATTGCTGAATGGAAAAATCGACACCTAACTGAAATGGCTCTAGCACTATTATATCATGGTGAATTACCTCTTTGCTATTGGACATTAGCTTTTCTTTTAGCAGCCATCATCATAAATTCCCTCCCAACTCCAATATTCAAACATAGGTAACCAACTTTCTTGTTATTTTGCAAATACCCTGACTATAAATTCTTTCGCATCTTTGGTTGTGCATGTTGTCCACTTCGTAGGCCTTATAACAATACAAGCTTCAACCCCGAGAAACATTACACGTCTTCCTTGGTTACAATCCTACTCACAAAGCATATTATTGTTTGAATCCATCAACAAGAAAGGTTATCATTTCACGACATGTCAACTTTGATGAAACTCTATTCCCCTTAACAACAATCAATCCTATAACCCCTTCACATTCTTCACCCGTACCTACTTCATTCCTACCAATTCCATCTACATTAGTTACCACTAATACTACTCCATCTTCACCACCAACATCACCAGCCCCTCCTATTATACCAGAAATACTTTCATCACCAACATCAGTAGCCCCTCCTATTATACCAAAATTATCCCCACCGACATCTTCATCTATTTCCACTCGTATTCATCCTATGACAACTCGCTCTATGCATGGAATTTTTAAACCCAAGGTTTTTAATGCATCTCTTCACCCTCTTCCTTCCCAACTTCATGTTCTCTACAAGGACCAAGAGCCACTATCGTTTTCTCTTGCTGTTAAAAGTTTTGATTGGATGGTCGAAATGTCTGAAGAATTCAATGCTCTGTAATGAAATAACACTTGGACTCTTGTCCCAAAACAATCTCATATGAATGCTGTAGGCAACAAATGGGTATACAAACTTAAACGCAAACAAGATGGCTCGGTCGACCGCTACAAGGTACAATTGGTTGCAAAAGGATTTCATTAAATAGAAGGCCATGATTACTATGAAACATTCAGTCCTGTCATCAAGTCAACCATCATCAGACTCATTCCGAGTCTTCTAGTCACAAACAACTGGTTTATAACACAACTGGATATACATAATGCATTTCTTCATGGTTATCTTGAGGATGAGGTATACATGAGTCAACCTCAAGGATTCATCAATAAAGACTGTCCACATTATGTCTGTCATTTGAATAAATCCATTTATGGCTTAAAGCAAGCACCACGTATGTGGTTCAAACGTCTCACATCCTTCCTCACCCCTCTTGGTTTCGTTGGATCCAAAACGATCCATCTCTCTACATCTATAAATCAAGTGATTGCATCATGTATCTTCTAATATATGTGGATGATATTCTTCTTATTGGTACCTGCAAAAGCTCAATAGATAAATTTCTTTCACAACTTGGTTCTGAATTCCCTATTCGAAATCTCCAGTATCCAGCATTTTTCCTTCGGATATAATTTCACAATTCGCCTCATGGGCTTCACTTATCCCAGCAAAAATACCTGGCAGAACTTCTTATAAGATTCAAATTTGATGGTGCCAAGTGATTAACCGACAAATCGAGTGGTTGTATTGATCCACAAGGCGGATCAACAGTCGATGCGTTGACCACTTCAAAATCCCGGCTAAGTCAACAATTAACCCACAATAACAATTAATCAATGAGAAGTAAATGTGGAGTTAAAATTTATTATAACTCTACAATAAGTGTGTATAGGTGCAAGTATGTGTAGAGTTCGAACTCAGGGAGCAAGCAAGATAGATCAAGGCAATAATGCTAAAAAATGTGAAAGTGATCAAATGCCTACAATTATGCTATTTTTGTGTGTTTTTAATTATATATATATTTTTAATTTTTTTGATTTTATATTTTATATTTTGATTTTTAATTTACTAATTTTTTATTTTCTTTTTATATTTTGTATTTTTGTATTTCCATTTTCTTTTAATAAAGATATAATATATATAAGGTATATATATATATACACTAGAGATAAGAGAGAGATAAAAACAAGGAAAAATACTCAAAATACATGAAATAAAATATTTTTTGCTTTCTATATTTTTCTAATGTTTTTGTGATTTTTTAGATTTTTTTCCTAATTTGTTTTAGTATTTTTAAGGGCAAAAATACTGAAAACAGAGAATGAAATAAAAGGGCTGAGACTAAAATGAGGATTAAAAATATTAAATAGAGTTCAAAAATCCTCAAAATTATTTTATACTAAATATAATAAAGCATAGAAATTCAGAGACAAAAATTAGTTTTTTAGTATTTTGTGGATTTTTGAAGGTTTTTATGAAGATTTTAGGGGTTTTGCAATTTTTAGGAGTTTTCTTTTGAAATTTTTAATCATTTTTGGACTGAAGTTAAAACACACGGAACAATCAAAATATATTTTTTTTGGAATTTTTCAATTTTTTTTACAATTTTAGGTATTTTCTAATGCAAACAGTGCTGAAAATGCATGTTTTTGAATTTTTATAAATAGTAAAATGTAATAAAAATTCAAAATAGAAATATAGCATGCAAGCACAATGCAACATGACTGTATTGATTTTTATGGATTTTTTAGGGATTTATAGATATATAAAATAAATAGAGATAACAAAGAGAAACAACGCTACTAGCAATGGCATATATGTAAATATCCAGGAATCCAAGGGCCACAGTGCAATTTTTCGTAAAATATATAACTTCTTGACAAAATTCCAGGGACCAAATACAAATAATAAGACCCGCAAGGGCACGCCTGTAATTTCTCTAGGCTCGCACGTGACTACGCACGCGCCTGGGGAGGACCTAAGTGCAATTAATAAAAACCTAGGGTCTCAACAGTAATTTCTCCGAAAATATTTCACTTAATAAAACTTTTCCTAGACTAAAGCAAAATAAAGAAAACCTCAGGGGGTCCCTTGCAAAATACCCAGTCCCCTCACGCGCACGTGTAGTGACGTGGATAGGGACCTACTTGCAAATACTAAAAGTCTAGGGGTCTAAATGAAAATATTACAAAACATTTGAACTACAAATGAAAGTTTTAATACTAAATATTAAATAAAAAATTGCCAGGGTTA
The DNA here is from genome assembly GCA_037367405.1 of Ottelia alismoides. Lineage (NCBI taxonomy): Eukaryota > Viridiplantae > Streptophyta > Magnoliopsida > Alismatales > Hydrocharitaceae > Ottelia > Ottelia alismoides. The sequence goes on along the minus strand of JAZKJV010000547.1, from coordinate 375,343 downwards.
AAAGTGCAAAGTACCCAGGCTAAAGGACTCGTGCGCGATCAGACGGCTGGGGGGGCGTGACTTATCCACGTGGCAGCTCTGGCGCGCAGATGCCGGTTCTACAATGAGTGGCTGCGATCAGATCTGGCGAGGTGATCAACGGTCGAGGCGGGCCAAGATCAGATGATGGCTGGGTGCCTTGGAGCTGCGGCGTGATAGGACGATAGAGAAGCAAGGAGGAAGAACGGGGAAGAACACCAGCGAGGCGAGCTTCCCCGAGCCGAATCTCCGTCCTCCGGCGGACTTCGAGGCTTAAAAATGGCCGGACAGCTCCTGGGGTGGTCTTCTAACTCATGGGAGCTCCTAAATGCTCCGGCAGTGGTCAGAGCTCGCTGGGGAAGGCGGCGGAGTTGGCGGGCTCCAAGACCTCCGACGAGGCTCAAAACGAGCTCCATGTACTCTTCAACGTGCATAGACCTGTAAAAAGTTGTGAAAGGGTCCAGGGGAAAAGGCCTGGACCTAGCGGTGGTGGAAAGGGAGTGTGGGATAGCGACGCGAGATGGTGGCCGGAGGTGCACTTCGGTGAGGTGCTCGTGGAGGGTGATTCGATGGGCGAAACGGAAAGATAATTGGGGGATTAGGATCCTAAGGCTATGGGAAACAAAAGGCACAAGAAAAATAGAAGAAATAAGCAGCCCTCGAAGGTGGTATACCTGAGGGGGAAAACCTCGACGTCGGAGATGGCAGAGGTGGTGGAGATGCCTCTGACCGTCCTCAACTTGCCCAACGACACGGGGGTGGAGCTATTACCTCTAGGTGCCTGTAGAGCTTGAAAGGAAGGAAGAAGGTGGACCGGAGGGACCCAAAAGTCGAGTTTGAAAATCGAGGGGTTTTTAAAGGGTTTGACGGGTGTGTGTAAGGCGCTCCAAAGATCGAGAGGGATCGACGCAATCGTCGTTCCTCGGCCCTAAGAGAGATAGGGGCGAGCAAGATCAATAATCGAGGTACAAAAGTCGTGAAGGCATCAACATGAAAAGGGTAATGGATTGACCTCGAAAGAATCGAGAAAATGGGGTCGAATCGAGGTCTGACAAGGGCAGAGGGGGGAGGACAGCCAGTTGACCGCGGTCAACGTGGACTGTCTCCTGGTTGGTCCACGTGGACCAACCAGGAAAAACCCTGCAAAAATTTATTGAAAATTCATTTAAAAAAAGTAAACGAATTTATTAATTTTAGAGTATTAAATAAAAATATTTATTATTTTATGAAGTATTTTATCATGATTTTTATTAATTTTTTTGAGGTATAAAAATACAAGGTGCCTTTCTGGGCCAATATAGGTACATACATCTATATATTTTAGTATTTTATTTTATTTTGTGTATTTAATTTTATTTATTTTATTTATTATTTTATAAATTTATAAATCAATTTTATATATTGAAATATATTTTTATTTTATTTTTCTGAAGTGTTTTATACACTTAATAACATAGAAGTATTAATTAAGGGAGTAGCCAACTTGGCTACTCCCACCCCTGTTTTTCCCTCATTTTTTATTTTTTTGAAAAATAAAAATTTGTATATTTATAATTATATCCCTCTCACATTCTATTAAAATTTTGTCAGAAATAGAGACTCCTGCGGCCTCCATCCAAACATGGTCAATTTAAAAAATCCCGCAACCGTTAAAAAATGACGTCTGGATGGACGACTTAGGAGTCTCTTTTTCTGACGAAATTTTAATAGAATGCGAGAGGGATATAATGATGAATATACAAATTTTTATTTTCCAAAAAAATAAAAAAATGATGGGAAAATAGGGTGGAAGTAGCCAAGTTGGCTACTCCCTGGGGGCAGCCCCATTTTACCCATATATATATATATATATAGAGAGAGAGAGAGAGAGGAAAAGGGAGTATGCTCCTTGGTTGCAGCCAACTTACATGCTCCCACCCCTTTTCTCCTATATTTTTTTTATTTTTCTGAAATGAAACCTATTGGAATTTTGATCACAATATGTCACCATGATGTCATTCAAAATTCAACTTAATTCGAGACTTCTATCCCCTCCATCAAGACTGTCAAATTTTAACGGTCTCAGAATTGCTGAAATTGACCCCTTCAGATGGAGGGCATAGGAGTCTCTGTTTCTGACAAAATTGGAATGACATGTTCGGGTGATATAGTTATGAATTAACATATTTTTATTTCCCAAAAAAATAAAAAATATAAGGAAAAATAGAGGAGGGAGTAGCCAATTGGCTACACCCAGGGAGTAGCCTCCTTTAACCCATATATATATATATATATATATAGGAAAAAATGGGGCTGCACCCTGGGGGCAGCCAACATGGCTGCCCCCGCCCCATTTTTCGGCGTTTTTTTATTTTTTTTTGAAAAATAAAATCATGTATATTCATCCATATATCCCTCCTACATGCCATTCGAATTTCGTCAGAAACAGAGACTCCTACGGCCTCCATCTCGATGGTATCGATTTAAAAAAATCCTGTTACCGTTAAAAAATTACTGTCCAGATGGAGGCCGTAGGAGTCTCTGTTTCTGGCGAAATTCGAATGGTATATAGGAGGGATATAGGGATGAATGTAAATGGTGTTATTTTTCAAAAAAAATAAAAAATTTTTCTCAAATAAGGCGGGGGCAGCCATGTTGGCTGCCCCTAGGCGGCAGCCACATATGACCCATATATATATATACAAGTATTATACCTAGGTTTGTTATATACAGGTATTTTATTTTATATTTTCTTGCAGTTTTTATTCTGATTTTAATGTACATATATATTATAAATAATATTTACAAAATTATAAAAATATAAAATTATGAAAATAATGAATAAATAATAAAATGAATATTTTAATCTGTACAAGTATACAATAGGGGTCCAAAACTCAACTTTCAAATCATAGCTCTGCAAAATACGAAACTGCCTTCATTGAATAGCTTATTTAAAGTTATATACAATTAAAGGTGAGTTTGGTACATTTCGAGTTTTTATTTGAGAGATACGGGTCTAGGAAGTTGGAGTTTTGGGAATTTATTCAGATCATAACTTTTTATCTATACATTATTTTTGTGTGAAATCAATTTTGTATTTTTCTTTATTTAATTATTTACAACTTTCATGTACAAACTTTCTTTATTTGAAGTATCAAAGGTGGGACTAAAAATAGGTCCCAGAATAATTAAAGAATGAATTAAATAAGAGGTATTTTTATTGTATTTTGACCTTTATCTCCCCCTACTTTATTTCTTGTCGACCTATTCATCTAGATGCCTAGGTCTCATGGTTTTAGGTCATAAAATATTTACATATTTTATTCCTTTTCTTTTCTTTTCTTTATTCTATAATTTTGGCTTTAAAAACTGTATTTTGTACACAATTTACATACACATGCATGAATACTAAGATGCAAGAATTAAGGGTATTTACAAGCATTTGTCAAGGTTTTTGAGGCCAAAATGACAGAATAAAGACGATGAAATGTGGATTCATCTTCCCCCTATACTTTGCCTTTGCTAGTCCCTAGCAAACACTTATACACTAAGTGCAGAAAGAAAAATAAAGAAAAGAAAAAGAAGAAAGGTGGAGTGAATTTAATTATCAAATTTGTCTTCACAAAATCAAAGTTTGGAGTTTAAGTCGGACCTTTGGAATTTTAGTGCTGGCGGAACCTTAATGAGAACCTGATTTGAAATTCAACAGCCTTTAAGAATCCCAAAACTCTATTCAAGTCTCCTCAATAGGCATATCAGAAAGATTTCAACTCATATGCAAACCCTTATGACTATGAATCTGACTCGTACATTGTAAGTGATGGTGGCTCTCCCCAACTGAAATGACAAGGAAACTGGCTTCTCCAATATGACAACCAATGATTCCCCATTCCAACAACTCATTCCTTGACGAGCGGGGTATTCCCTTCTAAGTTCAAGTGGCAACGAACTCAAGAGGAGGGAGTGAAGAGAAGAATGGACGGCAACCAGTGTAGCTACCTATCCTAGGATGCAAGACCAGTGTAGTCAAGTCATCCAGCTGCAGGCTCACATAATTTGACTTTGAAGTTCAAGCTTGCTTATTGAATATACACATATGTACACTCCGGCATGCATTTTTATTTTTGTACAAGCCTGTCCACTTTTTTGGAGTTTTTGCATTTTGCTTTTTTTAATGCTATATACAACAGCATTTACATAGGGAGTTTTTGATCTTGAGCCAGTAGACTATCCCTCTTTTGAAGCTTTATTGCAACCCACAATCTCCTGTCCTCAAAACTCATCATCACCAGATGGGTTGGGGTGCACTTCCCTCCCTAGAGGAGGACAAGTGTTTCCACCTGTGTACGTCTCATACCAGTAAATCCAACCTCCTCACCACTCCAACTGAGTTGAGCCAAGTGAAAGGTGCAGGTGTCCAAGCTAGGTCATTATCAACAAGAGTCGTGTGTGTGCTCCGAAATACTCTACTTAGGTAGTCAAGAATCCATTGAACAAAGTCTTGTGATCCTCAAAGAATTAAGTCAACTAGACTTGAAGTACCTCAATTCCAGCTCCTATAAGGTTCATGTTAATTAGGTAGATTTTAAGGTCCAACCAAGCTCCAATATTCGGATTTTACTTAGACTTGTTCAACCATCAAACTCAATCCGCAAGATGCGAATGCTATGCAGAAAATATTTTTGTGATGCAATTTTCAAAGATTTTGAACTTTTTATGGGTTTTTGAAAAGATGATGCATATGCATTTTTTTAGATTTTTCAAAAAGGGTTTTCAAATGATTTTGGTATTTTAATTTTGCAAATGTTTTTGGGAATTTGAAAATCAAAAGATTTTGGATAAAAACTAGGTACACATATTTACACGGGGATGCATCTTGTATTTAGAAGAAGTGGGTTTTAATAATTTTCAAGGGTAAATGGTCAATTTTATAAGTATATACATAAAAAATTTTAGATGAAATGTGTGTATTCCTCAAACTTATTTGACAAAGGTTTTGAAATCAAATTTGAAAACTATAGTCCAAAATATTTTTTACAAAAAGTTTTACAAACATGTACATACATTTGAAAATAATTTTGTGAAGGTTTTTCACATAGTATATATAGATTTTTCAAACATTTTTGCAACCATTTTTCAAACCATTTGCAAATCTTTTTTTAAAAATATTTTATTTCACACAAATAAAATAATTTTTCAATCAAAATTTTTTTACAAAGGTTATAAACATATAATTAAATATTTTCCAAATAGTTTTCAAAAGATTTTTCACAATGATTTTCAAACTATTTTTCCAATATTTTGCAGAAAAATATTTTCACTTGATTTATTAATCAGTAAGTATAAAAAGAATTTGAGGAATAATCACATCTTTTTATTAAGTTTTTTAATGAATTTTAATTAGTGTAATTAGCCATATTTATTAGTAAAAATACGAAAGTACGAGTTAGTATATACGCAGTATATACGACCCCCCTATACTTAGCTTGAGTTATGTCCTCATAGATCGGAGAGAAAAGAGAAGACATAACTCGTACTGAGTATAGAAAAGTCTAAAGAATAAGAGATAAATGAATAAACGAATGAGAAGTCGACCGTCCCTCCTATACTTAGGATCAAATAACCCTAAGTATAGCAAACTGTACACAAAGCAGGGAGGGTCAAGGGTGGGAATGAACAGATCGTACTCAGACTGTCTCCCCCTATACTTAGGGTAATATACCCCTAAGTATATACAAGAAGAGGAGATAGTGGAGAGGATCAAAGAATGGAAATACTTGAGGTGCACATTGACGAACCGCAAAATCGACCCTTTAATAGAGTGTTTTAAGCACTTCAACATGTCGTAGCAGTCGGGCCGATTTTGGTCATCAAAGATACCATCTCATTGATACATGTCAAATAAGAATGCGATGGTCATTAATTTTTTTTACTTGGTAAGATACCAAGGTCGAACTCAGGGACACGAGCCTTTCTCTATCAATCGGATTTCTATTTATTTATCTAAGTGTTGAGTTAAAGGCATATAGGTCAAATGATGCAAGGAGACAACAATGCAATAACAAGAAAGTAAACATGCATTTTTTTATAAATTTTTATCATGCAAATAAATATAAATGCCAAGCAAATGATATGCCCAAAATGATAGTCACTTGAGCCATAAGAAAATTGCGAGTCAAACTGAGTTGAAATAAAGAAGCACTCTACATTTATAAAGCAAGTAGGCATGATAAGCGAAAAATTTATGACACTTAGATAATGAAATAATACACAACTGATCATAGTGTCAACTCTCAAATTGAAGCATGCCATAATAAAGATGATGAGAAGAGCATCAAAATGAAACTGAAATCAACTCGATTGGAGCTACGCAGCTCAAGATATGCAACAAAGAAGCTAAGGGCATAACTGAAATAAAACATGAAATGATAACTACAAAAAGGTCCCTAAGAGGGACTAAAACGTAATAAAAATAAGGCGTGAGTCCTTCCCTGTAATTTTACCAAACGCGCGGAGACCTCTTTGCAAATTTGAAGAAGTTCGTGGGCATCTCTGCAAATGTCCCAGAGTAGCACGTGCGATACACGTGCTATCTAGGCTCAGAAGGAGGCTCGGGGTAAGCAGAGCTGCGGAGGTGCTTCGGCTGGCTCGGGTGTTGGCTTTGGCTCGGTGCAGGCTCGTGGGGGCTCGGAAGGAGGCTCGTGAACTCCAAGCCTGGAGACTCGGTGACTGAGGCTCGGAGCTGCTATAGCGATGACACGTGTCTGCACGAAGGCCATTGGATCGAGATGATCCAACGGTTGTTAGAGAAGGTGATGCGGCCTCGTCTGGGCCGTTGGATGGTCGCTGGAAGGGGACCATCCAACGTCAACTGCTGCTCGTCCTCCACCTTCAGCTGGCGGCGAGATTGGATCTCCGGCGAGAGAGCTCCTCCTCCGCCAGTCGTTTTTGGCCGCGAGTGACTCCCCCAGAGCCCCATCAATGATCGTCGAAGAAGCTTGGAGCTCAGGGAGGGTACAAGAAAGCTTGGATCAGACCATCGGAGCTCTGGAGTTGTAGGAGATCGTGACGAAGTCGGCTCCGGCGGGCGCTCCGACCATTGCGAGTCCAAGGACCTACAGTGTTAAGAATACAATCAAAGCACAAAAGCGTGTGTGCGTGAATGAGGCGTGAGCTCGGTGAGCGGAGATTGTGGGAGCTCGGGTGCTCCTCCGCCGCGGGGGCGTAGGAGGTGGGTCGGAGCCGATGAGGTATGAAAGAAGAAGAAGACGGCGAGCGGAGGGTGTCACGGGGAAGATGAATGCGAGGCGGAGCTCAGGGGATGTACGGTGAAGGGCGGAATTGATCGAGGTAGCCTAATTAAATAGAAGAAAGCAGAGAAAAATTCAAGAGAAGGAGAAGAAAACTTACCGACGACTGGGGCGGAGCGAAGCTTGTGCGCGAGCTCGAGGTTGAGCTCTGGTCGTCGCAGGACATCGTCAGCCACTCAACGCAGCTCTAGCGGGCCTGGAGGCGCCGCAACTCCGCCATTCAAGGCGGAGGGTCTCACCGGGAACTCCGGTCGTCATCGCTCTATCCTCTCCCCTCCCCCTGTCACAGGGAGGAGGAGGAGGGCTGGGCCGTGCCCCGCATACAGGTGGACGGTGGTGAACGGAGGAGGGAGCGGCGTATTTGAAGGGACGAGTGGCGGAGCTGGTGATGGGCGTCGTGGGTTTCGAGGCAGATGTGGGGCGACTGAGAGGACTACGGGAGTCGTGGAGTGATGCGCGATGGAGAGGAGAGATGGAGGACCATCGTGGGGCAACTGGCGATGGGAGATGGTGGCTGTGGTGGCGGAGAAAAAGGAAAGGAGAAAGGGTGTGCGCGAGCTGGATCGTGGGAGAGAGAGACCTGTAGCCGTTGGATCTCGAGATCCAATGGCTGTCGTTGAGGCGCGAAGGGATGGTCGCGATCAAATCGATGGCGATGGGATCAAAGGCAGCTGGGTTGGCACGTGTCGGATTAAGAGAGCGACGCGAACGGAGGGAGCTGATGCGAAGGCGGTTTTGATCAGAGGGCTGAAAATAAAAGAAGATCTAGCGGCTCAGATCAGGGAATTGAGGCATGATCGGATGGTCTTCAATCCGCCACGTGTCGTGCTCTGCGCTCGGCGCTGACGAACGGTAATGATCAAGGGGCGGAGAAAATCAATGGCTGAGGACATAGGCGTGTGCGGATACAGCAGGGCCGTTGGATCTGAAACGAGATCCAACGGCCAGGGGTGGTGACGGATGCGACTAGAGGGAGCGGGCCATGTGGCGCCCCCAGAATGGGCCACGTGGCCCAATCAGATTTATTCAATCTTCTAGTTGATGTTTGAAGGCTTAGATGGTCGAATTTGAGAAAACTCAAAACATGAAAGTTGTAGATCTTGATGAGATCTACAATTTTCATGTTGGCTAAAAGTGGAGATGAAGTCAAACAAAGGCCCGAAATAATTTTGAGGGTAGTTTTAAGTCTAAAAATACCACGGATTTTTGTTTTGTCATTTTTTTATGATTTTTAATTTATTTAGGACTATGTTAATTACAAAACTTTAACTGGGTTTTATTGACACTCAACTTAAACAAGGGGGTTAAAAATGAGAAATAAAGATGATGAAATCGAGTTTCATCACCCCCCTATACTTAAACTATGCTCGTCCTCGAGCATCAAAAAAATGACTAAGTTGGATTAACCCCCTTGTGCATGTGAATACATGATCCAATCTGCTCAAGTCGGCTCAATTTTAGAGGTCCAAAATTCCTGAGTTTAATCTAGCCTTAATTAAGAGGCATCCAATTCCTCTACTTCTCCAGACTCTCTCTGATGTACATATAATCTAAAGGATATGACAATTAGTGTTGACTGCAATTTCGAGAGTAGAGTCAAATCTTCACCCAAAGTCTTGGTCCAAGAAATTCTCCTAAGGACTCAATCCTCAACACTAGGGAATAAATCAAATCCTGCATTCAGTCTACCGTCTCTTTAGTTGTCAGTCTTAGAAAATGTAGATGTCAGGCCAGTAATGGAGGGTACGAGATTGTGTCATTTCTTCTCTCCCTCTCATTGGAACAAGGATTCTCTCTAGTGCCTTTTACGCAACACATTTTTTTGGTGTTGATCAGTGCGTCCGTCAAGAGAAGTTGGAGCCGTCTGCACTTGTTTTCCTGGGAGTACACCGGGGTGTGTCTCTTTTGAGTACCTATCGTACCTTCGACACCCAGACTTGTAGCATTTACGATGCACAACCCTTTTTTGGTGCAAGCCCGACTCCTGGTCCTAATAGCGGTGGTCCAAGTGGACACTTTGAAAAGTTTGGGAGCGCTCGCCTTTGGTGGAAGCTCTTTGATATTTGACTTTGTGGAATGAGAGCTTTTCTTTGAATTTCAATGACTTGTATAATTTTTGGCTAGCTCCACTGCTTTTACCAAGAGTTGGCGCACACTGATCAACAATTTTTTATTTATTTCACACCATGGCACTTTAGGTAAATGTCAAGAGATTAGTATAAGAATCAAGTTCTCATACTGGCTAAATTGCTGACACTCAGGTTTCCTGAAGCCTTCAAAGATTTTATCCCATCCTCGAGCATCATTAGATCAAATCCAGACTCGAATTCCTCATCCCAATTCCTCAGGTGAAAAGTCAACTCATCTCAATCAAAAACCGCAGTCGTGCATGTGATGTGCTGATCATATTCTTTTTTGTCTGAGACTAAGCATGGAATATAGCATGCAAATCTACAGACCTAGGGGAATTTGGATGATTAAGTCCAAGACCCTGATGGCTAAGGCTGGTTAACCGCAAATCTCAAAGACCTCATAAATCAAGCTTCCTTGAACATTTCAGATCCTGGGTGAAAGTGTAAGTGTAGAGGTTTAATCCAACTCCTTCATTCAAAAAAACATTTTTTTTCTTTTGAATTTTTCTCATTTTTATGGGTTTTAAAGTTAAAGTTAAAACACATGTTAGAATCAACTTTCCTTGATAAAAGATTTTCAAAACTATGTCACACAAATAAAAGATTTCAAAACATTTTCAAAAGATTTTTTCAAAATAAGAAAATCTCATTTTCAAAAATCATTTTCAAAAATATTTTTATCAAAAAAATAGTGTAACATTGTATAGAAAAGCCGTGAAATTATTTGAGTTCTCTTAGTCCAAAGATTTTTACTTTAGCCAAAAAGTTTTAAATTTTTCAAATTTTTCAGATCATAGCTAATTAAGTAAATGGTATATACGGTATACCCCCCTATCCTTAAACTTTGCTATGTCCTCATAGCACTAGATGATACGAGTCCATGGGTCCATTTAAGTGTAGAGAAATATACGGGAGCTAAGAGGGGCTCCCCCTATACTTAGGTTAGAAATAACCTAAGTATAAAGGCAAGGAAAGATGAGTAGAGAAATCACAGGGACTTGGGTCCCCCCTATACTTAGGCTGAGATTAGCTTAAGTACAAAAGATGGAATTTGATGTTGCGAAGGTCCCAAGGGGAACGAAGAAGAAGGATGGATTTACAAATGAGCGGATGAATCTTCGGAGATGAAATGGAGAGACTTCGGTTTTGTGGTGTGTGTCGCATCAAACATGGCTCAATCAAGCAAGCAAACCCTTAGTTTCACCAACTCACCCATGAAACCAACCAAGGTTGATTTATTATTTTGTCGGTTTTATTGGTGATAAAACGTTAGATTTTTACGCAAAGAAAAGATATGAAGTGAAAATCATTGCGTACGCAAGGGTATTGCTCTCCGAAAACCGAATTTTACTCCATTTTTGGTTGACTTGCAATTAACAGTCCCAATTTTATTTTAAGTTATCACTGAATTATGGTGAGCACAAAATCAAGAAGTCATCGTCTACCGTTCATTCCCTTTTTCTATTTAACCTAGGTGATCAAGCTACGAAAAAGAAACCGAGAAAAACAGGTATTCGATAAAAACCGCGATCTAGGCTAAGCGAGAAATCATGCAGTGATTTGACGATAAATCCGTGAAAAACTAGGGCCGTTTTTTTTAAAATCCAAATTAAACATGTATGCAAGTCGAAAAAGCCGCACCTAATCATGCATCTATTAGCGGTGATTGATTTTCATTAATTTTAGCTAAGTGACGCGAGATTATGTGCGTCTAAATTTAAAGTAGGTCCTACCTACGATCAAGCACATAAAAATATGAAAAATGAGCTCGGAGAGCCGCGTGCCTAGTCCTAGGTTGACAATCAAGTGGGGATGATCCCCACACAACCACATTCATTCGATTACACACGCGAGTCTTCGATCGAAGACCGCTGTAAAAGACGAGTTTATTACAAGTTCATGCATGAAAATTAAAATGCAAGACATTTTTTTTCTTTCTTCTCGATGTACTCCAAGCGGTTCCTGCGGTTCCTCTCAGCGGGAGACACCAGCTCCTCGCCTCCTTGATCCATCAAGGGCCCTGCCACAGAAACAATGATTAGAGATCAATCGAAAAGAAAATTTTATAATGCAAAATAAATGAACAAAAATGACCTATAAAAAAGATACACTTGAATAAACAAAAATCCAAAAAATAAAAGAAATGAGCTGTGTCCCCCGCAACGGTGCCATTTGACGAACCGCAAAATCGGCCCTTTAATAGAGTGTTTTAAGCACTTCAACATGTCGTAGCAGTCGGGCCGATTTTGGTCATCAAAGATACCATCTCATTGATACATGTCAAATAAGAATGCGATGGTCATTAATTTTTTTTACTTGGTAAGATACCAAGGTCGAACTCAGGGACACGAGCCTTTCTCTATCAATCGAATTTCTATTTATTTATCTAAGTGTTGAGTTAAAGGCATATAGGTCAAATGATGCAAGGAGACAACACTGCAATAACAAGAAAGTAAACATGCATTTTTTTTATAAATTTTTATCATGCAAATAAATATAAATGCCAAGCGAATGATATGCCCAAAATGATAGTCACTTGAGCCATAAGAAAATTGCGAGTCAAACTGAGTTGAAATAAAGAAGCACTCTACATTTACAAAGAAAGTAGGCATGATAAGCGAAAAATTTATCACACTTAGATAATGAAATAATACACAACTGATCATAGTGTCAACTCTCAAATTGAAGCATGCTATAATAAAGATGATGAGAAGAGCATCAAAATGAAACTGAAATCAACTCGATTGGAGCTATGTAGCTCAAGATATGGAGCAAAGAAGCTAAGGGCCTAACTGAAATAAAACATGAAATGATAACTACAAAAAGGTCCCTGAGAGGGACTAAAACGTAATAAAAATAAGGCGCGAGTCCTTCCCTGTAATTTTACCAAACGCATGGGGACCTCTTTGCAAATTTGAAGAAGTTCGTGGGCATCTCTGCAAATGTCCCAGAGTAGCACGTGCGATACACGTGCTATCTAGGCTCGGAAGGAGGCTCGGGGTCAGCAGAGGTGCGGCGGTGCTTCGGCTGGCTCGGGCGTTGGCTTTGGCTCGGTGCAGGCTCGTGGGGGCTCGGAAGGAGGCTCGTGAACTCCAAGCCTGGAGACTCGGTGACTGAGGCTCGGAGCTGCTATGGCGATGACACGTGTCTGCACGAAGGCCATTGGATCGAGACGATCCAACGGTTGTTAGAGAAGGTGACGCGGCCTCGTCTGGGCCGTTGGATGGTCGCTGGAAGGGGACCATCCAACGGCAACTGCTGCTCGTCCTCCACCTTCAGCTGGCGGCAAGATTGGATCTCCGGCGAGGGAGCTCCTCCTCCTCCAGTCGTTTTTGGCCGCGAGTGACTCCCCCAGAGCTCCATCAATGTTCGTCGAAGAAGCTTGGAGCTCAGGGAGGGCACAGAAAAGCTTGGATCAGACCATCAGAGCTCTGGAGTTGTAGGAGATCGTGACCAAGTCGGCTCCGGCGGGCGCTCCGACCATTGCGAGTCCAAGGACCTGCAGTGTTAAGAATACAATCGAAGCACAAAAGCGTGTGTGCGTGAATGAGGCGTGAGCTCGGTGAGCGGAGAACGTGGGAGCTCGTGTGCTCCTCCGCCGCGGGGGCGGAGGAGGTGGGTCGGAGCCGATGAGGTATGAAATAAGAAGAAGACGGCGAGCGGAGGGTGTCGTGGGGAAGATGAATGCGAGGCGGAGCTCAGGAGATGTACGGTGAAGGGCAAAATTGATCGAGGTAGCCTAATTAAATAGAAGAAAGCAGAGAAAAATTCAAGAGAAGGAGAAGAAAACTTACCGGCGATTGGGGCGGAGCGAAGCTTGTGCGCGAGCTTGAGGTTGAGCTCTGGTCGTCGTTGGATGTCGTCAGCCACTCGACGCAGCTCGAGCGGGCCTGGAGGCGCCGCAGCTCCGCCATTCAAGGCGGAGGGTCTTACCGGGAACTCCGGTCGTCATCGCTCTATCCTCTCCCCTCCCCCTGTCACAGGGAGGAGGAGGAGGGCTGGGCCGTGCCCCGCATACAGGTGGACGGTGGTGAACGGAGGAGGGAGCGACGTATTTGAAGGGGCGAGTGGCAGAGCTGGTGATGGGCGTCGTGGGTTTCGAGGCAGATGTGGGGCGACTGGGAGGACTACGGGAGTCGTGGAGTGATGCACGATGGAGAGGAGAGATGGAGGACCATCATGGGGCAACTGGCGATGGGAGATGGTGGCTGTGGTGGCGGAGAAAAAGGAAAGGGGAAAGGGTGTGCGCGAGCTGGATCGTGGGAGAGAGAGAGAGAGGCTACTGAAGGTTGACGACGACCTGTAGCCATTGGATCTGGAGATCCAACGGATGTCGTTGAGGCGTGAAGGGATGGTTGCGATCAAATCGATGGCGATGGGATCAAAGGCAGCTGGGTTGCCACGTGTCGGATTAAGAGAGCGGGCGAACGGAGGGAGCTGATGCGAAGGAGGTTTTGATCAGAGGGCAAAAAATAAAAGAAGATCTAACGGCTCAGATCAGGGAATTGAGGCGTGATCGGATGGTCTTCAATTCGCCACGTGTCGTGCTCTGCGCTCGACGCTGATGAACGGTAATGATCAAGGGGCGGAGAAAATCAATGGCTGAGGACATAGGCGTGCGTGGACACAGCAGGGCCGTTGGATCTGAAACGAGATCCAACGGCCAGGGGTGGTGACGGATGCGACAAGAGGGAGCGGGCCACGTAGCGCCCCCAGAATGGGCCACATGGCCCAATCAGATTTATTCAATCTTCCAGTTGATGTTTGAAGGCTTAGATGGCCGAATTGAGAAAACTCAAAACATGAAAGTTGTAGATCTTGATGAGATCTACAATTTTCATGTTGGCCAAAACTGGAGATGAAGTCAAACAAAGGCCCGAAATAATTTTGAGGGTATTTTTAAGTCTAAAAATACCACGGATTTTTGTTTTGTCATTTTTTTTATGATTTTTAATTTATTTAGGACTCTATTAATTACAAAACTTTAACTGGGTTTTATTGACACTCAACTTAAGCAAGGGGGTTAAAAATGAGAAATAAAGATGATGAAATCGAGTTTCATCACACATCCCCTATACTTAGGACAAAGTACGCCCTAAGTATAGAAGACTGACACAAAGGGGCGGCACCTTTTTGATAGATGAAGGAGATAGAAGAGGAAAAGAAGAAAAGAAGAAAAGAAGAAAAGAGAATATACATATCACAACTCAATGTGTGCACCCCCTATTCTTAGGACAAAGTACGTCCTAAATATAGCAAAATCATAAGATGACAACGGGGTGGCAGACATACGGAAGAAAGAATGATTGATATGGACAATTGGATCTATACAGTGGAAGATAGAAGTGATATCATGTATGAAGTGCAAGTAATGTGAGTCAAAGAGCACATCTCATACAAAGTGAATGGGGGCAACGTCAACGGTCGGCGGATCATGATCAAGATATAATTTCAAGCGTTGACGGTTAACGCAGAAGGTAGAGGAAGATGACAACTCGGATATATCAATACTACCATTGTCATGTACCTTCCTGACCACATACGGTCCTTTCCACTTACTCTGTAATTTCCCTGGAAATAATTTCAGCCTAGAAACAAACAACCATACGCGCTGATCGGGGCTCGAATTATTTATGGCTGATATGAGAATAGTACCATGTCTTCACTTTTTCCTTGTACTGTAGAATGCTAGAAAAGGCTGTGTCTCTCAGTTCCTCCAGGGTTGCCAAATCTGCTTTCATCTGTTCTCCTATACTCTCGGGATCCAATAATAACTCAGTAACTTCCCATAGTGACTTATGCTTGATCTCCACTGGTAAATGGCACGGCTTTCCATAGACGAGACGAAAGGGAGATGTCCCTAATGGAGTCTTGAAGGAAGTCCGATAGGCCCACAAGATCGAGTCCAAAAACGGTGACCAATCCTTTCGGTCT
This sequence comes from Ottelia alismoides, assembly GCA_037367405.1. Taxonomy (NCBI): domain Eukaryota; kingdom Viridiplantae; phylum Streptophyta; class Magnoliopsida; order Alismatales; family Hydrocharitaceae; genus Ottelia; species Ottelia alismoides. The sequence continues at coordinate 359,967 of JAZKJV010000547.1, read as the reverse complement.
GGGCGGACAACCTTCTGTAAGATAGTCTTGATCTCCCTGTTTGATACTTCAACAAGACCATTAGTCTGAGGGTGATATGGAGTGGCAACACAATGGTCAATGCCGAACTCATCTGCAAGGGCCCTAACCTTGTCGTTAATAAAGTGAGACCGCCCATCCGAAATCAAAACTCTAGGTACCCCAAACCATGAAATGATATTTTTCCTCAAAAAGCAACACACGGTCTTAGCATCTGCAGCTCGGGCAGGGATGGCCTCAACCCAACGGCTCACATAATCCACAACAAGAAGAATGTACTCAAACCCCTGACTCTTAGGAAATGGGTCCATGAAATCAATCCCCTATGCATCAAAAACCTCACAAAAGTGAATGGGCTACATGGGCATCATGTCTCTCTGTTCGCAAGTACCCATCTTCTGACAGTCAGTACATCTCTTCAGGAACTCATTGGAATCCTTGAAGAGAGTAGGCCATCAAAGGCCGGATTAGAGTACCTTCTGTGCTGTCTGTCTCCCAGAATGATGTCCTCCTGCATCAAGCTTGTGGCAGTAGGTGAGGACGCTATGCCGCTTTTCTTGAGGAATGTACCTTCTCCAGATGCTATCCCCTTCTTCATGATAAAGGATGAGATCCTCCCAATGGTAAAACTTGGCCTTCGCAAGGAAGGTCTCAAGTTTCTACCTGGGCCAACCCTGTGGAACTGTCTTGACGACAAGATAGTTCACAATGTCGGCGTACCATGGGAGCGAGGTGATTGCCAAGATCGCCTCATCTGGAAATGTCTCAGTAATAGGTGCACTGGGCTCAGATTCCTCAAGGTTCTCTAGGCGGGAGAGGTGATCCGCCACTACATTCTTAACTCCAAGCTTATCCTTAATCTCAATGTCAAACTCCTGTAGCATAAGGATCCATCTGGTGAGGCGAGCCTTGACATCCTTCTTGGCCATGAGGTACCGGATGGCGGTGTGATATGTAAAGATAGTCACTCCAGATCCGAGAATATATGATCGGTACTTATCCAAAGCAAAGACTATAGCTAGCATCTCCTTCTCAGTCACGGTGTAATTCCGCTGAGCGGCATCCAAGGTTCGGCTAGCGTAGTGAATGGCATATGAAAATCCATCCCCCCTCTGTCAAAGTACAACCCCTACGGTAAAATCAGAAGCATCCGTCATGATCTCGAATGGGAGAGACCAATCGGGTGGCTGAAGGACAGGAGCCGCGACAACCATATTCTTGAGAGTCTCAAAGGACGCAAGACACTTATCATTTACAAGGAACTCGGTGTCTTTCGTCAGCAAATCAGTGAGCAGTCGGGCAATACGACTGAAGTCTTGAATGAACCGTCGGTAGAAACCGACATGCCCCAGAAAATACCGCAATTGATGCAGATTGGACAATGGATTGAGTTTTCTAATGATATCCACCTTAGCCGGATCAACCTCCATACCCCTGTTGGAGATGATATGGCCAAGGACTGTCCCTTGAGTCACCATGAAGTGACTCTTCTCCCAAGATAAGACAAGGTTGACCTCTATGCAACGCTGAAGCACTCGGTCTAGGCAATCAAGACAAGCACCGAACCCATCGCCATAGACCGAGAAGTCATCCATGAAGACCTCTAAACAATCACCCACCATGTCCGAGAAAATGGACAGCATGCACCTTTGGAATGTCGCTGAGGCGTTACATAGACCAAAGGGCATGCCTCTGAAAGCATAAGTCCAAAACGGACAGGTGAATATTGTTTTGTCCTGGTCTTCGGGCGCAATGGGCACTTGATTGTAACCGGAGTACCCGTCAAGAAAACAATAGTGACTCTTCTCAGCTAGCCTCTCGATAATCTGATCAATGAATGGCAATGAGAAATGATCCTTCTTGGTGGCCTCATTCAATCGTATGTAGTCCACACAGACCCTCCAAGAAGTGGGTACCCAGGTAGCTATCTCCTCTCCAGACTCACTCACAACTATAGTGATACCCGTCTTCTTGGGTACCACATGTAATGGACTAACCCAATTGGAGTCAGAGATGGGGTAGATAAAATCGGCGCTCCACCACTTCGATATTTCCTTCATGACCACATCTCAGAGATTCGGGTTCAGCCGTCGCTGGAACTCACGCAATGGCTTAGCGTCCTCCTCAAGATAGAGTGGTGGGAGGACAGAGCCGGACTAATCCCCTGGAGATCAGCTATACTCCATCCTATCACCTTGCGATTTCTTTCAAGAACCTCCATCAAACGAGATTCTTGTTCTCCAATCAAATCTGCTGAGATAATGACTGGGTGCATATCTGGCTCACCCGCAAGGAATCTGTACTTCAACGACTGTGGCAAGGGCTTCAATTCTGGACAACTGGGAGGTGGCAGATCTGGCCTCTGATATGTCTGTGTGAAGGCTACCAGGTCTGCATGAGAGAACTCTCGCTGCACATGAAAATCTAACGAAGGGAACCCTGCTGAATCATCTATAAACTGTACTGGCTCGCACTCCGTCCTAGCTGTCGGCTCAGAAGGAATCAGACATATCAAATACTCATCAAAATCATTCCAATCAATGTCTGACGCTGAGGAATCTGAATCTGAAGAACACGAATGAAATTCTGCTTCACCACTCATCCCAGAACTGTCAGCCTCAAATGTGTCCTCTGCCAGGGGCGTGCTCTCCAAGCTATCAACTGCCATAAGGTATAAGTATGCTGAATCTGTGGGCAAGGCGAGGGCTCGTGTTACGGGATCTGTCCAAATGGGTTCATGACCTGTCATCACAAAATCACACTCCTGGTGGACGTCTCGCTCAACCTCTGTCATCTGCTCGGTATCACTGGACTGCTCTGAGCATGCTGATTCTCTCGCTCAGGTCTTGTCGATCGCCTCTATTTGTATACTTTCACCTTCTACACGAAAGTACACCTTCCCACAATCATGGTCAGTCACCGCCTTGGCAGTGTCCAAGAATGGGTGTCCAAGTATGATGGGGGCATCTGTTACCGACTCAGGGATCTCCTTGTCCAATATAACAAAGTCCACAGGGAATTTCAGGCCCTGAATGGTAACAACCGTGTCTCTCAAGTCTCAATGACCCCTTCGACCTCTTAATCGATCGATCAACAAACTGAAGGACCGTCCTGCTCCGAAGAAGAGGACCAAACTTGAATCGATTGAATAAGGCTGCCGGAAGGAGGTTGATAGAAGAACCACTGTCTAATAGAGTACGGTCAAACTGCTGCTCCTGAATCTCGCATCTGACATTGGGACTTCCTACATTAGGTCTCTTGGCTGGCAATCTGTTCTGAATGGCAAAGAAAGTGGAGCGGGTGAGCACATGGATCTCATCTCTACGGTTCCTCTTCTTCCTACGGACTGTAGTCTTTTCTCTCAAATTCTTTTGGAATAGGGGGATGTGCTCAAGCGCCTCCTGTAGAGTCAGCTGGATCTGAAATCTGTCAATCATCTAGTTGCTGAACTCTACCTGATGAGTCTTTTTGGGATTTTCTATTTTATTCCCCTTCTCCAAGCGGAGTGCTTGAGGGAAGGGGATAGTAGGGGCCTCCTCAGATGGAGGACTAGAAATAGATCCCTGTGCCTGTGAAGGAATGGAATCCATCCAATGATCATCATGCAACACATATGGAGTCAAAGTGGACACAAAAACCTTTCCTTTATTCATATTTTTGTTCTTTTTCTTGTTACCACAGTCTTGAGATACAAAAGGTGGCAACATAATAGATGGGAGCTCAACAAAAGTAGAAGTAGTGGCCTCAGTACCAACCACGACATCTGACTTTGCGGCATCAGCACCGTGCTCTGGAACATCATCAAAAATGGTGGCATCAGCATCGTCGTCTGCTTATGGATCATCATCAAACAAAATGGTGGCCTCAGCACCACCGCCTGTGTCTGGAATCACGATGGCCTCAATATCCTCGTCAGGGTCTCCATCCTTGGTGGCATCAGCACCACCGTCATCAACATCATTAGCGGCATCTGCACTGCTACTCTCCTCATCTGACGCTCCTGGTTCCTCGTGTGGCTGTCGCTCAGATGAGGCGCCGCCGGCTGGCATCCTACCTCTCCTAGTAGTTACGAAGTTAGCATCACAAAAAGAATACATGCCACTCAAATAGTCACTAGGAGAAGTATCCTCTGTAAACTGTACTTGTTCAGACTTCCTCTTAAGATTGTTTGAATTAGGCTTAATCTGTGCTGGTATGGCGGCCTTGCCCTTGATGATATCCCTCATCTCCTGTCGGAACCCATCCATTTCCTGTCGGAAGGATGCCTACTGTTCAGAAAGCAAGCGGGCGAGGTCATCAAGTGCTGGGTTCTACAAGGCGGGTGCCTGAGAACTGGAAGTGTTACCTTGCTGGAAATGAGGCTGCTCTTGTGAATAGTGAGGGGGAGACTGGGAGTACTGCTGGTAAGGCTGCTGTCGCTGCCTCCACTGCTGTCCCTGATAGGAGGGACAAGGACCCTGCTGGTAGTGCTGCTGGGAATGATGGGGCTGCTGCTGGTGTTGGCTACTCTGACTTCCCTGAGCGGGAGACTGCTGTTGGGAGGAGGTGCCTCCGATGGTCCAGCGGAATCCGGGGTGATCACGCCGAATCCCAACCTGTTGTGGGTATCGATCGTATCATATCCCATTGACTTCCATCAATGGCTCCTTCTTGAAGGATGGTGGAGGTAGAGCTACCAGTGGCTGATCCAGCTGATAAACCACCATCTGAGTGTCCTGAGATGGTGGCTACGACGGGTAGTACTGTAGCTGCTGGACCGGCTCTACCTGTATATGGTGAACCTGACGGTCTGAGACAGAGGGTTGTGTGGAGCTGCTACTGCTGGCATCAACACGCGATCTGGGAGGCTGCACGGACGTCTGTGCTTCCTGAATACACAAGATCTGTGTCTTCAGGTCACTCATAGTCTTCGTCAACTGGTCCATCTGGGCCAACCCCTGACTCTGCTTCTTCTCGAGGATCTCGATGCAGTCCAACTTCTCGCTAATGATCCCCATGTCGGCTGCGATGGATTCGGCTTGAGCTGCGACTGCTGACGGAATGTGGGGACCGGCATCGATGCGGGCGATCCTCTGATATGATCCTGCCCCTTGGGGGAGCTTCTGCTGTGTGTAGACTCGGGCTTGGGCAATGACTGTAGAGTTCTCTGCCATCCCTTCATAGATGGCCCGAACATCATCTTCACCCTTGGAAAAATAGGACCCACCACAAGAGGCATTTACAAGCCCCTGCAGCTCCGGTGTCAACCCACAAAATAAACTCTGAACCAAGTTGGGCTTTGATATGTCATGATATGGACACCGGTCAATGAGCTCTCTAAAGCTATCCCAAGCCTCATGAAATTGTTCATTCAGGATCATTGTGAAGTTACTGATCATAGCTCGCGCTGCGTTGGTCCGGCCGAGAGGATAATACTTATTCAAGTATGCGGTCCGGAGCTGCTCCCAAGTTGTGATATACCTTCTAAGATGCTTCAGCCAATAGGCTTCTCTGTCAACCAATGAAAATGGGAAGGCAATCATTTTTATTGTGTCCTCGTTCACAAGTCTGTCGTGGACAGTGCTGCAAATCATCTCAAACTCCTACAGATGGAGATGAGGCTCCTTAGTGGCTAGCCCATGGAATTTGGGCAGTAACTGGATCGTCTGGGGGCGAAGCTCAAAGTTCCCCACAATGGGAGGAAGCTGAATCCATCAGTGAGTGAGGGTTGCAACTGGGTTGTGCAATTGCCTCATGGTCGTCGGTGGTGGCCTCTCCGGTTGTTGGTCTCCTCCTGCTCTACCGCCTCCATCAGGTCCTACATCTGGTATCTCTCCACCGCCCTCAGATCTGTCTTCGTGGTCTGCTCGCATCTGCGCCAGCTCCCTCATGATATCGCCCATAAAGGCTTCCTGATCTTGATTTATCTCTGCATCGTCTCCAGGGAGGCTAACAGTGAATTGTTGATGGCAGTCTAATCAAACACATACGGAGGCGGCCCCTGCTCATCTAGGCGTCCCTCACTGCTGGCCATATCTTGGGTCTCTGCAAAGGCAAAGGTACCCAACTCAGGTGCCGTTAAATGCTCTGAACTGTGTGCTGCACTAAACACGGACACCACTGGACAGATGGAAGAAGAAGGATGGTCGAGAGGGAACAGGGTGGATGTGAACTCAGGCTCGAAGAGTGGGTCTGGACTCCTCGAAGCCGACCTAGATGAATAGAAAGGAGTGCTCGATAGCGGTGCCACCAGACATGGCCTAAGGGATCTCCTTCCCATCATTTTGATCTGGAAAAATGGCGGATGAGATCTGGAATGTAAACAAGATGTGAAAACAAACCCCCAATTCACCTACGCAACTCTGAGCTGATGACCGTGAAGGTTCGGTCTTTTATCTTGTCAAATTTTATTAAGGTGATCAGTCAATCTATCAGAGTGATTAAGCGAGTTGTTGGGAACCCAACTCTCCTAGCCAACTGTCCCAATCCCAAATGAGATCTTTCCCAGCTAGTAGGAGTTACGGACCGTTTACCGGCTACCCGATCAACCCCGTTTGCTAAGGACGTCGCGGTCCGCTTTACCGGTTACCAGAGAGATCCTCACTAGAGAACGAATCACCAAGACCAGTAGTCAACTAAGATTTCGGGCATGGCTCTAGCCTAGTGTGCGGGTCACTCTCTCACTGTAGATAAATCAAACAAGGAGGGGGTTACTCTCCCCAAGACAAAATTTTTAAGATTTAGGAGTTTTCTTTTGAAATTTTTAATGATTTTTAGATTGAAGTTAAAACACACGAAAACAATCGAAATATATATTTTTTGGATTTTTTCAAAACCATTTTATAATTTTTAGGTATTTTTTAATGCAAACAATGTTGAAAATGCAAGTTTTTGAATTTTTAGAAATAGTAAAATGCAATAAAAATGCAAAATAAAAATATGGCATGCAAGCACAATGCAAAAGGACTGTATGTTGATTTTTATGGATTTTTTAGGGATTTATAGATGCAAAAAATAAATAGAGATAACAAAGAGAAACTACACTACTAGCAAGGGCATATATGTAAATATCCAAGAATCCAAGGACCACAGTGCAATTTTCCGCAAAATATATCACTTCTCAACAAAATTCCAGGGACTAAATACAAATAGTAAGACCGCAAGGGCACGCCTGCAATTTCTCCAGGCTCGCACATGACTACGCACGTGCTTGGGGAGGACCTTAGTGCAATTAACAAAAATCTGGGGGCTCAACAGCAATTTCTCCGAAAATATTTCACTTAATAAAACTTTTCCTGGACTAAAGCGAATAAAGAAAACCACAGGGGGTCCCTTGCAAAATACCCAGTCCCCTCACGCGCACAGGTACGTGAGGTGACGTGGATAAGGACCTATTTGCAAATACTAAAAGTCTGGGGGTTTAGATGCAAATATTACAAAACATTTGAACTGCAAATGAAAGTTTCAGTACTAAATATTAAATATAAAAGTTACCAGGGTTAAAAGTGCAAAATACCCAGGCTAAAGGACTCGTGTGCGATCGGACGGCTGGGGGGGCATCACTTATCCACGTGGCGGCTCTGGCGCACATGATGCCAGTTCGACGATGAGTGACTGCGATCAGATCTGGCGAGGTGATCAACGATCGAGGCGGGCCAAGATCGATCGGTGACTGGGTGCCCTGGAGCTGCGGCATGATCGGACTGCAAAGAAGCAAGGAGGAAGAACGTCGGCGAGGCGAGCTTCCCCGAGCCGAATCTCCATCCTCCGACAGACTTCGAGGCTCAAAAATGCCCGGATAGCTCATGGGGTGGTCTTCTAACTCCTGGGAGCTCCAAAATGCTCCGGCGGTGGCCGGAGCTCGCTGGGGAAGGCAGTGGAGCTGGCTTCCCCTAGGACCTCCGACGAGGCTCAAAACGAGCTCCAGGTACTCTTCAATGCGCGTAGAACTGCAAAAAGGTGTGAAAGGGTCCAGGGCAACATGCGTGGACCCATCGGTGGTGGAAAGGGAGTGTGGGATGGCGACGCGAGATGGTGGCCGGAGGTGCACTTCGGCAAGGTGCTCGTGGGAGGGTGATTCGATGTGCGAAACGTAAAGATAATCGGGGGATTAGGATCCTAAGGCTACTGGAAACAAAAGGCACAAGAAAAATAGAAGAAACAAGCAACCCTCGAAGGTGGTATACCTGAGGGGGAAAACCTCGACGCCGGAGATGGCGGAGGTGGTGGAGACACCTCTGACCGTCCTCAACTTGCCCAACGACACGCGGGTGGAGCTGTCACCTCCAGGTGCCCATAGAGCTCGAATGGAAGGAAGAAGGTGGACCAGAGGGACTCAAAAATCGAGTTTGAAAATCGAGGGGTTTTTGAAGGGGTTGATGGGTGTATGTAAGGCGCTCCAAAGATCGAGAGGGATCGACGCAATCGTCGACCCTCGGCCCTAGGAGAGACGAAGGCGTGCAAGATCAATAATCGAGGTACAAAAGTCGTGAAGGCGTCGACATGAAAAGAGCAATGGATTGACCTCGAAAAAATCGAGAAAACGGGGTCGAAACGTGGTCGAAACGAGGTCTTGTTATATATTTGGGCAATCATCCAATTTCATGGGCCTCCAAAAAGCAATCAACAGTTGCTCGCTCATCTACCGAAGCCGAGTATCGCACTATTGCTGACTCCACTGCTGAGCTAATTTGGCTTCAGTCCCTTCTCCGTGAATTAGGGATTTCTTTGCCTCAGGCTCCTACACTTTGGTGTGATAATATTAGCGCCATGTATATGACATACAATCCAATTTTTCATGCTCGCACGAAACATGTTGAGATTGACTATCATTTTGTTCGTGATGAAGTGCTGCATCAATGACTAAAGTTGTGCTACATATCAAGCAAAGAGCAAGTCGCCGATGCTCTCACTAAACCCCTTTCAGCTGTATTGCTAACTCGTTTCTGCGGCAAACTTCAACTCGTTCCACGACCTTAAGTTTGATGGGAGGTGTTGAGGTAGTAATGTAAATTCACTATTGTATTGTGAGTAACAGAAAGAAGAGCGGTACAATTGTACCTATGTAGCAGAATGATCCCCTCACTCATAGCTATAGACGAGCATCGGGCTAAGAATGTAACCGAGCACAAAGGTTATTTTTCCATTATCCTTGTTTGGTTCTATCGTAAAGACAATGGATAACCGCATCTACCTGAACTTTCTGCCAGTGTAGGGGCAAACTTGTGATTTGTAGCTACAATTCAAGTGCAACGATCATCTTGCAACGGAGGTAGGTTTGTAAGAAAAGCCTAATTATAGTTTTTTTATTGTAACCGCATGAAAAAAAAACATTCACACACAGACACACGCTTTACTTACTGTTATATATATAGATAATTTATGCACACTGGCATACACTTGGAGGCACATAATGTCGCATACGTTGCTTACTGTTGCACCGATACAAATATCGTTACATGCAGCGTTACATCTATGCTACACTGGTGCATACTTTGAAGAGTTTATATTTAAGTAATGCACTTACTGTTGTACTATTACATGCCCATATGCATTGTTGGTCTTTTGAAATTAATTATTTCAATACGTCTAACATGTTGATGAAACTACCTATTCTAGATGGAGGGTATATGAGTTTCTGTTTCTGATGAAATTCGAATGATATATTGGAAGGATATACAGATGAATATACATGGTTGGTGATATTAAAAAAAATAAAGAAATTTGCGGGAAAATGAGAGCAACCTTATTTTTTCTTTTTATAATATGTTTTTTCCCTTGACACATCGGTGCACATCCCTATGCATAACACACCCGTGAGCCAAAGTTTTTAATCAGCCATTTTAAGTGAGATATTTTTCCTTCCTTACTATTCTTAAAGCTTCCTTATGCCTACAAAAAGTCCAAACACTCCATCTTTGAAACAACACCAACAAACTCTACTCACTACTAAACTCTATACTCACTCTTAGAAGAAAATCTTATATTGATATGCCTTGAATTCTAACCATCTGTTTTGCTATTTCTAAAAATTATGAAATCCCTGTGCGTGTGAGTTTCTAAAAATCGTTATTCCTAACCCTTCACAAGGACGGGCAAAGCCTGCTGTACCGGACGAGGGTCTCGTTGCTCGGTCAACGACCATGTGGGCGGAGGGAGGTGTTAGGGGGGAGCACGTGTATCCCTCCGTTTGAGCGCTGCCCTCTCACCTGAAATAAAAATTGTAGAATACTTTTTTCTTGAGTAAATGGATCCGTTTGCACTAAGAGTAGTATATAAACTTTCCAAGGTTATGACTTTCATATCCTTCGTATTTTCTCTTCTCATCATATAGTGAAATCGATCGCTGTCCTCTTAAGACGTACCTCACTTAAAGGTAAACCTCGTAAATCCCTGTGCGTGTGAGTTTCTAACTACATCTGGTGTGCTCAAAAAGGAGATTTGACCAAATCAAATCACTTTCAATTTATTACATGCTTTACAATTAGGGATTTTTACACCCATAACCCTGAGTAATTTCGCAATAACATTCATAACCCTGCATAATTGCGAACTACATGAGAAACCTCGAGTAATGGTTAACTCTTACATGACATAACCCTGTGTCATATTCCGTTTGGGATACTCGTTATTTTTGACAGTTTCCGTTAAAAAAAGGAAAAACTATCCCTAAAACTCATTCTTCTTTACAATAACATGCCATTGTTGACAGAACCGCCCTGTCCGCTGTCAAGCTCCTCCTGGAACCCCCCACGCCCGCTCCTCACCCCCCAGGAGCCTACCATGCTTGAAGCTCACCCCCGCTGACGAATTCCATCCTCCTAGAGCTCGGTCCTGCTGGAAGCATCCCCTGCCTCGTTCCGACCGTCGAGGAGCGTCGTGACGAAAGCCCCCGCTCGATCCCTCCTGGAAAGCCCTCGGCACCTCACATGTTGGAAGCCCCCCACGCCCGTCGCTGCTCAAACCCCCCCTCACTCGCAGAAGCGCTTGCCACCGAGATCAGCTCCTCCTCCACCGCCACCCTTCCCCGCGCCATCACCGCCCGCGTGGACGTCTCCCGTCCTGAGGACGTCAAGTCCGTCTTCGACCGCGCCGAGGAGACCTTCCTCGTCAAACCCCACATATTCATCAACTTCGCCGCCATCGTCGACACCAAGTTCCCGCTATTGATCGATGCCTCCCTCGAGGACTTCGACTCTGTCTTCGCCGTCAATGCCTGCGGTGCATTCCTGCGCCTGTGCGAGGCGGCAAACCGCATCGTCCGCGGATGGGAGCCTACACCACATCAAAGGTGACAATGGAGGTGATGGTGAGCCTACACCCCCCTACCCGACGACACCTGCACCTGCACCCTCTGCGACTGACCACTCAGGTCCCCTCCCTGCATCCCTCTCCCGCCCAAGGTCCACCCCCCCCCCCCCCCCCCCCCCCCGCCCGACCTGTTGCACCCCCCTCGACGACCTCTCAGGATCCCCTCCCCCCTGTGAACCAGACTACATCCTACTCGGAACCACGGAAGCCCCCTGTTCACCCCCCAAATCCTGCCACTCCTATGCATCCGTCCGTCGCAGCCTTCCACCATCGCCGAGCAGCCGCAGCCTGCTAGCATACTCCACAAACTCCCTTCCGAGCACGTGCAGGTTCGTCAACCAAAATTTAGAGCCACAATGAATGCAGGTGATGAACTCAAAATTTGCCTCTTTAACAGTCTAAAATTATCGTCGTATAGTAGGAAAATTTGGTTCTTCAAAAATCACAATCTTTGAATGTTGTGGAATATTTTACTTGGCAAGTCTACCAAGGTCGAACACATGGAACAACGATTCTTAGTTGCGTAGTCTTAAATTAAATTAAATAATTAATTAATGCTCGGTTAATTTCAGTGTTGAGAAAATGTATAATGCAATGATGAAAATGTGATGCAAGGAAAATAAACATAGAAGATTATGCCTAGGATCTGTGAAGTATACAATTTAGTCCTCAATGAAATTTATTAATTAATTCTCGAGAGATAATCACATATCGAAAGATATTGACGCACGGAAAGATTTATCAATTCCAAGTTACATGAAAATAGATTAATCAATGAATAATCCTGTCAAAAAATCCATGTAAAATGCTCCTCAAAATTAATCATCGATCAGACAAATAGAAAGTTAAATAAATTGATCCTCGATTTGATCCCTGTAAACATTAAATTTTTGGGAATAATCAACAATGAGCACAAGGGGTTAATCCAATTAAAATCCTCAACTGAACTCCTGCAAAAGATATCGTTAATTCCTCAAGCATGAACCTGTCGAAAGTGGCCTGCAAAAGTCGACAGAGATCCTCAAATAATCAGTATCAATAAACAACCTCATGTCTGTCCACAAATTATACTAAGTGATAGAGCATGGAAATAGCTTCAAAATGACATATTATATGCTCAAAACGGAGTTCGTATGAAAAAATATGATAAAATGAAGTTTCAGGGACTAAAATGCAAATAAAATAAAGTTTTCCTTTTCAAAAAAGGTCCCTATAGGGGCTTATCTGTAATTTCTAAAAGTTGGCGGGGCCCTTTTGTAATTTACCCATAGGCGGGGGGATTTTTACAATATCTCAGACTTTCAGGGTTGTCCATGCAATTTTCCCATGCACACGTACGGAGCACGTGCGCCAGGAGGCTCGGGTGAGGGAGCTGAGGCTTGGGGGTCCCGAGCCTAGGTGGCAGCTCATGGGGGCTCGGGTACCCCAAGGCAGAGGCTCGTGAGGCAAATCTGAGGTTCGGGTGGAGGGGCTGAGGCTCGGGTGCCCGAGCCTATGTGGCGTCGACTGGAGGCACGCGGGTCCCGAGCCTCGAGGGTAGGAGGTTGGATCGGGGGCCGTGGCATGGAGGATCTGGAGCTGTAGGATCAAGGGCAATTAGTCCCTGATCCAACGGCGGTCGTGTGACGACGGCACGCTCGGCGGGGGAGGCGAGCTGGGGCGGAGGCAGACACCGCGCAAGGCGGAGCGACCGAGGTGCGAGGGCGAGGTGGTGATGAGGCCTCGGCCGGTCGAAACACGGCCGGAGGAGACCTGGAGAAAGTGGTGGCGACGCCTCCGATTGCACGGGGGAGGCGAGCTAGGGCGTAGGGACCTCGCGGGTGGAGCGGCGAGAGAGGCGCGGGGACCGTGGACCGGCTGCGTGCTGTGCTCGGGGCGGCGTGGCGTCGGCAAAGCACGGCAGGCGATTGACGAAGGCGGAGGCGGCGAGGCGGAGTGATGGTGAGGACCTGCAAGGGTTAGTCAAAACACGATGGAAATGGGAAGGAAGGGGGGGGTGGTGCTGCTCAGGCCTGTGCGAGGCCGGAGATGGAAGTCAGTAATGAACTCAACCCTCTACGATGAAGAAGAAAGGGTACCTGGCTATTCCGTCGATGGAAGCAGCAGCAAGGCATGGGTGCGCGCCTTGGATCATGCCTGCCGGAGGAAGCTCGCCGATGAGAAGAGGGTGCTGTCACCACCCGGACGTGGTCTTCTTCCTTCCTTGCTGGAGATGGAGGATATTTGGTGAAGGTGGAGGTTGGCGAAGCTTTATAGAAGGCTGGCGGGTGTAACGGCCGGAGGTGATGAACGGATGGAGGCATGGGTGGCGAACGTTACTTGGGCGAGGCGTAACGGGCGGAGCTTGGGAGGCACGAATGGCTTAGGAAGGAGAGGGGGCGGATCATGTGCATTACACGAGGAGAAGATGAACGGAGGAAGGGAAGGGGGCAGGTCACATGCTGCACACGTGCGCGCGGGCGGAGAAGGCGACATGTGCGTGGCACATGCGTCAGGAGAGAGAGGGAGCAGCAGGTGGGGTGCCACGTGGCACGCCCAGGGCCTGCCATGTGGCACCAAAAAAATTTTCAAATTAAAAGATGAAGAAAAATAAAAAAGAAATAGGATAATACCTCAGATTAAAAAATTTCCTTCACAAAAGTAGTTCATCTCGTCGAGATCTACAACTTTCATGAAGGACTCGGGAGCAAAAGAGGTCACCTATTAGAAATGATTTTTTTGGTGGTTCTCCATGTGTATAGAAAACCGGTTTTTTTGGGATTTTGTATTTTTTTTGTGATTTTAGAGAGGATAAAATTTATAGAAAAAATATGATAAAATACAAGAAAATTAATTACATACTAATATATTTTTTTATTTTTAATAAATAAGAAAATAGGAAAATAAAATAGAAGTAAGAAACACACAACTTTTGTACAGACCGACAACGGACACTTGGACTCAGTCAGTTTCTTTGATTTCAGTTTTAATCTGGATTTGGATTTTTACATCGCTTAATAAAACTTTCATCAAAGAACACAAATGAAGAAGAAATAAAATTGAAAGCGTTAATTATGCACATAAAAACTCAGGTCAAAAATAGCAAAAAGTCAAAATGCGCAAAAGAGGCCCAAAACCCAACTTTCACATATGAGCTCTGAATTTTACGAAATTGGTCTTGTTTTGAAGGTATTTGAAAATGGAGTATAAAAGAAAGTAGATCAAAATCGGACACTGTATGTGGGAGATATGGTCGTTTTAGTCCGTCAGATGTGAATTTGGACTTTGGGATTATTTGACACTTATTAGAGTTAGTAATTTTTTGTATTTTTTTATTTAATAAGGTTAGTAATATCTACTCAATGGAGGTGGTTGGGGTTAATCGGAGTTAGGATGAATTAACTGAAAATAAGAGAAGTTAGCGGCTTTTTGGGCTTATTTACACTTGAGATTTTTAATTCAATTTATGCATGATGAAATGCAAATGTTATTAACACATGTATGAATGCCAATAATGCTCTATTAATGATTAAATGCATATGAATGTTGGAGAACAGAGCATAATTGACCAATTCTAGCATGATGAATACGAGATTCTTCATACCCCTATACTTAGACTATGCTCGTCCCCGAGCATGAATGAATGAATGACTTAGTTGAATACATCCCTGACTGGGCATGCGAATTTTTCAAGGCTCATTTCATAGAGGACCCTTAATTTGAGTGATCATAAAATTCTGGACTCAACCAAGCTTTAATCAAAGGGAATCCAACTTCTCTTATTTTCAGACTCTCTATTTGTACATATAATATAAGGATATGATTTTTAATGTACTGCATTCATGAGAGTCAAGTCTATACATCACCCAAAGTTCTAATCCAAGAGACTCTCCTCTAGACCTAATCCTCAACACTAGGGAATAAGTCTATTCTTGCTTCAGTCAACCGTCTCATTAGTTTGTCAGACTTGAAAGTGTAGATGGATAGCCAGATGATGGAGGGTATCGGATTGTGTCTAATTTTCTCTCCCTTACATTGGAACAAGGTGCCTCTCGAGTGCCTTATTACTCAACACAAGTATATTTTATTTTGTTGTTCAATGTGTCCGTCAAGAGAATTTGGAGTCGTCTGCACTTTTTTTCTGGGAGTACACCGGGGTGTGTCTCTTTTGAGTATCTAAGATACCTTCGACACCCAGACTTGTATCGCTTACGATGCAGAGCCCTTTTAGTGGTGTCAGCCCGACTCCTTGGTCCTAATTAGCTCTTGGTCCAAGTGGACACTTTGAAAATGTTTGGAAGTGCTCGCCATTGGTGGAAGCTCATTTGGAATTTAACTTTGGATGATAGAGCTTTTCTTTAACATTTCTTTTTCTTTTCTTATGTTGGCTAGATCCACTGCTTTTACCAAAAGTTGGCGCACACTGATCAACAATTTTCATTAAGTTTCATCACACCTTGGTACTTAGGTTATTTATCAAAGAGATAGCATACGAATCTTGTTCACATACTAGCTAGGGTATTGCTGACACTCAGGTTTTCTGCAGCCTTCATTAACTTTATCCCATCCTCGAATATCATCAAATCGGGTCTAAACTCAAATCTCTAGTCCCAGTTCCTCAAGTGATAACTCAACTCATCTCATCAATCATGTAGTTGTGAAAGTGATTGTGCTGATCATATTCTTTTTGAAGGTGGAGATAAAGAGTGCAATATAGCGCTCAAATCTTCCAAACTAGGGAAGTGTGGATTATTAAGTTCAAAATCCTAATGACTAAAGCAAGCTAACTCAGAATCTCAAGATCTCAGAAATCAAGTGTCCTAAAAAATCCTCAAGCCTTGAGTGATGGTGAATGTGTCAGGAATATATCAACCAAGGAATGCATGAAATGCTTGATGAAATACAAGACCATGAGTCATGATTTTCTTTTTCTTTTTCTTTTTTTTATGTAAAAAGTTTTTTTGGGGTTTTGTTTTTTTTGAAAAACAGGAAATATACACTACTTGTACCCATCCCCGATGTTAGATAAAAATGATTAAAGTACGAGCTATGGATAAAGTAGATAGAATATATACAAACACACCCCCTATACTTAGCTTGTGCTATGTCCCCATAGCACAAAGTGAAATGTTGACATAGCTCGTACTAAGTATAGATGGGCCAAAAACAATAGAAGAGAAGTGATGTATAAACAATGAAATCGGTCCCCTAAGTATCGGGGGATCGAGAGCGGGTAGATGGATATACAGAAGAGTGTAGGTTCCAGAGAGGTGGTCTATCTGGGCAAATCAAATCTTTCATCAAAATCTATGCCCTGAGTGAAGGAGATCTGTTCAACTTGTACTAATTGCTCGTTGGATTTGATAAAATGTTTAAGCAGCTGACCGTTGACTATAGATGTTTGTGTGCTATCTGCGATCTCTGAGATCTCAACACTACCATAATTGTGTACCTCTCTTACAATGAAGGATCCCATTTATTTTGATTTCAATTTACAATGAAGGTCAATTAGTCCCTTATACAACGGCGGTCGTGGACGACGACACGCTCGGCGGGGGAGGCGAGCTGGGGCGGAGGCAGACAACGCGCAAGGCGGAGCGGTCGAGGTGCGAGAGCGAGGTGGTGATAAGGCCTCGTCCTGTCGACACACGACCGGCGGAGACATGGAGAAGGCAGTGGCGATGCCTTCGATAGCGCGGGGAAGGCGAGCTAGGGCGGAGGGACCTTACGGGCGGAGCGACGAGCGAAGGCACGGGGACCGTGGGCCGGCATCGTGCTGTGCTCGGGGCGACGTGGCGTCGGTGAAGGACGGCGGGCTATTGATAAAGGCGGAGGCGACAAGGCGGAGTGATGGTGAGGACCTGCAAGGGTTAGCCAAAACACGATGGAAAGGGGAAGGAGGGGGGGTGGCGCAGCTCAGGCCTGTGCGGGGCCGGAGATGGAAGTCAGTGATGAACTCAACCCTCTTCGATGAAGAAGAGAGGGTACCTGGTTGTTCCGTGGATGGAAGTAGCAACAAGGAATGGGTGCGCGCCTTGGATCACACCTGCCGGAGGAAGCTCGTCGATGAGAAGAGGGTGCTGTCACCACCTGGACGTGGTCTTCTTCCTTCCTTGCTGGAGATGGCGGATACTTGATGAAGGTGGAGGTCAGCGGAGCTTTATAGAGGGCTGGCGGGTGTAATGACCGGAGGTGATGAACGGCTGGAGGCGTGGGTGGTGAACGTTACTTGGGCGAGGCGTAACGGGCGGAGCTTGGGAGGCGTGGATGGCTGAGGAAGGAGAGGGGGCGGATCATGTGCGTTACACGAGGAGAAGATGAATGAGGAAGGGGAGGGGTTAGGTCACGTGCCGTGCAGGTGCGCGTGGGCGGAGAAGGCAGCACGTGCGTGGCACGTGCTCCAGGAGAGAGAGGGAGCAGCAGGTGGGGTGCCACATGGCAGAAGATGAAGAAAAATAGAAAAGAAATAGAAGGATAGCTCAGATCAATAAATTTCCTTCACGAAAGTTGTTCGTCTCGTCGGGATCTACAACTTTTATGAAGGACTCGGGAGAAAAAGAGGTCATCTGTGAGAAATGATATTTTTGGTGGTTCTCCATGTGTATAGAAAACCGGGTTTTTGGGATTTTGTATTTTTTTGGTGGTTTTAGAGAGGATAAAAATTATAGAAAAAATATCATAAAATACAAGCAAATTAATTACATACTAATATATTTTTTATTTTTAATAAATAAGAAAATAGGAAAATAAAATAGAAGTAAGAAACACACAACTTTTGTATAGACCGACAACGAACACTTGGATTCAGTCAGTTTCTTTGATTTCAGTTTTAATCTGGATTTAGATTTTTGCGTCGCTTAATAAAACTTTCATCAAAGAACACAAATGAAGAAGAAATAAAATTGAAAGGGTTAATTATGCACATAAAAACTCAGGTCAAAAATAGCAAAAAGTCAAAATGCGCAAAAGAGGCCCAAAACCCAACTTTCACATATGAGCTCTGAATTTTACGAAATTGGTCCTGTTTTGAAGGTATTTGAAAATGGAGTATTTTAAAAGTGAGTAGACTCAAATCGAACACTGTATGTGGGAGATATGCTCGTTTTAGTCCATCAGATGTGAATTTAGACTTTGGGATTATTTGACATTATTGGAGTTAGTAAATTTTTTGTATTTTTTATTTAATAAGGTTAGTAATATCTACACAATGGAAATGGTTTGGGGTTAATCGGAGTTAGGATGAATTAACTGAAAATAAGAGAAGTTAGCAGCTTTTTGGGCTTATTTACACTTGAGATTTTTAATTCAATTTATGCATGATGAAATGCAAATATTATTAACACATGTATGAATGCTAATAGTGCTTTATTAATGATTAAATGCATATGAATGCTGGGAACAGAGTCTAATTTATCAATTCTAGCACGATGAATACGAGATTCATCAGCAGGGAATGGCTCCAGAGAAAGAGACATGATTGCTTTTTTATTTAGATTCAATTCCAGCAGTTGGATCGTTTCTTTGTTAGATTAACTCAGTCATCTGGTTGAGTTAACGAAGTAAAGTAACGGAAGGTTATAGGCGTAAGACGGCACACTTATTCGGGGTCCTGAACATAATTCACGATTATGTAGGGTTATGAATATTATTGCGAAATTACTCAAGGTTATGGGTGTAAAAATCCCTTACAATTATTGGCTTTTGCTCTTAGAAAGTCTTGTGCTCCCAAGTCATTATCAGTTTTCATTTACATTTCTCAATTTTTATAAGGTTTTATTAGAATATTTTATTTTATATTTATTCTTGGCTAAAAAGTATTTTTTAAAAGATCTTTCTTCCCAAAAGAAAGATAAATCCTTGGTGAGGTTGTGCACATTAGGATGTTCTGTATGAAAGCCTTTCTTTTTCTATTAAGATAAATTTGTGTAAGGTTTTTGTACCTTGATTCGTTCTTTGTATGATCTTTTTTTCTTATATATAAGATAAAAACTAGTAAATTGGGCGCTTTTAAGAATATTCGATCTACAAAAAAAAGTTCATTCAGTTATTTGTAAGCCCTGGAAAGACTGAGCTAATGCACACGATGTATCTCCAAGGTGGACAAGCCTGTCTAAAATTTTTTTAATATGATTTGCTTGTTGTGGTTTGCGTATTAAGCTAATTTATTCTTACCTGGACAATTTTGTTTGCTAGGTTTCCTCATGATAAATTGGTGACTCAGAGTTTACCCCCTTCGGTTCTGGGTTATCCCTGATTCTACACATGCATTCCTGCGTTGGATCCCACATTTTTTGTTATAATATTTTAAACTATATTTAAATTAAAAAGATAATATCCAAAATATGTTATAATCATGAAAATAATTGATATAACATATAATATGACATCACATCACATATACCATCCCAACCCGTAGAATCCTCCAAACAATAACAAAGTTTTTTCTCACTACATGTATTATTTGCCTCCATCTGGCTCTATCTTGAGTCATTCACACGCTTAAATCCAAAAAATTAAGATTCCTTCGTATAGTAAATTAGCCTAAAACAACCAATAGTTTAATATTTTTTATCATATTTTCCGTAGTTAAATGGTATGGTGGTAGTGCAGTGTGCTTACCACCCAAAAGATGGTTCAACCTTGTAGGTGTTGCATTAGATAGTCGATGACTATCGTAAAATATAGTCGAATCTTTCAACATAGATTTGAGCATGAATTTATGTAGCCGACCCTACTTATGGTGGGAGAAAGCTCCACCATTTCTATCTTCCATAGTTAAATATATAACAACAAATATTATCCATTGCTAGCTTCTTTGAATTAATAATGAATAATTATATTCGTTACTATATTCCTTACAATGAATCACATAACAATGGTTACGCATTGACTTTTTCTTCTAATCGTTGATAAATTTAGCAACGACTAATATAAATCCAACGGAATAAGTCAACAAAAATCATTGTTATATGAACTTTTAACGACTATGATATTCATTGTTAATTTACAAAAGATAATTTGACAACAAATAATATTAATTGTTATATCTTTAACATCAAAAGACATGATAATGAATATTCAAATTACTCGGTATCTTAGATCAAATTTCTTGTAGTGCACCTACTATTTGCAGGAAGGTTACCCATATGACTAACCCTTTGACAGGAGGTTACTCTAACCCGACCCAACCCATCCTATTTAACATGCTCAACTATGTAGGCAAGCGGACACATACCGATACAGATATAGGTGTTGCCATATCGTTATCCATCTTTAAATACAAATAAGGATGCGTACACAAATATTGACAGATATGATAACTATGTTATCGTCCTTAAATAATGGATGCGGAGTAAAATAGATACTGCTCATATATGAATAATATTAAAAACACCCCACAATTAACTTAAATGTACTTGATGGAATGCACATGATACATATATACTAAATATGCTTATATCATAATGACTATATCAAATATGAAGAAAAGAATAATAAAATCATGTTGCACGCGGTTAAAAAATAAATATGCAATTATATTTATATATAAAAAATGATACACGGATATGAATAGGGATATTTATGGGAATTAAAGCTATATCCACATACACATTCATTTTGAAAGTAACACGGATACAAATGTCAATATCGGTTTAAAACGGATACAATATCACGTTGTGGGATTGGGAAGAGGTTTTAGTATATAAAAGGAATACGGATGAGAGAAAGAGAGAGACTTTTTCCAGATCGAGGCATGATAGCTAATCTCAGGATGGCTACATGTTGGGTTGGTATCCAATTGAGACAGTCGTCGTGTTTGCATGCACAAATTATTTTATTGGAGTGGTGGAGAAGGGTTTAAGTCGCCTCTCAGTTGACATCACCATTGTCAACGTTGGCAAACATCGAATAATTATTTACAATGGTTTGTTTTACCAATGTCTAACACTGGGAAACATCACGATCAAAAGACCTAATGGCTCCGATTGCTAAATCGGAAGTATCAAGCATATTGCGAATATTATTTACAATGGTTTGTTTTACCGATCTCAAATTTTTTACTAAATGTTTTGTATTTTAAATTGAATAAAAATGCTAAAACAGTGAGGAATAAAATACAGTCGATTTGTTTTGTATTTCAAAAATAGTTAAAAAAACTCGAAAATTTTTAAAACTAATTTTTATAAGTAGGGAATATAATAGAGAAGATATGAAAATAGAAAATACAATTTTTTGAATTTTTAATGATTTTTTAATAAATTTTCTAGGATTAGTGGAGGTTTGCTATTTTTTAGTTTTTTCTTTTGATTTTTTAGTGATTTTTTTATTTAGGTGCAAAATAGAGTAATAAACAATATTTATTTTTCTAGAATATTAAGGTTTTTTATACTTTTGATGGATTTTTTAATTCAAATAGAGAATAAAAGTAGCGTTTTTGAATTTTTAAATATAGGAAATCAATATTAAATGTCCTACGAAAAATACATGTGAAGAAATAGATGATAAGGCACTTATACTGAAAATCCTACTATTTATAGATGCCAAATGATATTTTTAATGTGAAGAATATATTTTTTTAGTGGAAAGAGGGTGAAATCCCGAGTTGGGACTCACCACCAAAATTTTTCATTTTATAAAAAGATAAAGATATACATTACCTTGTGGATCGGAATCTATAAGGTGAAAGACATGAAGCGGTTACATTTTCAGAATAGAACATTTGATTCTTAAAAATCATATCATTCCTTCCTACCCAGATGACCTAAAGGACTGCAAATGGCAAGGAACAGTCATCCGTCGTGTTCATCCTATCGACCTAATCGATCTCCAGAAATCAGTGGTGCCACCGTGCAGTAACCAAGCCACACCTATCTCCTTCCAACCTGCTCCGACGAAGGACATGTAAAAAACAAATGCTCCGCATCCTCCGTCTATGCGCCACATCTATTACACTAGGTATCTAGAATGCCAAACATCATGCCCCTTCTTGCTTTGTCCCAAATCCTTCCCCTTCTGAGGCACCATAAGAAAATCTTTACTCTGCAAGGGATCTTGCTTGCCCAGATAACTTTTATATCATGCTTCAGGTCGGGTTCCAATTCCTCACTTCTCCATCTGAACACCTTGTATGCCTTTTTCACCAAGAATCTCTCCCCCTCCCAAACAAAATGATCCCAACCATGTGAGATGCAATCAGGGGGACAACTCAGATAGCATTCTGCCCAAATCTTCCTTCTTCATCTAGAAAGGTCATGCATGAAGTGAGGAAACCACGAACCAGAAACACCAACTTCAACCACGAAACACCCTCTGCTTGTTGTCAAAGCAAAACGTTTTGGGAATCTATTGCATATAACTCCTTCACCCGTCAAGTTGTCCTACCTTAATCCAAAGAGAAGACTCGAAGCGCCCGCTACCAGCTTATAGGGAGCCATTGACGTTGTAAATATTTCATACAAGCTAGATAACCAATATATCTGTGTTGCCCCAAATCTGCACCATCAGTTTAGACAAAAGCGCTTTATTAAGACAACTCACATCCTGAATTACGAGGCCTCCTTCGCTTCTTTGTCTCGTGATATCCTCCCATCCTACCAGATGTATACGTGGTCTTTGTTGTTTTCCATCTGACCAGAAGAATCTTCTCATCATTACCTCTATCTTCTTCCTTACACCTCCCTGCTTCAACCAGGTTGAAAAAAGAAAATAGGAATTGCCGACATCACATGTTTTAGCAAAATCAGCTTCCCTCCTTTAGATAGAGTGACTTCTTGCTATCTTGCCAGTCTCACCTCAAATCCCCTGAGGACCATGTCCCACTCTACTTTCCTGAGCTTGCCTGCCACTAAAGGTAGCCATAGATAGGTAATGAGTACCTCACCGAGAGGGAATCCCAAAAGTACAACCCTTGTTCTACTCTCTTCATCCAACCCGAATTGGATAACTACAGACTTCTCTCTATTCATCTTGAGACCCGAAATGCTGCTAAATATTTCTACCACCGACCTTGTCCTTTTGCGCATTTCTCCTGTACCACTCAGGAAAATCACCATGCCATCTTCATATTGTAGAAGAGGAACAAAGATGGGCCTCATACAAAACCCTTCGCACCACCCATCATCGACCGCTCTCTTGAACATCACTGCCAAAGCATCCGCCACCAAAATGAGAAGCATTGGTGCTAACGAGCATCCCTATCTTACATCCCTTTGTGTCTGAAAAAAACGACCTTCTAGTCTCCCATTCACTAGAATTGAGTAGGAGGAAGTAGTGACACACCTCTTCATCCAGGCTATCCAGAGGTCATTGAAGCTACGAAGTCGAAGTGACTCCCACAATAAGCTCCAGTCCACGCAATCATAAGCCTTTTCGAAGTCAATCTTCCAAATCATCACCTTTACATTTTCCTGGCACCATTGGAGGCAAATCTCAGATGCCATAACCAGTCCGTCCGCCATCTATCTACTAGGGATAAAAGCAGTATGATTCTGCAGGATTACAACATCTAGCACCTGCCTGAGTCTATTTGCCAACACCTTGGTGACAAACAAGTATATTGCGTTAGACAACGTAATCAACCTATAGTTCTCCACACGTATTGGGTTTTACTTTTCGGGAAGAAGGAAGAGCGACAACCAGTTAACCTTCTCGAATCTCCTGTTGCCATCTCTGAATTCATCAATTACTGCCATAATGTCTTCTCTCACCATATCCCAAAATTCCCTGTAGAAGAAGACTGGAAAATCGTCAGGTCCATGTGCTCCGTCCGCATTCAAACCCTACACCGCGCTTTTGACCTCCTCCTCCGTAAAAAGGCTCTTTAAGTCCAGATGCCTGCTCTTCTGACAACAACTCAACACCTGCTCCATGCCACCCCCATCCATCACATGTCCTTCTTTTCGATATCTCTATGAAATGTTCTCTGAGAACTCGCCCTAAACTAATGTCACCCAACACTCTTTCCCCACCCACTTCTAGACTTTAAATAAAATTCCTCCTTTTGCTGGAGGCCATTGAATGGAAAAATCTAGTGTTCGCGTCCCCTTCGTGCAACCACTTCTGTCTGGATCTCTGCCTCCACTCCACTTCTTCCTTCTTGTCCTCCAAATGTAACTTTTCTAGCAGCCTTGCTCGCTCAAGCACATCATCCTGGTCCAGACCCCTCTGATCATCCTGCCCATCCATACAGATGACTCCAACATGAGCCTCATGCCTCCTCTCCCTCCTTCACGTCCTCAATCTATGGTTGAAATCGAGTAAAAAACTCCTTAACAACACCAATTTGGATGCCAGATGCTTGACTGCCGACCCTTCCACCTGCCAACCCCTCCACTGCGTAACTACCTCATCCTTGAACCCTTCCTCCATCAACCAAGCTCTCACAAATCTGAAGAAGGATCTGGGCCGCATTTGTTCCTTTGAAGACCACAAGATTGGCGTATGGTCAGAGTGTGCCCGGGGCAGTGATCACACCCAATAGAGGGGAAAATTCCACTCCATAGGACGAAAGAAGAAATCTATCTAGCCTTGATCTCAACCTTGCATCCGCCGCATCGATAATTGTGAGACCCATGTCAAGAACCTGAGTACTGAGATCCTTCGAGCCAGCGTCGCATCCTCTACCCCTCAAAGGTCTATCATCAGCCATCAGGGTCAAATTTAGGTCACCTCCAATGAGCCAAATGCCCTCGTCCCTATGCACTCCCACCTCCGAGAGATCTGCAGTGAAGGACACCACCGCAGGACTTGTAGGTCCATATACATTGGTCACATTAGAAGTGACATTATCCTCCTTTCTCTTAAGACTCATAGATAACGAGAACAAGGATCTTCTCTCTGCCAGTTTCTCAAACTCAGGCCTCCTCAAACTGGTAAGGAGCCCTCCATCTGCTGCCTGAGCCTCAACCTCAATAAATTCAAACGAAAATCCAGCACCCAGATCTCACCACGCCATATCCCATACCCTGGAGACCTTCGTCTCTTGCAAGAGAATAATATCCACGTGCCAATTGCCTATTAACTTCCTGACCTTTGTCGTTTCTCGGGAGGACCCAACCCCCTAACTTTCCATGAGATCACCTTCATTTAGAAACCTTTTTGGCCTTCCCACGCGGTAGATCCACGCCTAAGCTTTCCGCGAACCGCCTATCAAGCAGGTTGAAAAAACTCGATCTTCTAATAGGAGACAACAGTCCTTCGATCCCAACAGCAGTGCAAACCCTTCAGAACCCCTGGAATCAGTTCGACCTTACCAACAATCTCCTCTTCTCCCTCTTCCTCCAACCTCAAGGCTTTCACTCAAATCACCACCCAACCCGTTCCCCCGCCTCCCTGCACTAATTCCCCAGTCCCCTGCATCACCTTCACTGACCTCTTCAAACTCCCACCCTCCCCTTCCACTCTGACATTCACTCCTTCCAAAACCTACCCTGTCCTGCCCTTGCAGACATGACACATCTTCCCCCTCCGCCTGCACGGCCTCCCCCTCCCCCCGCAACGATTGCCTCCACCTTCATGGGAGACGCCACCTCCTGTTGCATCGCAAATGCCCTTCCCCCCCTCTAGAAGAAATATCCACCGCCACCAGCCCAACGACCCTCCTCTCGACCTTCCCCACATTAGTGCTCAACACCACAGCTAACCCCGCGACCCCCGTGGAGCTTCCCTCGAGCTGCCCCGACAAGCGCACTAGCTCAGGAGTTGGAACCAGACCACCCTTCATCCCATATGCTAGACGGAGGTCTACCACCAACTCACAACGCTTGTCTTCTGTTACTTCTCCTCCCTGCTTCAGGACTGCCTCATCAACAACCCCTATGTCTGGTCTCGAGAAGCCCTGACCTCTCTGGAGGGTTACCCCCTAGCCAACATCCTGATAAATATGTGATTCATCACTCTAAAAGTTGAAAATAGAGCTCTATTCCCGAGTAATTAGCTGCATATTTCCACTTATATTGTATAATTAGCATTTACGCATGTGTAAATAATATCTGCATTTTAGCATTCATATTTGCATTAAATAAGAAGCCCAATTCACTTGTAAATATTCACCTGTATATTCACCATATTTCACCTATCTGTATATATTTTATGCTAAATCCAAATCCAATAAAATCAACTCCACAGTGTATATATTACTAACACTAATTAAAGAAAAATATCAAAAAAATACTAACTTGTAAAATTACCCAATAAAACCCCAAACTCAATTGGAGACTTTAGACCATAATGCACATATCTCTCTCATACAACCTCCGAATTAGGTCTACTCACTTTTAAAATAATATACATTCAGAGACCTTCAAAATAAGATCAATTTCTTTAAAATCGGAGCTCATATGCAAAACTTGGGTTTTGGGTCCCTTTTGTATATTGTACATATTGACCAAAAGGCCCTTGCATTTTCTTAATTATTAAAAATATAAAAAAATAGATTAAATTGTAAATATTCTTATCATATTTTCTCTATTCTTATTTTGATTTTTCTCTTATTGAAAAATGACAAAAAAATTGTAAAAGGTAAAATGTGGTATTTTATACCTATAAGGTACCACCCAAAAAAATATTTTGTACAGATGATTTTATTTGATTTTCGTCCCTTCACGAAAGTTGTAGATCTCGTTGAGACGAACAACTTTCGCGTTGACCACATTTTGATTTAATCCATTTTGTTATCTCTTTTTTATTTTTCTTTACATTTAATTTTTGAATTTTCTAGGAGCGACTTGTGGCAGCTCTTGGAGCCGCAACATATCACCCCATTTTTTTATTATTTTCGGATTTATTTTATTATTATTTTATTATTTCTATTTTAATTATTGTTATTTTTAGTAGCCTACTTATTTTACTTATATATTATTATTATTATTATATCTCTCCCTTTTACTCCTTCTTTTCTCATTCCCCACTCCAAGTCACCACTCCCTCCACCATCCCTCCATCTTCTCCACCTCTTTTCTAACTTCCCCCTCCTCTTTATATTCTCATCCCCTCCTCCATTGTTCATCATCCACCTTTCGAGAGGAGAGGAGCGAGCCCCCCTTGGAGTTTCAGGTGACAGCTGCGGCTTCTTCACGGTTGAGCAACAACCTCCTCGAGATCATTCTCAGGTGCGATCCGACGATCTCTCGCCATAGTAGCCCCATTCGTGAGGCTGCCAAGCTTCGAGCTCCTCACGCCAAGCTCTTGAGGCTACGACGGAAGCCGCACACCATGGCTCCATTTTCGACGAGTCCCAGGTAAGTATCCCTCAACTTTTCCTTGTCATTTTTTATCTAATATTCTTATTGTTGTCATTCTAAATCACAAAAAATCTCAATATCACAATCATCATCTCATAAAATCACTCCATTATTCTACCATCATTACCAACACCACATTTTCATTCCATTTTTTACACTTTTATTTTCTGTTAAAAAAATACAAAAAAAATACAAAACAAAATAAAAAACAAAGTTGCAAGGTCCTACATTGCCTGGCCAGCACCGCCCTCCTCCATTCCAGCCACCCGCCGGCACAGCTGCGCCCTCCGCTGTGCGCAGTTGGGCACCGCACTGTCCACGCCGCTTGTGCCAGACGCGCCTCGCCAGCTCCAGCCTTCCTCCCGGCCACCGTACCTCCAGTGCGTCCCTGCAACCGCCCTCCAATGGCTGTGCGTCGCCGCGCAGCTGCGCACAACGCCCCGCTGCTCCCCTCATCGTCAGGCCCCTCCAGTCCTCCCGCAGCAGCCAACCGTGCCACCGCTCATCCCGCCATCCGCAGTACTCCTGTGGCTGAGCGTCGTCGCCTCCACGCGCTCCACCCTCACTATCCAGGCCACCCTCACCTGGTCTCAGCTCCTCCCCTCGGTCGCGTGTTGCCGCCGCCGTCCTCCCAGTTCGCGCCACAATGCCACCCCGTCGAGACAGCCCCGCGCGCGTAGCCGCCGAGGCCGCGCCCGCACGCGCGCCACCCGTCCTTGCCTGAGCGCCGCCCACCGAGGACCGCTCCTTCACCAGGCCCCCGCTCCTCTCCGCCCAAGCGCGCCGCTCGCAACCCCCATGACGACACCTCGTGCAGTCGCCCTTCGCGAGCCCTAGCCGACCTTCCGTCCTTACACCTTACTTGCGGGAGAAGAATAAGCAAAGGCTTATTTTATTTTTATATTGTGATAATTGCATTTTCATCCATTCAAGTTTTTAAAATTATAAAAGTGCCCCTATGCACAGTTTGACTTTACTGTTTTAATTTCTGTATTGCATTGATACCCCTGACTTTGCATGAATATTTGGACCGCAAAATAGCATCATTTTATTCTA
Source organism: Ottelia alismoides (assembly GCA_037367405.1). Taxonomy (NCBI): domain Eukaryota; kingdom Viridiplantae; phylum Streptophyta; class Magnoliopsida; order Alismatales; family Hydrocharitaceae; genus Ottelia; species Ottelia alismoides. The sequence goes on along the minus strand of JAZKJV010000547.1, from coordinate 331,384 downwards.
TGAAAAATATCATGTTGATGAGCATTTAAATATTTATATTATGGCTATTTAGTTGCATTTTTGTGAGCATCAGACTATTTATTAAAAATCAGAGATTGAAAATCACAGATATTTTTCCCATTTAAGCTCTGAAATTTGCATAGCCATATTTATTGCTTTAAAAATTGTGAAAAAATTGTAAATGATGCCTCTCTCTATGCTTTAATTGCTGTCCAAGTTTCAGGGAAATCAGAGTTGTCCTTTCCATAAAATAAATTATAGGGTGATTTATGTAATTGATTTTTAATTATTTCCACGAATAAGATTTTTGTGAAATTTCAATTCTCTTGGATTCCTTATTGAGATATATATTTGAGATAAATAGCTCTATGGATAATTCGACTTTGTTTAATTAGGAATTAAAGGCTCATAATCGCTCTATTTTCAGTAAAACAATTCACAAAAATATCACAAAGTATCAGAAAATTCCAAAAAATAGTGTACCTTCATTTGGTCATATTTAACATTCAGTAAGTTTTTCATAATTTTTTGCATATCATTTGCACAAAAATTGCATAAAACATAAAAAATTTGCATTTTTCATTTGTGCATCTTAAACAAAAAAATTGCAAAAAATACATTTGCATTCATCATTGGATTAGGTTCACAGGAAAAATATAACTTGATTAATTTGGTCTAATTTTACATTAAAATTAAATTTGGCTACATCAGATGTTTTCCCGCTAACTTAATTCAATCGTATCTTGCATTCAGCATTTTTATTGCACAAAAAAAATTACAAAAAAACTCACTTGGAAAACCGCGATCTAATCCCTCTAACTTGATCCCGAGTTGTTCTTTTGCCTCTTTAAGTTGACCCTGGGGCTTGCCCAGGTTAAACAAACATAAAACCACGCATTAATTTCATTCGACGATACATTGATTTGTGCGGTTATTTTTTATCGATCCGGATTTATCTGATTGCAACGAAATCGTCAATTCAACAACATTAAAAAGGATAAAATCCGCGATCTATCACATCCCCGATGCCCATAGTCGAAGGACTCGGATCCCCTGTCGGGCGTCCTCCTCCCAAATAGGTTGGTCGCTTGCCTGCCCTAACTCAGCAGCTCCAGAAGGTTCAAGACCCAAACCCGCACCTGAAGGCCCTCCTAAAAGGGGCCCTTCCCTTCTACGATGAATTACACACTGTTTTCCTTCGAAACCTTCAGCCTGGACTAACCTTGAAAATGACCTTGGATTAAAGGACCAAAAATAAATGCCAACATGGGATTTGTTATGAGAAACCACAGTTGGAAAATGATGGCCATGACCATTTTAAAAATCCACTGGTTTCACCACCTTTTGCGTAAATGATAGTGGAATTCCAATCGATGCAGAGGTCACAGGACACGGCGCAACTGCCGCCGCGATTGGTGCCTGCCCCCACCGGAGGAACCTCGATACGTCGTTGCCGATGCACCTCCCCTGCCACACTCGACTACGTCGAGGAGATTTCCAACTATAGCCACCATCTCTCCACACTCGTCGTCCACCAGCCGAGCATCCGAGGATGTAAACGATGTACCCAGACCAACGGGTCCCCACTCTCCCCTGACAGGAGTCTAGTTGCAACCAATCCTTTCATTTTTGCAATGCCTCTCCGCAAGTGCCGAACTCGATGAATGTTCCTCCATAAGAGAAGGATATCCTTAACTCTTATCAGGTCCAGATTCCTCTTCGGCAAGCTGCCATCTCCAGTCCATACTTTTCTCCATTAGAGCAGCGACCTCCTCGAATGCGTCAGAGATAACAACGCTTATACCTCACCTCCAGTCAAACCCTTGGCCAGAACCCTCCAAGGCGACAATGTCGTCGCATCCCCTTTGAATCCTCCCCTCGAAATGAAACCCACACCCGAATACCCCTTGAATAGAGCCTCTTCGCCTCCTCCTTCCCCCACTGGGAACCATGACGCTCTAGCAGAAGCTGTTTCCTCCAGCTCCAAACGACCTCCCTCTCTTCAGTTTCTACCTTGATGCATGAAGCCCAAACATATGAAATAGCGGATAGCATCTTTGCACTACCTCGCCCAATGACCAAGCAAGCCATAATGATCGCATCCTCGCCCAAAAGGTTGCTTAATCCATGAGTTGGGAATATCTTCATGATGAGATTCACACTGAAGAGGCCATCCATCCTTCCTCGAGCAACCCCACCTGCGAACCTCCATCCACCCTCCCTCTCCATCTTCCCTCTCCATCCCTCCTATGCCATTCTAATGCGAATAATACATAAAACAAAATTGTTTAGTAGCATGGACCTATTTGGCCTAATATGAAAAATGCCCAAATATATCCAATAACAAATGGTGGCATGGTTATTTTTGTAATTACCAATAAACTTGAGGTCTAAACTAATTTAACCACAAAATAATACACTTAATTTAAAATTTCTAGACTACATAGAAATACAAGAAACATTAAGGGTCTCTCATGCAAAAAGCCTGCCCCCTCATGCTTAGAGGCACATGAGGTTACATGACAAGGGACCTATTTGAAAATAAAAGAAAATTTAGGGTTCAAGTTACGAATTTCACAAGAAAATTATAAATACAGATAAAGGATTATAGACTAACATAAAATTACAAAAAAGTATGGGTGTTAAAGCTCAAAATACCCTCGTTGGCTATTCGATGATGCTTATGATCCCACTTGACACATGTCTCTTCGCTAATGGACAACAGCTCCTCGCTGGTGGATGTATGAGATTAGACCAAAGGTTTGATCTGACGGTGAACTACATGCACAATCCAATGGCTGATATCTAATCTGGAGAACAAGGGCTATTGGATGACGGGTAAGAGGCTTGGAAGAACTCAGAAAAAGTCTCACCTAGACGAGCTTCCTCCTACTGAATCTCCTTGGTCATATGCTCAAATCAGCTACTGAAATGCTTGAGAGAATGCTGTAGGTGTTCTGCAGTCGTTAAGTGCTCAAAATCGATCGGAACCCATCAGAGGGGTCCTGGTAGCTCGATGAAGACCAAGGCACTTGAAAGTCTTGTCCAGGTCCAATTCCAGCCCAAATGGGCTCCTGAAGGCATTGACCTGCACGGAAAAAAGTTAGAGGTAGAGGGCAAACTACCTCGACCTCGACACCGAATACAAGTGAGGCATAGCGAGGCGGAGCTTTCAAGCGAAGGATGGTGGAGAGAAGCATATTTCTAGATCAAGTTGTGATCTGTGTGGATGGTGGAGTCAGGTGATGGACAAGCATCTGGGAAAGAGATTGGTGGTGGAGATACGTTGGAACAGGGCAGAACACAAGAGGAAACAATGGCCAGAGCTTTACAAGGATGGATCCCTAACCTACTCTACTTGATCAACATCAAAACAGAACATAGAAAATGAATCCTACAACTAAAAACTACATAGGAAGCAAGCAAAAAGGCTCACCAGACCTGTAATGGCTAGAAGCTGAAGTGTCGCGGTGGAGGTCCGACGACACTTGGATCTGCTCAATTTTGCACCTTCCTCACTCGCTAAATCTTTGGAGGGGATCCTGTTGTCATCATGAACGTCAACCACTATGAGGATTATGGTTAGGATGGGAGAAGAGGGATAACAAACGAATGGACAGTAGAGGAACTACTATATACAGGGTGAGGTTGGTTCGAGCAGAATGTTAGATTCAGATGTCCCTTGATTGAAAAATCATATGCACGTGATAGGGCTTTGATCGAGGAACGGATTTGGTGAAGGAATCATGCCAAAAAATGAATAAGCATGTATAAATCAAGGAATTCGATTCAAACATGGTCTGATAGACCTAGGGATGCAGTTGGCTTAGTTGATTGGCGGGTCAACTGAGGCTGCACATCCATTGGTCCACATCAGGTCACTAAACGACAAAATAAAGGGAAAATATTTTACTAATTGGAATTAAAATAATAAATGATTTTATTAATTTGTGGTCAAAACATAAAAAATACTTATCATTTTATGTAGTATTTTAATATGATTTTTATTTGTTGTACATGGTAATTTATTGTATGCTACTTTTTAGAGGTTCATTTATAGGTATATTTACCTATATATTAAGTATTTGATTTTTTTATATTTTAGATTTTATTATTTTTATACATATTTTATATATTTATAACTTATTTTATTACATAGAAATACATTTTTATTTTCTTTTTATGAATTAATTTGTACACTTAATTAATTATAGGTATTAATTATATATGTATAAGAATGTATAATTCATTTATATATTTTTGTACACTTATTTTTTAGTGTATTTTTAACGGTTTTATTTTATTCTAATTATGTACATATGTTATAATAATATTTACAAAATATAAAGATATAAAATAATGAAAAATATAAAGAATAAATAAAATGAATATTTTATTCATGTACAATGTAAAATAGGGGTCCAAAACCTACTTTTACATCTTAACTCAAAATTATATGAAACCACCTTCATTCAATAGGTAATTAAAAGTTATATACACTTAAAGATGATTTTGGTGAATTTTGAGTTCATATGGAGAAGATACATGTCTCTAAAGTTGGATAGTTGGATTCTTATTTTGAGTGTAGAAATTATGCATTATTTTTATATGAAATAAATTTTGTATTTTTCTATGTACTTTTATCTACAACTTGTACAAAATTTATTTATTTGAGGTAAATAACAAAAGAATAAAATAGGTCCCAAATAGGACTTCTTGAGGACTTGAAAATTAGAATTTTATTGTATTTTTGGCCCTTACTTCCCCCCATTTATTCTTTGTCAACCCAATCATCATGATGCTTAAGTTTCGGGGTTTAGGGTCATTCAATACCTTTGATATTTCATTTCATTTCCTTTTCTTTTGCTAATTCTTTTATTTTTACTTTATATGTAGTCTTTTATACAATATTTATATAATAAATGATATATGTTAATTGATACAAAATAATTCTATATACATGCATTTACCTAGGGATTAAATGCCAAAATGAAAGAATAAAGGTGATGAAATGGATATTCATTGCCCCCCTAAACCATCATATATGATTAATTCGTGCATTCCATTATTACCTCGATGTCGACTCATCACATCCTGGGGTTGAAGAAGGTCCCAAGGGTTCGGTTGTTTGCCGATTCAAGTAATATTGGGTTTAGAACGATGGAATAACCAGAATATGGGGCAAAAAAATGGAGAGGAACATGATCCGAAGCGGTGGCAGCGACACGAATGAAATATTCCAATGCATTGGATGATGAAAGAATTTGTACTAATTGTGCCATAGTTGAGGATTTCACCCAATCACCACATAGACACAATACGATTTTTCATTTTCTTTGGACTTTGTATTAAGTTCTTTTTGGTTTAATATGGTATACACCGCTATAGAGATTTTTTACTTGACTTTGGTAGTCCCTAGATAACACTTATGCCTATAAGTGAAAAAAGAAAATAAAGAAAAGAAAAAGAAAGAACTTGGATAGATTTTAACTCTTAAACCTATCTTCACAAAATCAAAATTTGGAGCTCAGTCAAATCCTTGTGAGTTAGGTTTGGCCGATCCTACATGGGAATTGCACTTGAAACACAACAACCTCTAAGATCCACAAAACGTTTCCCAAGTTTCCTCAAAAGCCAGGTCGGAACAAGTCGATGTTATACGCAGTCTCTTATGACTATGAGTCTACACTGTATATTATCTATGATATGTAGATCCTCTCGGCCATAGAGGTAAAAGTCAGTCTTCTCCAACATGATGATTATAATTACCCAATCCAACAACTCTTTGCTCGTGAAGTGGGGAATTTGCTTCTAAGTTCAAGTGCGACCAACTCAAGAAGAGGAGGTGAAGAAGAGAATGGATGGTAGACAATGTAGCTACCCCTCCTAGGATGCTTGACCAATGTAGCCAAGTCATCTGGTTGCAGGATCACATACATTTGTCTTTGATGATCAAGCTTACTTATATTATATGCACATACATACTCTGACAGGAATTAATTTTTCTTGGAAAATTTTCTAGTCTATTCTTTTTGGAGTTTTTAACTTTGCATTTTTTTAATATAATATATAACAACATTTACATATGGGTATTTTCCTCTTGATCCAGTAGACTATCCCTCTTTTGAGGCATTATTACAACACATGATGTTCTATCTTTAGACCTCTTTGCTACTGGATCTGGTTGGGGTACAATGACCACAAATGTGTGACTTCCGATATTTCCATTGACTTGTGCCTCATGACAACAAATCCATCCCTCTACTACTTCAACCGAGGCAAGAAAAGTGTAAAACTCAGGTGAGCAAGTTAGGTCACTGCCAACAAAAGTCATGCACGTGTTTTAAAATATTCTGCTTTGGTAGTCAAGATGAAACAAAACCGAGTCTCGTGGTTTCAAAGATTAAGTCTTGTAAGATGAATCATCTCAATTCCAATCCCGATAAGGTTCTTGTTATTAAGTGAATTGGAGTCCAACCAAGCTCCAATCTTTGATATTTATTTAGATGAATTCAATTGTCAGTATTAATCTGAAAATTTCAAATGCTAAGGACAATGTGAGAAAAGTATTTTTGTGATGCAATTTTCTGATTTTGAACCCCTTTTTTTATAGATTTTTATAAGTTTTGCCTATTTTTATGCAGGTTTTTGGAAAGATTTTGCAAATACTTTTGGAGTTTGAATTTTACAATTTTTAGGGAGCTTTGATAAGTTAGTAAAAGAAAATATGTACAGCTATTTATACAAGAGTGAACCTATATCTACATGGGTTTTTTGATAGAATTTACATACATGTTTTATACAATGTTATAATGATTTTATTTGAGTTATTATTTACACAAGATTCTCAAAATATTTTTTAAAACATTGTAAACATTTTGAAAACTTACTTTTGCAAATAATTTTGGCAATCCTTTTTACAAACATTGCAAACCTTGAAAATCCTTTTACAAATATTTTTCAATTTTTAAATCTTTTGTAAGAAGATTTTTAAAAGTATTTATTTCATAAATAATAAGAGTTTTTGCAAACAAAAAGATTTTTTATAGAAGTTTGAAAATGTTTTGCAAAAGTTTACCAAACAGTTTTCAAAAGTTTTTTCAAAATATAGTCAAATTATTTTTCAAATCATATTGGAAATATTTTTACCCAATTTATTACAAGAGTTTTCAAAAATTTTTTGTGTGTATTAATAATTATTGAAAATACGAAAGTACGAGTTATGGCTACAGTATATACAATGTATATACGATCCCCTATACATAACTTGAGCTATGTCCTCATAGATCTGAGAGAGAAAAGGAAGTCATAACTCGTACTAAGCATAGAGCAGTCTATACTACAACAACTATATAATGAAAAAATGAGAGGTTAGCCATCCCTCTTATACTAGTATAAGATAATCCTAAGTATAACATACTATATACAAGGTAGAAATGGTCAAGGGTGGGAATGTATGAAATCATCGGCTCGACCTGTTTCCCCTCACTTATTGTAAAATATCCCTAAGTATAGACATAATATCAAGAGTTAAGGGGACATGTGAGGGATCAAGAAATACTCGGAGCGATTACCCCTCCCATACTTAGGACAAAGTACATCCAAGGTATAGTAGTGATAAAAAGGGTGAAGATGTTTTCAGATGAAATATATAAATGAAAACGAAAAGAAGAAACGAAGAAAACAAAAATCTTTTTGAGATTTTTCTACTCAGACGTATAATCTATTTGCCTCTGTGAGCTCATTATGAAATACAACTTTGATGGAAACGACATTGGACAAGAATGACACCATTTAACGACTTGGATTCTATGAGGGTCTAAAATATCCTCGCAAAGAGTGAAGAAATAGTATTGTTGAGGCAACTGCTCACAAAATCCAAGGTCAATCAACAATTAACCCACAAATAAATCAAGCAATGTGAATAAAAATTATGGAGTTAGAATTTATTATAACTCTAGAAAAGATGTGTATAAGGCAAGTAGTGTAGAGTCGAAAAATGGAGCACGAGGAATATAAAACAAAAATGGGCAAAAAGACAATACATGTTTTTGGGTTTTTGTAAAGATTTATGATTTTTAGTGTGCTATTTATTTATTTATTTATTGGAATTTTTGTGTTTATTTTTATGTTTTTTAATTTTATAATTTTTATTTCTATTTATATTTTCTGATTTTTGTTTTAATTTTCTTTGTAATTAGCTAAATATAAATACATGGAATATATATAGATAATGTAGATAATATAGATAATACATATATACAGACAAAATTTGGGGAAACCCTAAGGAACAATCCTTTTTTATTTTTTAAAGGTAATAAAAATATTTGTTTTGAAATTTTTAATAATTATAGTAATAATAATATAGGAAAATATAGCTATATAAAGAGATGTTGCCTTCAAAGAGTTCAGAAATAGGTATAGATACATCAAAATTAGAAAAATAAAATATTTTTGGCTTTTTAACATTTTTACATATTTTGCGATTTTCTAAATTTTTTTACTAATTTTTATTTCTAATTGAATAGAAATGCCAAAATAGTGAGGAATAAAATACAACCGACTTGTTTTGTATATGAAAAATAGCTAAAAAGACGAAAAATGTCCAAAACTAATATTTATAGTTAGGGAATATAATAGAGAAGATACAAAAACATAAAATACAATTTTTAGAATTATTACTATTTTTTTAAAATTTTCCAGGTTTAGAGGAGGTTTGCTATTTTTTAATTTTACTTTTGATTTTTTTAGTATTTTTTGTTATGTAAGTGCAATTAGGGTAATAAATAATATTTTTTTGGGGAATTTTCAAGATATTTTTATAATTTTTTAATTCAAATAGGAAATAAAGTAGTGTTTTTGAATTTTAAATATAGGAAATTAATACTAAATGTCCTATGAAAAATAAATGTGATGGAACAGATGATAAGGCACTTGTATTAAAATATACTATTTTTTGATGCTAAATGATATTTTTAATGCAAAGAATGCATAAATTAAAACTGTATGTTGGTAGGGACCGTTTCACAAATAAACAAAAGTATTTTTGTGTTTTGAGAACCCCCCACAAATTCTAGGGCGTAATATGAAAAACGGCCAAATATATCCCATAAACAACATTTATAGGGGTATTTTTGCAATTACCAAGAAACTCGAGGTCCATACTGTAATTAACTACAATATAATACACTGAATTTAAATTTTCTGGACTACATAGAAATGCAAGAAACATCAAGGAACCCCCTGGGAAAAGCCCTCCCACTCATGAACACAGGCATGTGAGGATATGTGGTCGGGGACCTATATGAAAATAAAAGAAGTTTAGGGTTCAAATTACAAATTTCACCAGAAAATTATAACTGCAGATAAATGATTATAGAATATAATAACAATACAAAAAAGGACGGGGGATAAAATTTAAAATACCCACACTTGGCGATCCAGTGCCACTTATGATCCCACTTGACATGATTCTCTCCGCCAACGTCTGATACCTCCTTGCTGATGGATACATAAGATTAGATCAAAGGTACGACCTAGCGGTGAATTGCAGGTGCAATCCAACGGTTGGTATCTAATCTGGATCATGACGGTAATCGGACGACGGGTAGGAGGCCTGGAAGAACTCAGAAGAAGCCTCGCTTGGACAAGCTTCCTCTGACCGAATATCCTCGGTCAGATGCTCAAATCAGTTGCTGAGATGCTCGAGAGAACACTGTAGGTGTTCCACATCCGCTAAGGTGCTCAAAATTGATCGGGACCCATCGGAGGGGACCTGATAGCTTGATGAAGACCAAGGAACCTATAAGTCTTGTCCATGTCCAATTCCAACCCAGATGGGCTCCTGAAGGCATTGAGTTGCGCGGAAAAAGGTTAGAGGTCGAGAGCAAACTACCTCAACCTCGTTTGGCATCGAATACATGTGAGGCATAGCAAGGCGGAGCTCTCCGGTGAAGGATGGCGGAGGGATAGTAGATATCCAGATCAAGTCGTGATCTTGGTGGCTGGTGGAGTGGGGTGATGGAGAAGCGTATGGGAAAGAGAATGATGGCGGAAATGATTCATAATATGACAGAACAAAAGAGGAAATAATGTCCGGAGCAAAGCTCTGGCCAACTGCGGGACTGGATCCCTAAGCTACTCCACTTGATCAATCTCAAAACTGAGAATTGAAAATGAATCATATGACTAATAAATACATATGAAGTAAGAAAAAAGGCTCACCGAACCTGGAATGGTCGGGAGCCAAAGTGTTGCAGCGGAGGTCCGACGACACCTGGATATGCTCAATTCTACATCTTCTACGCTCGATCAATCCTTGGGGGTGCTCCTATTGTCACCAGGAACTCAACCATTCTTAGGATTATGGTTAGGATGTGAGAAGTGGGATCAAAAAATGAATGGATGATGAAGGAGATGCTATATACAGGGCGAGGATGACTTCTGCAGAACACTCAATTCAGAGGCCCCTCGATCGAAAAATTATATGTGCATGATAAAGCTTAGATCGAGGAACATATTTGGTGAAGGAATCATGCCAAATAAATGAACGAATAAGTGGGTATAAATCGAGGAAGTCAGATCAAACGTGGTCTGATAGACCTAGGAGTTCAATTGGGGTAGTTGATAGCATGTCAACCGAGGCTGCATGCCCATTGGCCATGACGAGTCGCTAAATACGATGTTTAATTCGATCTCGTTATAGTAAGTGTACTTAGCGATTCTGTCAGAACCGAGAGAAGAATCTCCGTGAAGAGTGTCTCAGCTTAATTTATATCCCGGGCAAGTCCGGGGTCGAACTCAGGGAGGCAAAGGAACAACTTTGGGGATAATTTGAAAATTAAGTTCTAGATTTCCAACGCGATTTTTTTTATATTTTGTATGCAGAATGAAATGCTAATGCAAGATGCGGTTGAATCAAGTTAATAAGAAAGCATACAACTTAGCCAAATTAATTTTACTGAGAAATTAATCCAATTTAGCCAAATTATATTTTTTCAGTAAACTTAATCCAATGATGAAAGCAAAACATTTTTTTTGGAATTTTAGGAATTAAAACTCAACAAATAAAAATGCACACTTTTTATGGGTTTTTCGCAATTTATCACACAAACAGTAAGCAAAAATTATGAAAAATTTACTGGAATGAAAACATGATGCAAGGAGACTACAGTAATATTTTTGGAATTTTTTGACAAAGTATGAATTTATGGATTTTTTTAATGAAAACAGAGTGCCAATGAGTAATTAATTTCTATTAAATCCACCTTATCAAAGTAATCAGAGTGCAAATTATCCCAAATAGATATTTATATAAACAATCCAGGAGAGTTGAAATTTCGCAAAAACAATGTATGTGGATTTAATTAAAAATCAAATACTAAATACACTCTACAAATTATTTCAGGCACAAGACAACTCCATTTTGGATGAAATTTGGACAGTAAGTTAATCATATATCAAGGCATCATTCCTAATTTTTGTGGAATTTTTAGAGCAACCGTGTGTGAGATATAATTTTAAGAGTCCAGATTGGGTAAAATATGCAAAAGTTCGGTTGTACAATTTTAATTAATTCATAATATCTCACAAAAATACAAATAAATATCCAAAAGGTAGAGGATTAGTTGCTCAACATCAAACCATTTTTCATTGAATAAAAAGATGCATAAATGAAGTCCAAATTAAAGCACGAACATAGGGGTCTCTGTGCAAATTTAGAAAAACAATATTTACAACAAAAGTATGTATAGGGACCTATTTGTAATTACTGAAACTATATAAAAACTTTACACAATTTTTACAATAAAAAATTAAAGAAATTACTTTACCTTCTTCTTCCTTGGTTCTTTGCAGGTAAACCCAACGGGGGAGGTTGTCGGCGGAGGCGAGTGGAGCCGGCGCGCGGCGCGCGGCGGAAGGAGGTGCGCGGAGGGCGCGCGCGGCTGGCGGCGCGGGGTGCGGTGGAAGGGGCGGCCTAGGCGGCGCCGCTGGAGGGAGCTGTTGCTGGCGGCTCTCGCGCCGCCGCACTGCCGCGGACGCGGCCGTCACGCGACGGAGGAGAATGGAGGGGGCTGAGGGCCGCGGATCTGTGGCGGTGGTGCGACGCCGTGGCCGCTGGGGGCTGCGGCGATGGGTGGCGGCGGTGGGTGTTCCCACCGCTGCTACTACTTTTTTTATTTTTTTTTATTTTTTTAATTTCTTTTTTTCTGCTGTAATAAAACAAAAGGTTTTTTTTTGTTTTAAATTTTTTATATTTTTTTTAATTTTTTTTAAAACAGGGAATGAACATGATGAAAAAAACTTATAAGGTGGGTTGGTGGTGGTGATGATGATAAAGTAAACAAATGGGAAAAAATGGTGTTATGGTGGTGGTGGAAGGGATGATATGTGGTGTGCTAAAAAAATTTGCAAAAATAACAAGATGATAAAATGAGACGACAATTTACCTACGATGGAGACGATCGCCTATGGAATGCTCACGAGAGCACGGTCTTCGCTCGAATAGTTGGCGTGCGATGAGCTCGAGCAGCGCGCGAGTGCGGCTGCGTTGTTGGCCGAAAAACCAACGGATGTCACCGGAGAGAGGGCCGTCGTCGCTCGACCGCGGTTGCGTCGCTGTCACCGATTCAACTCTGGGAACTTGGCTCTCCTCACATAAAGATGGATCAAAATGCAAATTGAGGAGGATGGAATGTATATAAAGAGATGGAAAAATGGAAGTTAGAATTAAGATGGAGTGGGATGGAGGATAATAAAATGGTGGAGTTGAATTAGAAGTTAGAAAAAATGGTGGAGTAATGGAGTTGAATTGGTGATTATAGTAGAGAATGGAAGTTAAATAATAAATAAATAAATAAATAAGATTGTCTAATTTAAATACAATAAATTAAAAAGAGAAGATAAAAAGTGGAGAATTTACAAAAGAAGACAAAACACCATGTAACATTTTTTTACTTTTCTAATATGTATTTTTTTCTTTTTAATAAGAGATATTTACAACAGAAAAATACAATAAAATAGTACAATTAAAATACAACACAATCATGATATTTTTGTATTTTTAGTAATTATGAAAGATACAATAAAAATTAAAGAAAGAATGAATATATACAAGGTATATAATGTACATCTAGGTCCCAAAATCCAACTTTTGCAAATGAGCTCCGATTTTAATGAAACCATTTCTGTTGGATAGATAATTTTCTAACTTCAACTTTAAAAGTGAGTTTGGTGAATTTAGAGTTCATACGGAGCAGGAATTTGGCTTTGAAGTTGGTCTTTACGTCTTTTTCTCTTTGGGATCTAGGAGCATTTATTTGAGGTAAAATTTATTTTGTATTTTTTTATATACATTACTATGAACACATTGGAGAAAGAATTATACAAAAAGAAGTTGAAATGAAATAATTAAAAATAGATGAAGTTTTGGGCTATTTACAGGTGAAAAACTCCTTTGATTTTGCGGCTTTTTATTGTTAGTTTATTTTATACAATCTAATATACAATAATTAATGTATTTTATTTATAAGAGTCATTTTGTTAATTTATGAATTTTATATACATTTATTAGGGAGTTTACTCGTGGATTTTGCTAAGATCAAGATATTGAGATGATGAATCGTGGATTCATCACCCCCCTATACTTAAACTTTGCTAGTCCTCGAGCAAATAAAGAATGAATAAGTTAGGTTAACCCTTGACTGTGCATGTGAATACAAGACTTGATCCGTTCAAGAACTCTCGGTTTTAGAGATCCTAAAATTCTAAGCTGAACCAAGCTCTAGTTAAAAGGTATCCAATTTCCCTAATCGTCAGACTCTCTTTGTATACATATATAGTAGGGATATGACTTTAAGTGTTGACCGCAGTTACAAGAGTAGAGTCACAACATCACCCAAGGTTCCAGTCCAAGAGACTCTCCTAAGGACACGATCCTCAACACTAGGGAATAAATCATTTCTTGCATCCAATCCACCGTCTCTTTAGTTGTCAGACTTGAAAGTGTAGATGGAAGGCCAGTTGATGGAGGGCATAGGATTGTGTCATTTCTTCTCTCCCTCTCATTGGAACAAGGATCCTCTCGAGTGCCTTATTACTCAACACATTTTTTTGGTGTTAATCAGTGCGTCCGTCAAGAGAAGTTGGAGCCGTCTGCACTTGTTTTCCTGGGAATACACTGGGGTGTGTCTTTTTTGAGTATCTATTATACCTTCTACACCCAGACTTGTCGCATTTACGATGCAGAGCCCTTTTTTGGTGCAAGCCCGACTCCTGGTCCTAATAGCGGTGGTCCAAGTGGACACTTTGAAATGGTTGGGAGCGCTCGCCTTTGGTGGAAGCTCTTTTGATAATTGACTTTGTGGAATGAGAGCTTTTCTTTGATATTTCATTGCTTTGTAGTATTTTTGGCTAGCTCCACTGCTTTTACCAAGAATTGGCGCACATTGATCAACAAATTTTTTATTTTATCACACCCTGGCACATAGGTAGATGTCAAGAGATAGTACAAGAACCATGTTCTCATACTGGCTAAAGATGCTGACACTCAGGTTTCATGAAGCCTTCATTGATTTTATCCCATCCTCGAGCATCATTAAATCAAGTCCAAACTCAAATCCCTCATCCACGATCCTCAAGTGAAATTTCAACTCATCTCATCATAACTGCAGTCGTGTATGTGAGGTGTTGATCATATTCTTAAGTAGAAACTAAGCATGCAATATAGCACACAAATCTTTCAAACTAGGGAAATGTGAATAATTAAGTCAAGACCCTAATGACTAAGGCTGGTTAACTCAAAATCTCAAGAGCTCATAAACCAAGTGTTCTTGAACATCACTAGTCTTGTGTGAAAGTGAATGTGGCAGGGGCTAAACCAACTTATTAGTTAGTTTTTTGTTTTTTTATGATTTTTTTTAAGTTTTACAAAAAGTTTTTTTTTCAAAAAGTTTTTTTGACAAACAAAGGCAAAAAAGATTTTTTTAGGAAAAGTTTTGCTTCTTTTTTTCTTTGTTTTTTTTCTTTGAAAAGTTTTTTTTTGAAAAGTTTTTTTTTGAAAAGATAAGTAAATAAGAAAAGACATTTTTTTTGAAAAAGCTTTTTTTTAAAGAAAATAAGGGATTTTTTAAGATATATTTTTAAGATATTTTTGTTTGTTTGTTTTTTACCCACCCCATAATTATTGTATAATAGATACAAAAATACGTGAAAGTATACAAAAATACGTGAAAGTACGAGCTATGGGTAAAGTATATATGTAATATATACACGCCCCCTATACCTAGCATGTGCTATGTCCTCATGGCACAAGAAGCGAGAAAGAGACATAACTCGTGCTAAGCGTAGGATGACTAGAATAATAAAGAGTATCGAAGTCGATCCGCCCCCTATACATAGGCTCTGGTCAGCCTAAGTGTAGAAAAAGAGAAAAAATGGGGCGGACGAGGTCAAGAGGAGAAATGGATGAGTATATACACAAGGAGGGCATCGGCTCCCCCTATACTTAGGCTCTTGGTAAGCCTAAGTATAGGACAAGAGTAAGTGTGAGAACCGATGTGATCTGGAGAATATACAAAGAAGGGCGAATGTACAAGAGGAATGAATCTTTTAAGATGTTGACTCTTGATGCTGCATCTTCATGATGAGTAATATGATGTATCTGCTCTGTGCTCGCTCTGCATGAAGTAGATGACCTCGACTTGGACGAACTGCTCTTCTGAATCAACAAAATGCTTCAACAGTTGTCCATTTATCACACGACATTGTGCACCATCTGTGAGATCAGCTATCTCTACACTTACATTCTCGTGCACTTTCTTAACAACAAAGGGACCCATCCATTTAGATTTGAGCTTCCCATGGAACATCTTCAACCTGGCATTGAACAACCATACCTTTTGTCCAGGGACAAAGTCTTTGCACCTAATGTGCTGATCATGCCATCTCTTTACTTTGTCCTTATAAATCAAGCTGTTGTCAAATGCCCTGTTTCGGATTTCCACGAGCTCGTTCAAGTTCAAGTCTCGACAAAGTTTCCCTAGGTGACAACTCCAATTAATCTTCTTAATTGCCCATTCGGATTTATGAATCAATTCTGCGGGCATATGGCATGGCTTGCCATAGATCATTCTAAATGGTGAAGTACCCAATGGTGTCTTGTAGGCTGTCCTATAGGCCCACAGAACATGGTCCAAGAGCTGGGACCAGTTCTTCCTATCGGGACGAACCAATTTTTGCAAAATACTCTTCACCTCTCTGTTCGAAACCTCTGCCATGCCGTTGGATTGTGGGTGGTAAGGACTAGTAACTCTATACTCAAATCCATAGTCCTTAGCTAAAGATCTCATATCTCGGTTCACAAAATGGCTACCCCCATCAAATATCAAGACTTTTGGCACCCCGAACCTAGCAATAATATGGTCTCTCACAAACTTACAGACAATCTTGCTGTCTGCGGTTCGGGTTGGGATAGCCTCCACCACCTGGATAAATAGTCAAACGCCAACAATATGTACTCATGTCCTTGGCTATTGGGAAAGGGACCCATAAAATCTATGCCCCATGCATCAAAAACATCACAAATAATCATCGGTTGCATATGCATCTCATCTCTCTGTCCAACTGTCCCTCCCATCCTTTGACAGATAGGGCACGACCGTACAAAATCAATAGCATCTCTAAACAAGGTCGGCCAATACAATCCACATTGAAGTACTTTGTGAGCGGTTCTCTTTCCCGAATGGTGTCCTCCAGCCTCAAGTGAATGACAATATGTGAGGACACTCTGGTATTCCTCCTGAGGAATACACCTTCTCCAAACACAATCCGGTCCTTCGAAGAAAAGGAAAGGATCGTCCCAGTGGTATCTCCTCGAATCTGACTTCAGTCAATCAATGCTGCTCCTAGTCCAACCATGGGGAACCTGCTTGGAGAAAAGATAGTTCACCATGTTGGCATGCCAGGGGAGTGAATCAATAACACAAATTGACTCATCTGGGAAGGTCTCTCTAATCCGCTCAAAATCAGGAGAATCCTTAAGTTCAATCCGAGAAAGGTGATCAGCCACAACATTCTTCACTCCAGGTTTATCCTTTATCTCCAAATCAAATTCCTGGAGGAGTAAAATCCACCTAAGAAGACGCACCTTCGCGTCCTTCTTTTCCATTAAATATTGAATGGTTGCGTGATCTGTATAAATTGTCACCTTAGAGCCCAAAATATATGATCTGAACTTCTCGAGGGCCCATACTACCGCGAGCATTTCCTTTTCAGTCACTGTATAATTTTTCTGTGTAGGATCTAAAACTTTGCTCGCATAATGAATCGCAAACGGAATCCCCTCTCGCCGTTGTCCTAACACAACTCCTATAGCAAAATCTGAAGCATCAGTCATGATCTCAAAGGGGAGAGACCAGTCAGGAGCTTGTAGGATAGGTGAGGCACAAATCTTCCTCTTCAAGAGCTCAAAGGCCTCCAGACACCTATGATCTACGATGAACTCTGTGTCTTTTCCTAAGAGCTCAGTCAGTGGGCGGGCGATCTTTGAAAAATCCTGAATGAATCTTCTATAGAATCCAA
Organism: Ottelia alismoides; assembly: GCA_037367405.1. Lineage (NCBI taxonomy): Eukaryota > Viridiplantae > Streptophyta > Magnoliopsida > Alismatales > Hydrocharitaceae > Ottelia > Ottelia alismoides. The sequence continues at coordinate 313,804 of JAZKJV010000547.1, read as the reverse complement.
CATGCCCTAAGAATGACCGCACTGACTTCACGTTGGTAGGTGGATCGAGTTTCTTGATCACCTCCACCTTGGCAGGGTCAACCTCCATTCCCCTTTTGGAGATGACATGCCCCAACACGATACCCTCCGTCACCATAAAGTGGCTCTTCTCCCAGGAAAGTACCAGATTCACCTCTCTACATCTCGTGAGGACTCGGTCCAAGTACGCTAAACATGTATCAAAAGAATCACCATGGGCCGAGAAGTCATCCATGAACACTTCCAGGAAATCTCCCACCATCTCGGCAAATATGGCTATCATGCACCGCTGAAATGTGCCCGGGGCATTGCAGAGCCCGAATGGCATGCGCCTGAAAGCATAAGTGCCGAATGGACATGTGAATGTGGTCTTTTCCTGGTCCTCAGGGGCTATGGCCACCTGGTTGTAGCCAGAGTACCCATCAAGAAAACAGAAGAACTCTTTCCCTGCGAGTCTCTCCAAGATCTGATCAATAAAAGGCAAGGGAACGTGATCTTTCTTGGTCGTTGCATTCAAGCGTCTGTAGTCAACACAGACACGCCACGACGTAGGTACTCATGTCGCGATCTCTACCCCCTCCTCGTTGGTGACCATCTGAATTCCCGACTTCTTCGGGACAACATGAAGTGGGGCCACCCACTTGGAGTCAGAAATAGGGTATATAAACCCTGCTTTGCACCATTTCTCAATTTCTTTCTTCACTACTTCCCGTAGATTGGGGTTAAGTCTCCTTTAGAACTCACAGGAAGGTCTCACATTATCCTCAGTAAAAATGTGATGTGAGCAGAGAGCGGGGTTGATGCCCACGAGATCCGACACTGTCCAGCCTATTGCTTTGCGGTTCCTCTCTAAGACTTCTAACAACCTAGACTCATGTTCTAAAGTCAAGTCTGAGCTAATGATGACAGGATATCTCTCTTTGGGTCCCACAAGAAAGTCATACTTGAGTGTAGGAGGTAGTGATTTCAGTTCTGGCAAAGTGGTATCATCAAGCAGATCTAGCTGAACTAAATCTGAATCTGGTTCCGTGTTGCATGAAGGCGGGCTAAGCTGAGTAGTACTCGCCACCAAATCAGAAGTATCGGGAGTCGGATCGCCAAAGAAACGTGGTAGTTCGGCCAAAGCCACGTCCGACTCATCATCTATATCCCATGATCGTTCCGAAGGGGATGGAACTGACAGATCCAGATGGATCTCTGTGCCATCATGGGAATAGGTAGATGCATCTCTCACAAGATCAGACAACACCTGGCAAACTGCATCATCCACTATACCCTTTCCAGATGAAAGGGACTCGCTCTGTCCTAAAGGAATCTGTCCCCAAATCCCAACTGTGCTAATGAAACTGCAATCTGCCTCTGAAGATGAGTACTCTGTGCTACTCTCTGAATCAGGTCGCTGACACTTGGTTTGCTTCATCTCAAGGTTCACTTCTCCGCCTGGAGAACGGAACTTCATCATTCCTGTACCATAATCGAAAGCTGCGCCTGCGGTCCTAAGGAAGGGCCATCCGAGAATGATATGAGATTCTCTCCAATGATTGGGGGTCTCCATGTCCAAGACTGTGAAGTCAACCTGATAGTTCTGCCCCTCAATCGAGATAACTACGTTCTTCACTTCTCCCTCAGGTCTCTTCACTGAACGATCTGCAAATTGGAGTAAAGCTCTAGATTTGCGAAGTGGTCCCAACTCCAATTTCTGATATAACGCTAAGGGAAGTAAGTTGATTGAAGAACCTTTATCTAAGAGTGTGCGTGCAAACGCAATGTCGTCAATACGACTCTCCACATAATGAGCACCCATGTCTCTCTTTTTCCTTGGCAAAGTCTGATTCTTGAGACAATAGGTTGTGGCTACCGATAAGACATGTGTCTTTATATTTCGGTTGTCTTTCTTCCTGCTAACCCTTGTAGGTGTGCATCTCACCTTAAGGTATTTTTGGAAGGCAGGATGGTTAGCCACATATTCATCAAATGGCACCTTAACTATGATATTTTCTTTACAAAACCGTGCCATATCGGGGTCATCTTTCTGAATCTTTTTGATGTGCTTTCCTGCCGTAAGAGCACGGGGGAAAGGGATGGAAGCTAGAGAAACTGAAGATGAAGAGTCTGAATCATGAACTGAAAGATCATTCTTGGCATTAACGGAAACATAGTTCTTCATACATGAATCTTTTTGATGCAACATGGGATCGAAATCAAAACTATCTACTACAGGTTGTGGAATAGAAGCTGTAGTGGTATCCGCCACAACCGGAGATGCAAGGTCCTCCGTAGACTCAGAAGTGTATCCATGCTGCCGATGCTGCATACGTGCTCTCCTTCTCCTCTCAGCTCCCTGAATAGAAATCCTCGAATGATGCTGATGGGGCTCCGAAATATGATGCCTCTCCTCCTCGTCCTTTGAAGACTCCTCAGGTAGAGCTTCATAGATGCCCCTCCTCGTATCCCTCGCCCGGTCAGGTACGTTCACGGTCCTTCCGCTCCTGAGTGACATGTGGTTAGCCTCGTCACACGAAAGAATCTCACGTTCAGATCTAGGAGATGCTGAATAGTATACTTGACTAAAATGCTGCTGAGAACTAGATCGGTTCAGGCTATTGGGGTTAGCATGAACTTGGGCTGGGATAGAGGTAGAGGGTGCAGTCTGCTCGTCTCGCCATCTGGACAGGCGGTTGACATCCACCCGTAAGTCATGAATCTCATTCCTGTAGGAACGTAGCTCGTCGAGTATATGCTGCTGTATATCCACGTGACTAGACGAAGAAGGAAGTGGATAAGACTGGGAAGAAGAATGGGAAGACTGGCCCTGCAAGCCAGAGTACTGCCTCTGCTACTGCTGCTGGGGTTGCGGACCCTGCTGGCCCGCCTGGTAATGGCCCTGTCGGCCATACTGCTGGTACTGCTGCCTCTGCTGCTGGGGTGGCTGGAATCCAGGGCTTTGTTGTGAAGGAGTTGGTGCGGAGGTGAATGCGGTGTTGTGAAAGGTCGGGGGACGATGGTAGGTCTGTCGGTCTCCCGTACATCCCTGCGTGGCAGGGTCCTGAGTATACCATACTCCATTCACCTCCCAAACCAGTGGAGGCTCCTCCTGGACTGTCTCTACTAATGGAGGTGGCTGCTGGAAAGAGTGAGTGTAGGATTGGTCCTGCTCCCACGGCTGGGGTTGCCCTGACACCAAGTGCTCCTGAACATGGTGAACTCGGAATATGGGAGCAGAGGGTGCAGTCACGGCAGGTATCTTTATCTTAGATACCCTATCAGTCAACTCCTTCATTTGTTTTGGGATCTTGGAGACACTCCTATCAAATTCATCAATTCTCCTGTCAATCCTCTCGACTACAGTAAGCTTGTCAGCAAGGAGTCCCATACTAGGGATTACGTCCTGAGAGAGATCAACTACAGCTGATTTTCCCCCTCCAAGTGAGAGTGAAGTGGGGGATGGTGTATAGGCCCTGCTGGCCATCTGTTAGCGACTAGTTTCAACCATCTGCTCGAATACCCTCCAGACAGTATCCGCTCCTCGAGATGTATAGCTGCCTCCACAGGCAGCGCTCACTAAACCCCGCATCTCAGGGTTGAGACCAGTAAAGAATGACTGGACCAAGATGTTATCATCTAATCCATGACAGGGACACTTCTGCAGGATGTCCTTGAATCTTTCCCAAGCATCACAAAAAGCTTCATGGGGTAATTGGGAAAAACTCGTAATGCGCATCCTCATCATGTTAGTTCTACTCAAAGGGTAGAACTTCTTCAAAAAAAGATCCTTGAACTGGACATATGTGGTGACGGCGATCCCAAGATTCTTTACCCAGTAATCAGCTTTGCCACCCAAGGCAAATGGAAGGGTTTTGAGCCTAATATAATCCTGGCTAACATTTTGATGTTTGAGGTTAGCGCAGATGAGCTCAAAGTCCCTTAGGAATGCATATGGTTCCTCAGAAGCATTCCCATCAAAGTGTGGCAACAGGTTCAGAAAATGCGGCTTCAATTCAAAATCAACCTCGGGCTCGGCCGGACTCAAGTAGTTCCGAATTTGATATTGTCTGGGGTTATACGCCGCATCCATTGGTGGTTGGACCCCAACATTCAACTGTCCTAACTGAGCTCTGAGAAGTGCATGTTGCTGCTCAGATGCAGCTAATCTGGCTAGTATCATTCTCATTGGGTCTTCCTGATTCTCTTCTTCATCGTCTTTCTTCTTTGGAGGCATTTTTCTTCTGTCTTCTTTAGGTCCTGAAATAGCAAGGTGTGCTTGATTAGAAGTGGTTTTATGAATCAAGATATTCTCATCGAGGCAAAGGTCTTCCTCGGTGAGGTGGGAAGAGAGAAAGGTAATGGTTTGAGAGTAACCATCCTGAGAGTGGGTGATCCTGGGCTCAAGAGGGTCATGAGTCCAGGTTGGTCCATGTTGCGCATGGACCTGTGAAGACATACTTCTTGGAGGGTTCAACGGGAAATTCGCAAAGTCCGAATAAATATCCCCCCAATCAGTCATCTTCGATATCAAAAGAACCGATTAGAACATGATATTCAATGAGGCGCTAGTTCTACGGTGCACGTAAATGTGCGGAGTAAACTCACACAATACAAACACAATTGAAACCCTCAATTTCACCAACTCAACACATGATGGCCGTAAGAGTTCGGCCGAATTATCTTGTCAATTTTAGTTGGTGAGCATACAATCTCAGAAAGATTAACGAGCTGTTAGGTGTCCGTATTTTCCTACAGACTGACCCGGTTCTTACGACTAGTGTCGCCTGAAAATAAAGAACCAGTAGTAAGTAAGAAATCCAGACTTGGCTCTATCCTAGGGTCGTCTCTGTAACGCTCCGTCCCGCAGGAAGGACGTCGGACCTAACTCCCTAGGATCCAGATACTCAGCAATAACCACATTATACATCATGATTAACATTCGGAATGTAAAGCAGGAAAAATGATAAATAAAATGTTCCATTGACATTTATCTATTCATGGTTCTCAAAATATTGCAAGTTTATAATTGACAATAGAGTCCACAATATATTTTCATGACTAACAACTTAAACTGTAGAAGCTACAAAAGCATAACAACAACTAGTATATCTCTACAAGTGAAACTGTACCCTGGGTCTTGTACAAACTGCGGAAGATCAAGTCACTGCTGTTGATCAACAACCTGTAAACCTGGATGGGTTTCCAAAGAAGTACGTATGAGCTAAAATGCTCAGTACAACTAAAACAGGCTAACACTACACTAAGCAGAAAGTGTAAGAGAGTAAAGAGATGGATGTTCATATTCCTTTATTAATCTTGTCATTATTATTCACTATCACAAACGTGTATAAAGCGATTATTCTAAATTGCACACAAACTAATACTTGTTGTAAGTTCATCAATTTTACATTTACTTACCTGAACCGTTGGGGTTAATCATACAAGAATCTGTAAATAGGTATATTATTAGTTCAAGACATATTTCCATCCAAAAAAATGATGAGTTCAAACATTGATAACATCATCTCAACAGTCACATCATGTGTACTGGAGCAACCAACTCAAACGAACAACCCCAACTCCAATTTCAACCCATTTTCCCCAGCTTACCCATCACAAGGGGAATGCCCGGGAACGAGTACACCACGGCCAAACGGGACCGCACCGGATACACCCTTGTGACGAAGTACGAGTCTTCGATGAGTGTCGTACTAGGGACGCGGACACACCGACTGTACCCGTAGCACTATGTTCAACCGACAGAGTAGCGGAACACACCGACAAACTCGCGGAACTAGAACTAACACTCCATCTGGGACTCACCGGGACAACGAGAGCTGCGCCACACTCTCGGGTATGCTAACTTCTCTAACCATGACATATACATCCAAACGTCGATAAAGTGGTAATTCAATCTTACTTTTATTTATTAATTCAATATTTACTTAAAACGATTTCTACGGTTCGGTAGAGTTAACAATGATGTAAAAAGTGATTAGAGACATCTGATCATGCATTAGTTTCTCACAAGTAAGCATACGCTACCCTGCTACATGCATACTCCGTCGAGCGACTTCGGATGCTACCGGACTGCTAGGTGCAACGCGTCACCCAACTCGTCTGTTGGGGTCGCGGCCTTCTTGGCTTCTACCCGGGGCCCAAGGGTGCATGCCAAATCCCATGCGGCGCCTAACTTCATCTACTCAGTCACTGTGGGTTCTCACCCATGTAAAGATACACATCGCAAGTTAATACGATATCGACTACCTATTAAAAAAATTTAAGATGTTTGCGATGATGATTATCACATATATGTATGGCTTTTTTTAACAGATCACAACTCTAATAACATTAACCATCATGCTAATGCTTCATGATTAGATCAATGTCGCATATTCAAATCATGGGCCTGTATAAATAAAACATTTTTAATCGATAACTCTAAACACCAATATCCGAAATTACTTACATGTTTAACGTTCATGACCAACAATTACCACATCTTCATGTATACTTATAGCCCATGAGAGAAAAACATACACATGCTATATGATTTTTAACAATTATATTAAAAAAAACCATTTGTATATTGACGTTTTTTTGTTATACATTTATCTAAAATCTGAGTGACGGTTTAATATTCATTTGAATAATGAGCACTTTGACGTGATTTTAATTCTATCATAACTGTACCCTTCCATGCATATTAAAGATGCTAATAACACCACCAAACGTGCATGGCACAATGAGCAAAAACTTATTGACGTGATTTTAATTCCTTCATAACCGTGCCCTTCCATGCATATTAAAGATGCTAATAGCACCACCAAACGTGCATGGCACAACGAGCAAAAAGGAACAGCCATACGTTATGCTAAGAAAAAGAACGTTAAGTATAAGGTAATAGAATAGTAAAGGGTTTTTCTTCATCACTATTCTTCAAATAAAATTGTTATCGAAATTTATGAAAGTTGCATCCACAATCTTTGATTACCAGAAGAATCTTTGTGTTTATTTGAGATCTTCCTTAACTGAGAATTTAGCTCATAAAAAGAATGGTAATGAGATCATACAATCAAAATGTTCTCTTAATATGTCATACGTGTATGGACCTTCTATCATGAGAAACCAACAAATCTTATAACATAATATACCATACACAGTATTTATATTAATTCGAACGGATCTCTTTGAATAAGATATTAACACCCAAAATCAATGCACGTTAGCAGTAAAGCTATCCCACGTTTCTAATTTAAGCTTTTGATGACTTGGCATAAACGGGATTTGAAATCTGAGTTTTGATGTTTGTAAGATCATCTGTCATTAGGTGTGATAACTTGGTCGATAAGGGGTGAATTAGCGGCTTCACTTGTTGCGATAAATCAAAGGATTAGCCCAGATAGGTTTTGGGTTCTAGCCTATTCAAGTTGGACCAACCAATGATATTCTGTTTGCTATTAATCCAATGATCAATGTTGTAGTGCCAATTGGATGTGACTCAGATCAATACGACGTCAACTATCACGTAAAATCACGCCATAGCGATGCTTAAGGCTATGAGATTGTTCACGATATAGGACTAAATATTGCGCAAACATCTATGAATAAGGAGGAAAGGAACTCAATTACTATTGTACGAATAACATCATAAGAGTAATTAAGGGTCTAAACATGTTCAATCATATGGGGATAAGGATATGTGGAAACCAACAGCAAGAGGGGGTATTTACCGTTACGAGTTTATATTCCCATGTAGTCATTGATAGGTACCTTAAACCCCGATCCAATCAATCCATGTGACAACATATATTTACAGTACGTCTTTAGTTCTAATAGTTTTAAAATTATTTTGCACGTGGATTTCACAGAACATATCATTTATCATATACATATATATATCTTTAAGAACATGAACAACCATCAATCTTCACACCAAAAAGGGGGAAACCCAATCCAGCAAGAGGGACACGAGGGTCCATGGGATATAAGCACAACGAGAAAATCACAAAGAAAAGGGAAGGGGACCGTACCTATATGGTTGTTCTCGCTTGTAATATCATGTCTTCGTTTTAATCCACCTTCCACATACTATCCCAACCACGGAGACCTCTAAATTACAAGCACATATTCTTAGATCTAATCCATAAACAAAATCACCAATTAGGGGTAGATGGAGAGATGATCTTACCTTTCTAATGTGAGATTTGCGTAGAGGGTGTCGAGGAAAAACTTCCCCATGAAATAGTGGAGAACAACCAACTCCGCCAACGCTCTGTCGGAGCTCCAACGGTCTTGAGAGGTGGGAGATGGTGAGTGGTGGCTAGGGTTTACAAGTGAGAGGAGAGAGCAGCCCATGTGTCCTTTTATATCTCAAAAATCATACTTGGGCGGATCTCTTAGATGGATCTTGCTCAATCCCGTATAACCATTTCAGATTTGACCCATCCTCACTAAAATGATCATATCGCACTCATCCGATATCCGATTTACAAAATTTCAGATGCGTTGGAATCCTGACGACGATACGCATCCAACAATTCATAATATGCTACAATCAGATCGAAATTGGATTTTTCATAAATTTCTTATTGAACCACAACTATTTGATTATCATCAACTTGACCAAGTTGTGGGGCTAAAAGCAGGGGTTTCACAGTCTCTCTCTCACTTGCAAGTAAAACAAACAATGAGTGCTTTGTGCACCCGAGAACAAGGGTTCTTTTTATTCCAATTTTTTTAAATCGACCTGCTCAATTCAGTCCCAATTTTAGAGTTAGGTTATCACTTGAAATTTATGTGAACACACAAGCACGTCTACCGTTCAGTCCCAATTTCCTTTTGACCTTAAGTTGTAAAACAAGAAGGGAATCGGAAATCAGAATGCAAACGAGAAACTATGATGCATGCTCAGAAGAAGTTTTACTTACAGTGAATCCCAGCACTCTTCATGCGTTATGCAGAACAGAATTTGTAAATATTACACTAAATGCATACAGATCGAGAAAACCGCACCTAAACAATATACTATTAGCGGGGAAGAATTGATTTAATTCTGAGCTAAGTAGTACGTGTCTATGTGCGTCTCATTATGAATCTTATAAGATATGTGAATCTTCTAAGATATGTGTGGCCTAATTTACGATGGGCACAAACAAGTTTGATCGCTAAACTACCGTGTGCCTAATCCTTAAGTTAGCCACTCAAGTCGAGCACCACCCTTACCGGAGAGTGAAACAGGTCTCGACACACCACAAATAAAGTCCAAGACTTTTTTACACACGCGAGCTCTCAAACAAGAGCCGCTATAAATGAGCAACTACCTAAATAATTACAACAATTTACAAAAGCTCTCTCGAAATAAATAAATTCTCCAAGCTCTTCAACAGTCGGCACGCGTCACGTCCGTCGACCTCCGATGCACTCCAAGTCCACCGGGCCCTCGCAAGGAAAATGAGATTTATATTAGAGAGATAAAAATAAAATATATACAAGAATATGAAGAAAAAAATTGAGAGGAAAAATGGATTAATTACAAGTTGCTCGGGGGTCAGACTACCCGAGTAAGTGAAATCTAAATCCAAATTTTTAAACTAATCCCTAAGCCGTTTGCGTCCCCGGTAACGGCGCCATCTGACGAGTCGCTAAATACGATGTTTAATTCGATCTCGTTATAGTATGTGTACTTAGCGATTCAGTCAGAACCGAGAGAAGAATCTCCGTGAAGAGTGTCTCGGCTTAGTTTATATCCCGGGCAAGTCCGGGGTCGAACTCAGGGAGGCAAAGGAACAACTTTGGGGATAATTTGAAAATTAAGTTCTAGATTTCCAACGCGATTGTTTTATATTTTTTTTATGCAGAATGAAATGCTAATGCAAGATGCGGTTGAATCAAGTTAATAAGAAAGCATACAACTTAGCCAAATTAATTTTAGTGAGAAATTAATCCAATTTAGCCAAATTATATTTTTTCAGTAAACTTAATCCAATGGTGAAAGCAAAACATATTTTTTTGGAATTTTAGGAATTAAAACTCAACAAATAAAAATGCACACTTTTTATGGGTTTTTTCGCAATTTATCACACAAACAGTAAGCAAAAAATTATGAAAAATTTACTAGAATGAAAACATGATGCAAGGAGACTACAATAATATTTTTGGAATTTTTTGACAAAGTATGAATTTTTTGACAAAGTATGAATTTTTTATGGATTTTTTAGTGAAAACATAGTGGCAATGAGTAATTAATTTCTATTAAATCCACCTTATCAAAGTAATCAGAGTGCACATTATCCCAAATATATATTTATATAAAAATCCAAGAGAGTAGAAATTTCGCAAAAACAATGTATGTGGATTTAATTAAAAATCAAATACTAAATACACTCTACAAATTATTCCAGGCACAAGACAACTCCATTTTGGATGAAATTTGGATAATAAGCTAATCATATATCAGGGCATCATTCCTAATTTTTGTGGAATTTTTAGAGCAATCGTGTGTGGGATATAATTTTAAGAGTCCAGATTGGGCAAAATATGCAAAAGTTCGGTTGTACAATTTTAACTAATTCACAATATCTCACAAAAATACAAATAAATATCCAAAAGGTAGAGGATTAGTTGCTCAACATCAAACCATTTTTCATTGAATAAAAAGATGCATAAATGAAGTCCAAATTAAAGCACGAACATAGGGGTCTCTGTACAAATTTAGAAAAACAATATTTACAACAAAAGTATGTACAGGGACCTATTTGTAATTACTGAAACTATATAAAAACTTTACACAATTTTTACAATAAAAAATTAAAGAAATTACTTTACCTTCTTCTTCCTTGGTTCTTTGCAGGTAAACCCAACGGGGGGAGGTCGTCGGCGGAGGCGGGTGGCGCCGGCGCGCGGCGAGAGGAGGTGCGCGGAGGGAGCGCGCGGCTGGCGGCGCGGAGTGCGATGGAAGGGGCGGCCTAGGCGGCGCCGCTGGAGGGAGCTGCTGCTGGCGGCTCTCGCGTCGCCGCACTACCGCGGACGCGACCGTCACGCGGCGGAGGAGAACGGAGGGGGCTGAGGGCCGCGGAGCTGTGGCGGCGGAGCGGCGCCGTGGCCGTTGGGGGCTGCGGCGATGGGTGGCGGTGGTGGGTGTTCCCACCGCTGCTACTGCTTTTTTTATTTTTTTTATTTTTTTTATTTCTTTTTTTCTGCTGTAATAGAACAAAAGGTTTTTTTTGTTTTAATTTTTTTATATTTTTTTTAATTTTTTTAAAACAGGGAATGAAAATGATGAAAAAAACTTATAAGGTGGGTTGGTGGTGGTGATGATGATAAACTAAACAAATGGGAAAAAATGGTGTGATGGTGGTGGTGGAAGGGATGATATGTGGTGTGCTAAAAAAATTTGCAAAAATAACAAGATGATAAAATGAGACGACAATTTACCTACGATGGAGACGATCGCCTATGGAATGCTCACGAGAGCACGGTCTTCGCTCGAATCGCCGGCGTGTGATGAGCTCGAGTAGCGCGCGAGTGCGGCTGCGATGTTGGCCGAAAAACCAACGGATCTCATCGGAGAGAGGTCCGTCGTCGCTCGACCGCGGTTGCGTCGCTGGCACCGATTCAACTCTGGGAACTTGGCTCTCCTCACATAAAGATGGATCAAAATGCAAATTAAGGAGGATGGAATGTATATAAAGAGATGGAAAAAATGGAAGTTAGAATTAAGATGGAGTGGGATGGAGGTTAATAAAATGGTGGAGTTGAATTAGAAGTTAGAAAAAATGGCGGAGTAATGGAGTTGAATTTGTGGTTATTGTAGAGAATGGAAGTTAAATAATAAATAAATAAATAAATAAGATTGTCTACTTTAAATACAATAAATTAAAAAGAGAAGACAAAAAGTGGAGAATTTACAAAAGAAGACAAAACACCATGTACACATTTTTTTACTTTTCTAATATGTATTTTTTTATCTTTTTAATAAGAGATATTTACAACAGAAAAATACAATAAAATAGTACAATTAAAATACAACATAATCATAATATTTTTGTATTTTTAGTAACTATGAAAGATACAATAAAAATTAAAGAAAGAATGAATATATACAAGGTATACAATGTACATCTAGGTCCCAAAACCCAACTTTTGCAAATGAGCTCCGATTTTAATGAAACTACTTCTGTTGGATAGATAATTTTCTAACTTGAACTTTAAAAGTGAATTTGGTGAATTTGGAGTTCATACAGAGCGGGAATTTGGCTTGGAAGTTGGTCTTTACGGCTTTTTCTCTTTGGGATCTAGGAGCATTTATTTGAGGTAAAATTTGTTTTGTATTTTTTTATTTTTATATACATTGATATGAACACATTGGAGAAAGAATTAGACAAAAATATGTTGAAATGAAATTATTAAAAATAGATGAAGTTTTGGGCTATATACAGGTGAAAAACTCCTTTGATTTTGCGGCTTTTTATTGTTAGTTTATTTTATACAATCTAATATACAATAATTAATGTATTTTATTTACAAGAGTCATTTTGTTAATTTATGGATTTTATATACATTTATTATGGAATTTACTCGTGGATTTTGCTAAGATCAAGATATTGAGATGATGAATCGTGGATTCATCAGTCCACTTAAGGTCACTAAACGACAAAACATAAGGGAAATATTTTATTAATTGAAATTAAAATAGTAATTGATTTTATTAATTTTTGATAAAAACATAAAAAACACTTATTATTTTATGTAGTATATTAATAATTTTTGTTTATTTTTACACGATAATTTATTATATCTCACTTTTAGAGGTTCATTTATAAGTATATTTACCTATATATTAAATATTTGATTAATATTTTATATTTTAGATTTTAGTATTTTATGTATATATTTTATATATTTATAAATTATTTTAATACACATAAATATATTTTATTTTAATTTTCTGAATTAATATGTATGCATAATTAATTATAGGCATTAATTATATAGGCATAAGGATGTATAAATCATCTATATATTTTTGTACACTTATTTATTTTAGTATATTTTCAATGATTTCATTTTATTCTAATTATATATATATGTGTGTGTGTGTGTGTTATAAATGATATTTAAAAAATTATAAAATATAAAATAATAAAAAATATAAAATAAATAAAATGAATACTTTATTCAGGTATAGTTTACGATAGGGGCCCAACAACAAACTTTTGGATCTTATCTCCAAATTAAATGAAACCACCTTCATTAAATAACTAATTAAATTTATATATAATAAAAGGTGATTTTGTGTATTTGGAGTTCATATGGAGAACATACAGGTATGTAAACTTGGGTTATTGGATTCTTATTTTGAGTACAGAAAGCACATTATGCATTATTTTTATATGAAATAAATTTTATATTTTTCTATGTATTTTTATCTACAACTCTCATTTACAAAGTTTATTGATTTGATGTATAAATAATAAATAATAAAATAGATACCAAATTGGACTTATTGAGGAATTGAAAATTAGGATTTTATTGTATTTTTGGCCCTTATCTCCCCCACTTTATTGCTTATCGATCTAGTCATCATGATGCCTAGGTTTCGGAGTTTAACTTCATTCAATACCTTTGGTATTTCATTTCTTTTCTTTTCTTTTCTGTATTCTTTTATTTTGACTTTAAGTGCATTCTTTTATACACTATTTATACAGTTATGTTAATTGATGCAAAATAATACTATATATATGCATTTAGCTAGGGTTTAAAAGATAAAATTAAAGAATAAAGATGATGAAATGGAGATTCATCCAGACTATGATTCGAGAGCATGTAATCAAAATGTTTGATTATCTCTTGGAGCTGGACACCCTGGAGGCACACACGAATGCAGATATGCAATCTATCTTCACACTGCTATATTTGCCCAAGCCTTTCAACAACTTTGTGGTATCGTACCACATGAACAAGTTGAACATGACTAATGCTGAGTAAATGGCTTCATTAAAGTCTACAGAAGATAAAACGAAGAAAGAAAATCCCACTGTCAATGCAACAGTTATACATGTCAAAAGGAAGCACGGTCAGAAGCATAGGGCTCGGAAGGGTCTGACCTAGAAGAAAAAGAACAAGAGTCAAGTTTTGAGCTCATCCTCTCATTCTTATACAATGATAACATCGAAGAAGAAAGGTGTTTGTCATCACTACAAGAAGCTGGGGCACTGTAAGCATAACTGCGCAGAATACCTGAAAACCGTTGAGAAGTTAAAGCCCCAATATGTATAAAATCTACTTTCATCATTGAAAATAATTTTCTCGTAGGACGCAAAGGTAGTTGGATCATCGATTCCGAAGCTTCTATTCATGTATGCACCTTGTTGCATCTGTTTCAAGAAACTAGGAATCTTGATGAAAGGGAGATAGTCATCCAGATGGGATTTGATGCATTGTTGCAGTAGTCATCGTCGAGACATGTATACTATCATTATTTAGTGGGAGACTCCTTGTACTTAAAGAATGTGTTTATGTTCCAGATGTTAGAAGGAAACTTATATATGTATCTAAGTTAGTTAGAAATGGATATTTGTTCTTATTCCATGAGAAACTTATCGTAAGTCATTATGATAATTGTACTACATATTCTATTCTAACTTTTGGTGGACTCTATAAATTATACATTGATGAACCTGTCATGAATGTAACATCCACTAATTAAAACCTTAAAAGAACCAAAGAGGATGGAAATCATTCCAACATTATTTGGCATCAAAGGCTTGATCTTTTATCTGTTGATAGGATCGGTAGATAGATAAAAGCTGGACCCTTAGATTTTCTACTGGTCCAAACTTTGCCAAGATGTGAACATTGTCTTCAAGGTAAAATGACCAGAGCACCCTTTCGCAACATGGTTACACGATGTGAGGGTATTCTTGACCTAATACATACTAATGTATGTGGTCCCTTCAATAATGTGATACAAAATGGATATCGATATTATTTGACATTTATTGATAACCATTCATGGCACAGGTTTATCTTCCTATTGCCTCATCAATCTGAAACCTTTAAAAAGTTCAAAGAACTAACAGGAAGTTTAAATGGATTTGATCTGACCAAGGTGGCGAGTGCCTCTTCGATGAATTTAAGGAATATCTCTTTCAGAAGGGGAGATGGGTTGAAGTGGAAACAATCGGATTGATTTGGGTGTTTGATGCATCGAAGTGAAGATGGAGGAGAGATGGATTTCTGGTTTCTGATGGAGCAAATCAAAGAAGAAGGTGATAAAGAAGATGGATCGGGGACATGGTTACCTGTTGTGTAGATGGAGATGGGAGTGGATACGGTGACGGTGGTGTTAAATCACCTACAAACGAATGAGATATCCTCCATATGGTCGTTGCTTCAAGGTTCCGATGAAGAAGAAACCTAAGCACTACAACTTTGTGGAGCTGCTACACGACCAGAAATGGTCGTTGATGACAGTGATCCTCAACCCTCGTCTTTGCTCGATGGTTTCCTTATCCTCAACTGTCAGCTGGGACGTTAACCAGAGCTGGATGAAGAGACTTGATAGTGGTGGATTTGTATCAGAGAAAATGGAGAAGATGAAGAAAATGATGGGAGTACCTAGAGATGAAATTGGTTGATGCATGGAGAGTTTGGAGTGTATGATGCCCTCTCCAATGATCGCCATAGTGGCATGTAAAAAGGACCACAAAGCTTGGTCGCTCGTCTGAGATAGAGTAACAACAAAGATCTTGGGGTCCTTTGGATCATGCCTCAAGGAATCACCACCCTAAGACCTCAGCTGTTGTCACCGACCAAGGCCTAAGCTTCTCTCTATTTTCTCGATTGAATTCATACGAATGATGCCCATAAGGTGGTGAAAGTCGATGATTTATAGGAGGATCCCTGGTAACGGGTGGTGGAGATCGGCGGAATGAAGGCTTACATGCAGGAGGTTGTATTGGAGGAGGAGGAGGGGGTTACATGCAGGCACGGTGATTAGGGAATCTGAGGAGGAGAAGGATCGTAATGACCAAAGGGGAAAGGGTTATTTAGGGTTTCGATGAATGGAAAGGTGATGATAAGCTGAAAGGTTATCAGAGAAGAGCTCAATGAGTGGTATGCTCGGGTTGAGGTAATGGGTTCGATAGAGGGATAATCATGGTGCTTTACAGATGGAGGGAGAAGCAAGCGATGCTGGAGGTAGACAAAGGTGTACAATTACTGTTGGATCAAATATCATCCAACGATGGGAGGAGGGTCATGTGTGATGTGTGCGGTCACACGTGAGGCGCATGTGAGGGAGCTGGTTTGAGGTAGGATTGATTTCAACCATTGTTGTAGTTGATCCAACAGTCATATGGAGGGCACACTAGTGGACAAAGACCTTAGACTGGGTCAATGAATGGAGTTGATCAGGCTGTGTGGTGGATGAATGGCCGATGATCATGTGGCGTGGAAAAGTTGACCAGAACATTGACTAAGGGTAAAATAAAGAAAATAAAGAATAAAATGAAAGGAAAAAATCAAATAAAAAGTGGTCAACATGAAAGTTGTTGATCTCAATGTGATCTACAACTTTCACGAAGGACTCAAAATCAAAATCGGTCATATGTATAAAATACAATTTTTCTATAAGGATTAGTTGCATATCAATACCTTATATTTTATGTTATTATTATTTTTTGTACTTTTATTTAAGTTTCAATTAGAGATTAATATATATATATATATAGAACATATACATGATTAATAAGATTTTTTATGGATTCTTATAGGTTAAGAAAAAGGTGAAATAAAAATGTCAAAGATAAAATATGTATAATATTTACAAAGTTGGATTTTTTTATTTTCTTTTGATTTAATGATTTTTATGAATTTTGTTTCTTTAAGCTAAGTAAGTGAATGATTCGAATAATACAAATGAAAAATAACTAAGTTAAAATAGTTAGTTTTTGTACATAAAATAATGAGCATAAATAGGTATTAGGGTTTTTATACTCAATAGACCAAACTTCACATCTTATTAGTTGAGTTAATTAAGTCAAATCAGAGGGCTTATTTGGTGAATTAACAAGGGAATTTTGCTAAGATCTTCATATATAGTAGATGGATCTTCATATAGAGTAGATGAATTGGGGATTCATCAACTATGAAGAAGAAGAATACAACCACATTATTAAAGTGACATCTAATTGCATTCTTATCCACTTACTATGCGTGATTAAGTGGCTATTCTGAGCTTAAATTCCATATGAAAGATTTCATGAATTCAAGGCATTGCTATTTACTTTTGAGTCTACATACAATGACTAAGTAAGCAACCCTTATCTTACAAAAAATAATATGAGTGTGACGTATACATGTATCATTAGGCGCCATAGTTAATCTCTTTTCCTTCCCCAATTACAAGTTAAAGATGAGACATCGTTCAATTTATCTAAAGCCCCTCTAGGTCATGACTTCCTTGGGTTATTTTCTTTATATTAGTCTAAGTTCTTAAGTGAAATCGCAAGTTAATTGCAATATCATTTAACAAAGACAGTGAAAGATTAACCCATAACATAAAGAATCTAAATTCTAAGTGGTACGACTCTGAGTTACCACATAATTCAGGGACATGGGTCCTTGATGAGAGGATTTCTACCTCTTCTAATACGATTTGAATTGTTACAGTATAGGAGGCGGCAATCAGATTGACAAAAATCTCACTTTGAATATGTGGAGAATTTTACTTGGTAAGTGTACCAAGGTCGAACTCAAAGACTAATGTTCTTTAGTGCATGATTTTAAATTAATCTATGGATCTAATTAATTGTAATGTTAATTTCGATGTTAGAAAATAATTACGAAAAATAAAATATATGTAGAATTACAAGAAAATAAAAGAGAAGTCAAAGAAAAAGCCATGTGAGTATGTATCTTTTCTCCTTGAAATGTTAATCTACTATCTCCCGTATACTTCATAGATCTCTAGAATAAATATGCTTCACAAATCTATAGAACAAATCAAAGAAAAAACTATTGATAGAAATCATATAATGTGAGTTAAAGTTTGAGTCAAATCAATCAATTTTTTGCTAAGATTAATTTGCAATGTGTATTAAAACTATGAAGTAGATGGCACAATGTGTATTAGTTGTGACTACGAACTAAACGTAACGTAAATATTTCGTAGCTACTATTTCGTAGACTTAACTGAATTCTATTGTAGTGCCATATCTATTCAGATTTTGGAGGTAGGAGCAAACACATGAGATATGATCGAGCTTCAATGCAGACGAGGTACAGAGAGCGCCAGATGGCCTGATTGGTGGAGAGAGGGCATGCGAGTACACTCAGTCAAATTTTGCACTCCCACATTGTCATGACCCATCCTGCTATCTGAGACGAATGAAATAAAAACATCATCTTAATGCATCTTTCTTATATAAGTTTTCCCATAAAATTTCGCCAGAATTTCCTTTATAATATGGATTTTCTAACTGCAACAAACCTGAAACATCATTTAAGCCTAAGGATAGAAGGTCTCCCCGTACTCTCCTTTTGATCGACCCCAAGGGCGCAATCAAGTAGGTTTGCTAGTTATTTAGTGGAGAAAGGTGATTTCTATCATAGTTGATCATGATCTTACATTAGAAGTATATTGATTGTTCCTCAATAACCGAATATTTTTTTACGTAATCCATAAATCAATTTTCTTCCCCGATCAGGTTAAGAGATGAAGGTATGATGCTTAACAAGCCATCGAGAAACCTTATAAATCCAACCAAGATCACATCTGACAATTAAGAATAAAATGACATCATCTTGCTTTCTAGTTCCACATATCTATATATTTATAATTGTCCCCTTATGCATATCCATACAAAAATCTACAACCATGTTTCTGTCACATACAAAAATCTACAACCATGTTTCTGACAATAAGTTGCTAAGGGTATCAAAAAATTACCAAAAATAAAAAAAAATCTGATGGCGCAACCCCCGACTAATCACATGCAAAGTATGGTTGCTTCTTACCTTCTTCTTTAGGTTCTGTCAGTAAATAGTATTAAACAAAAAACAGTGAGTTAAACCCATAAAAGAGACTAGACTCAACGAGCATGTCTCAAGTATTTGGTAAACTACTTATGCAACATAATTTGCAATTCATCATATAAATCTTTTCTGAAAATATTATAAAAATGCAATACTGAAATATACAAAATCTTAACAAAATTTGCATGGATCAACATGTATAAATGAATAATTTGTAACATGGAATAGTATAAAAAAATTGCTTGACAATCTTACTAATATCATATTCAATGTCATATTACCCCCAACATGTCGTACTAAGTCTTGAACCGTGTAAAAGTGTCAAGGGAGAGAAACTCAACCCAATACCATGAAAATCTTGTCATATGCGTTGATGGTCTCAAAGATCAAGTAAATCTTGCATACGGTCCAAAGCTCATTAGTATATGAAATACATGCCCAAAGTCCTCTTTAGTCACAAGGAGTAGGCCATAGGTATACCATGATGATACACCTACCCCAATATGTACTGACTTATTCACGACTTTTCTGAGGAGTAGGCTATAATTTGTATTGATCTTATATGATATCATGAGAAATCTTGACAACATAAACATATACATCCATGTAAAACTTGAATTCCGATATCCTGACAAAATATCCATATAAAACTCGTCTTCACGTATCTTAACCAATTTCATAAATCATACATTGCATAGGTATTGCAACATGAATTTCACAATTGAACTTGGTAAAAATATCAGGATAAAATCATATGAATTAATAGTGTAAAGAACTTCATAAACATGAAAAATCTTGTAAAATCATTGCTATAAAATTTAGCGAAAATTATATTTTTTTCATAAAAACATGTCTCCGAACCACTCATAGGTATAATCCTTTTGATGCTACTACTTCTTAATGCATCAATTATCCACTCGAGGTTGACAAAATATCCCTAAAAATTATGATCATGAGATGAATATCTGAGAGCAAAGTCTATATTTATCGTGAACATATACATTCATGGGTCTATTGGGTATACTGATACATCCATTTCTATACATCCTAGAGTAGAGTCACATGTGAGTTGGGAAAGTTCAACATCTTCCTTTAACTAGATTAAACCAAAGCAAGTGAAGGGTATGAATCTTAATGGTAATATTTCTTTTATCAGGAGAGAGAAAGGCAGGAGAGAGAATACATAAACTTGTGGTCCAGAATGTCCCATCTCACCATCTCACAAAATCTCATCTCATAGGATCGCCCCTCTATATATATGAGGGGCGATCCTATGAGATGGGATTTTGGTGAGATGGTAAGATGAGACATTCTGGACCAGTAGTTCCAATCAGGAGAGAGAAAGGCAGGAGAGAGAATACATAAACTTGTGGTCCAGAATGTCCCATCTCACCATCTCACAAAATCTCATCTCATAGGATCGCCCCTCTCTCTCTCTCTCTCTCTATATATATATATATATATATGAGGAAAATGGGGCTGCCCCCTAGGGGGAGTTAACTTAGCTCCCCCCGCCCTATTTTCTTCAAAAAATTTTATTTTTTTTGAAAAATATTTCCGTGAATATTCATCACTATATCCCTATATTTTGTCATAAAAATTTCGGGTGAAACAGAGACTCCTACGACCTCCATCCAGACAGTCATTTTTTTACAGTCATTTTTTTAACGGTAACAGGATTTTTTAAATCGACCCCGTTTGGATGGAGGTCGTACGAGTCTCTGTTTCGCATGAAATTTGAATGACATAATATAGGGATTTAATAATGAATTTACACGGTTTTAGATTTCAAAAAAAATAAAAAAAATTTGTGAAAAAAGGGCGGAGGGAGCTAAGTTAGCTCCCCCTAGGGGGCATACACATTTTACTCTCTCTCTCTCTATATATATATATAGACACACACACAAAACATTGATTTGTTATTCTTTCATCTTTCTACCCATCATAATTTTTGTTCATCACTTGCAATACAAACGTCCCCTTCTGGCGGGGTGCAATTTCCTTGCCTGCCTTTAATACACAAATATGCACTTTAACATAATTCATGTGGCTTCCGGTTACTACATGCAACCAACTACCTATTATATTTGATTATTACCACGGAGTAATATCAACAGATGGATCACATATCACCCACTTGAGTTGATATATATGAACTAGTTTATACTAGTCAAAATCTGTTACGTTTAGATGCAAATACTTTTCATTAATTAAGATGGAAATGAAAGTTGTTCTCTACACTATGCACTCAAATAGAGAATTAAAAGAAAGCAAACAAACCCATTCGACTGTGTGCTACTACTCTACAGTCTACACGTGTGCTCTCCTACCTCGCCGAGTCGACGCTCAGCCATCGCTTGCGCGCCTGCATGTCCTCTCTCCACCAAACGAGCCTTGTGGCACTCTCGGCACCTCGTCCACATTGAGGCTCAACCACAGCTCCATCATCAACCGTCGACGTTTGCAGGCTTGTAGTAAACTACGACCATCCCGTATATATCCATCTTCGATCCGTCAACATATATGTTTTACGCATCGGGCCACTATAACAGCGAGAGGAATATTAAAATTAAAAAGCCCCCAAAGAAATATTATTCTTCTTGGTAGAAGATCCGTTACATGTCACATTCACCTGCATCGCGTTCCTTTTGGATGTGGTTTCCAAATAAGTTCATCCTTTAAAGGTTTGGTCAACACGATCTGTATTATCTATATGGGGATCTTCAATTAAGAAGATCTATCTACTTGAGACTAGGACAAATGTCTATCTATTTTCTTTAACTATTCAGCTAAATCGGTGATTCGTTATTGGAGGAGATAACAACAACCATTTCATTAGACACACATATTTTTTATTTTCCGATGGATTTACATGGTTTCATTAACGAATTATTTGATATAGTGGGTAACAATTTCTGATTGTTCACCATTCAAGAAATCTCGTTTAGACAGTTCATAATAGTTTTTTGATATAAGATTTCAATTCTTCCATGTTTCAACACTACCATATTGTTCCATGGAGCTGAGGTCCAAAATATCACAACTATCTTTTTTGCAACATTCATTGTTGCTGGAATGATGAGTTATGCTTCAACAGCTATCCAGATCGAATTATTTGGTCCTACTCGTTATCAGTGTGATCGGAGATATTTCCAGCAAGAAATACATCAAAGAGTTGACGCTCGGTCTAAAATTCCCAAAAATATTATCTTTTTATGATTATATAATGAACGCGAGGTGCGTGATAACAAGTTGATCAAGTTTGGCAACCACCCCCGGAGGTGCCGATCTCGGAAGCATCCGAGGCACCTTAGCCCAATGGAACTAGAGAGGTATGATATTAAAAGTGCATCTTCGGGAAGGTTCTATTGACTTCTACAAATGATTGGGACCTGAAAAATTATAAAACAAGTTAGATTAAATACATTTATGATCTAAAAAGGATTGGTGATGCAACTTGTTGCATGTCTCCCATCAGTCTCTATGTAATTTCCGGGTGAGATAAAACCCCAAAAAGGTCCCACACCATGGAAACCCCAAAAGGGTCCCACACCGTGGAAACATGAAATTTCCGGGTGAGATAAAAAGTGAGGAGGTTGCTACCGAACAACCCGGCTTGAGCATTTTGGGGGTGGTTAATCGGGTCCGTATGGGCCCAATCCCAAGAGGTTGCCAGGGTTAGTAATGCTCCGCTAACGAACCGGGGACCTAAGCTCGGGACGTTACAAATGGTATCAGAGCCAAATTCTCTCTGATAGTGGAAAGGGCTACCCGAGAGGTGGAGCCGCCCCTACAAAGAGGTTGGAGGAAATGGCTACCCGGAGCGTGCAGCCGCCACTGTCACTGGGAAGAAGTGATGTGCCATGTCACAACGAGGACGTTGCGAATATAAGTGTGGGAGGTTGTAAAACCCCAAAAAGGTCCCACACCGTGGAAACATGAAATTTCCGGGTGAGATAAAAAGTGAGGAGGTTACTACCGAACAATCCGGCTTGAGCATTTTGGGGGTGGTTAATCGAGTCCGTATGGGTTCGATCCCAAGAGGTTGTCAGGGTCAGTAATGCTCCACTAACGGACCGGGGGACGGACCGGGGACCTAAGCCCGGGACGTTACAGATAACCAGTAAGTAGACCTAACAAATATATTTATCTAATTTAAATTCAAACTTAGAAAGCTCGTCGCAGGGCTTATTTGCTGATATAGTATCTCAAAGGGGCTCAGAAGCACTTTCTCCCCCACCCACCCACGCGCAGGTGCTGGTCACGCTCGAAGGGGTCCAGCAGCCTGCTCCTCTCTCGGGAACTGGTTGGGCTGGGTGGGTTGGGCGGGTTGGTTGAATAGTAAACTGTGAGGAGGGGGTACCCCTATGAATAGTACCCAACTCAACCCTGCCCAAACCTGCAACCAAACGAACCCTAATAGTACAGATGCACTCGGGCTTCCCAAATCTGATATCGAGGACTGGACACGTGTCTCGCCCTATAGTCCAATGTACAGACAATCCGCTCCCGATTGCTGAGAGGATCGTTTGTCGATTGAACGAGTTCGATCTACCAGTCTTGGACGGTTGAGATGAGAGGGGTACGGAGATCGGACGGAGGTTGTAAGTTCCAATCGCCGCCCCACATGCCCACTTCCTTTCATTCTTTACTGTGCGGCTGTGGGTTAGGGGAGGGCGGCATTTTGGTGCTCCATCCGGCCGGAACGTTCGCTAATGGTGCTCCTCCCGGGTAGTAGCGGCGGCGTGGCGGACTCTGGTGGGCTGCGCTGCTTGAAGGAGTGTTGGGGATGTTCTCCTCTGATGGTGTGCGCTACGGTGGAGCTAGAGATAAAAGACCAAGATAGGCGTGGGGTGATGCTCCGACTTCATGGAAAGATCCGTCTTCTCATGTACTAACAAATCCGATGAAGCTCTTGTGAAGAACTTGAGGGGGCTCCGATGCGGCCCGCAATCAGACAACACACTAGTTGTTCTCCAGAGCTTCGAAGGAGGATCGAGTCCTGCGCATTAATGGGCTTACTCGAGGGGGATTTCTAGGCCAAGGGGTTATTTGGGGAAAGCTCAGACTAAACCTCAGACCTAGCAAATGCTGTATGAAGCTTGAAGGAAACCCAACAATAGGTAAGGTTTGGAGAGGTAGGGGAGAGCTTGGATGTGTCAGAGGTGGTGGCGAGGTGTAGGAGGTCGTAAGCGTGGTCGAGGTGGAAGTCGAGAAGATTGGGCTGGTGTTTGTTCTGTACTGGAATAGATAGGATCGTCTGCACTACTGATGTCACAACCGTTCCATCGCTATTGGATGACCTCGAGATGTGAGCCTACTATCCCCAGCCATTACGAGGGACTATCCCCAGCCGCTATGAGGGTCATCTAATTCTCATCCGACGATCCTGATTCATTATAGCGCCTGCTGCAACTCCCATTTACAACGGACAACTTCCATGCTAAAAAGGAAGGGGAGAAGGAAGATGAACAATGCACGTTGACCAAATCTAAGGGCACACCTATGAGAAGCAGACATGTGGCTTTGTTGACTGAGGTCAAGAGCCACATAATGGTACAAGAAAAGAGATAAAGGAGGAAACCAAGGATAAATAAAATTAATATAAAAAAAGAAGTAAAATCATGAAATGTGGTTAACATTAAAGTTGTAAATCTCAATGAAGCCTACAACTTTAATGAAGAGTCCAAAAGCTAAAAACATAATTTACATAGAGATATTTTATTGGGAAAAGGGGAGCCTACACCTGAGGGTGTAGGTAACTAACTACCTATACTTGGTTCCTTTTTTCATTATTTTTTTGATTTTTTTTTGAAATGAAACTTTTTGGGAATTAGATAACCATATATCATCATGTTGTCATTTCAATCTCATATTAATTCGGTACTTCTATCATCTCCATCAAGACTATCAAATTTTAACGTTCTCAGAATTGCTGAAATTGACACCTTCTGGATGAATGTGTTAAGAATGGTTGTTTTGCATGAAACTTGAAACACATATTTCTCTCAATATATTAAGCAAATCCCCCAAAGATTTCCTTAAAAAAACTCAAAAATAATGAAAAAGAAATTCGGGTGTAGATAGTTACCTACACCGTCGTGTAGGCTCCCAGCTCCCTTAATTATTTAATATATTTAATATCTATAAAATATCATTTTTATGATTTTCAATTTTAAAGTTGTAATATTAAATAAGAGAGTTATAATTTTGATTCACTTAATAGTAAATAGTAAAGCAATATATGTAACTTTCGTACTTTTTATATGTTATGCATAAAGTTATAAAATAAAGAAGAGATTTGTAATTTTGATTCATTCAGTAGTAAATAATAACACATCATCTATAACTTTGTACTTTCACTTATCATGCAGAAAGTTGCAATAATAAGATGGGATTTATAACTATGATGTCATTCAACAGTAAAAAATAACACACTATCTGCAGTTTCAGATACATGTCCATGCACACATGTATACATGTATATCTCAGTAAAGCACTTACTTATGCATCCATGCATGTCCATGCGCACATGTATACTTTTGAATTTTTTTTTCTTTTAAACTTATTACTTTCAATGTGTATATTCTTGTAACAGGCGTGGCACCAGTATAAAATCTGTGCACTGATTTACAATAGTCGATGTACACTTTCTATAATGTATTTTTCCATAATGCATCGGAACACATCTTCATGCCCTAGTACACTATTGAGCTAAAGTTTTTATTCAGATGCTTTGATTTTGATATTTTTCAATTTTTATTATTCATAGGACCCTCCTATGCTTAAAAAAGGATCTTATACACTACCTTTAAAACACAAAATAAGAGTACAAGTTCTGTACTCAAGACCACACCATTTCTCCTCTTGTGAGAAAAATATGTGCTCGGAAGGATATTTGGCCAAAGTAAAGCACTTTAGTATTTTGTGGCTCTGCTCTCAAAAAACTTTTTGCTCCAAAGTCACTCTCGATATGCATTTACATTTCTGCTATTTGGGAGGAATTTTAAAATAATTTTATTTCATATTTACTCATGTCTAAAAAATATTTTTGTGTAAAAGGACTTCCTTCCAAAAAGGATGGCAAACACTTGGGTGAGGCAGTGCACTTGAGATATTTTGTGTGAAAGCATTTCTTCTCATTTAAAAGATAAATTCGGTAGAGCTTGTGTACCTCGAGAGATTCCAGGGCCCATTGTGTTCGTATAAAAGTTTGGATTATACAAGAAGTAGTTTATTTTAGTGGAGTGTTGCAAGGCATGATAAGGCCAAAGTCAAACACATGACGTAGTCGTAAGGTGGGTGAACCTATATAAATCTTGCACTACAAGGAAAACAAGTTGTGGCTATAGAACTATGGCCACGGATATGGGGTTTGTGACCACAGAATTGGGCTCTGGCCACGACATATCGTGGTCAGTAGCCGTAGCTACAACTCTCGTCGCGAGAGTTCTCTAACCACGAATATACCGTGGCCACTACAAGTGGCCACAGAAGTTGTCGTGGTCACAACTCTTATATGAAGACTTTGGCCACGGATTGCAGCTACGAAAAACTAGTGGCCACGGAATTATCGTGGCCACAAGTTTCCGTAGCCACATTCCGTGGCCACACCTCATTTTTCTTGCAGTGTTGGTATTGGGATGATGCAGATGTCATCCCCAATTCGATCGTGACACATGTCATCTATGTATGCGTGAATGTCCTATGGGACTATAATGTGGCATAAAAAAGATTTTTTTCCAGCTTAATTAGAAATAACATGGTAATGTTTTGTTGAAGCTAATCTTAGGATTGGTATTCAATTGAAATAGCAGTCTTGTTTGCATGAACAAATTATTTTATTAGAATGGTATGAGGAGGGTCTGGTTCTCTCTTTCTACGTTGCCAACCATCAGTTGACATCATTACCATCGACGTTTGCGAACAACATCATGCATCATCAGTAACATCTCAGATTATATGCTCGTATATAATACACCAATACACACAAGCTGCTGCAAAAATAAAAATAAATAATCGATCGAGTAGATCACATATGAGTATATAATTCATTATAGGATGGATATGGACATTCTCATTCACAAGTGTTTACAATCACTATTTTACGCAAAAGACATTACGTCACAACTTATTATGTAATTTTACAACAAATGATAGATGTTGTATATGCAGGCTTCCAATGTTTTACCTCTAACCCTGTTGTAAAAAAACATATGATAGTCTAAAAAAATGGCAGTTCATAAAATCCAAATCATAAAAAACAGAAAAACAAGTTTTACATATAAACCCTCGTCAAACTCCACTCACAACGCAGAAAGCACAAATCTGACGGTCGGGATGCATGATTCCTTTAGAAATCTGTTTTTTTTTTCAATTTCGATTCCAAAAATTAACGGATTGAATTTTTGATTAATATATTCGCTAAATTTCATCCAAATCAAAACTTATTTTCTATTTTATCTTAATGGTTAAAGATCTGGGTCGTTTTTAAGTGGAATTTAAATTGTTCAAATGTTGATTGAATATATAAATATTAAGATTAAATAACATATAAGTTCATATTTAGATAAAATTTAAAGGATATGTAGAACATTAATCTAAAATTCAATCTGTAAGGTTAGATCTTGGAATCGAAATCATAAAAAAAATTACAGATTATTGGAGGTCTTACGGCAGACGATCCGCCTCCGCTCTTCGCTAATGCATGATCCTGCCTCGCAACCAAGCCACCGAGATCAATTAGATGGTGTTAGTCGGAAGAAAGACATAGTTTGGCTCGTCGACGGTAGCCCACCATTCGTAGGATCTTCTCGATTCCTACCCATGTCCTTTTGCTTCTTTATAAGATACCTAGCCAACGCGACCAAGTGTCCGGCTAGAGCGGCGAACATCATCACGACCACCACGACCATGAACACGGTGGCCACCTTGCTCACCTCGTTATTATCCTTGTGCCAAACGTAAGTACCATAGGATAGCGCCATGAAGAACAAGGAGGCCCACAGGATGATCAGCACCATCCTCGTCTCCACCCAGTGACGCAGAGAGTGCCCACTCGCCAGGAGGACGAAGAGAGCGAGGGAGAGCCCGTACGACAGTGTTACGAACAGCCGGAACAAGGTGTACTCCTTCGCGTGCTCGATGCCGGTCTGGAAGGTGGCCCCGGCGATGACGGTGGCCACCACTAGTATGCTCTCCTCCATCTCCCTGAACCACCTCTTGTCCTTCTCCTTCTGATCCAGATATGTCTCATCTCCATGTGCCTGTGCTCGTTTCCGACCCAGGAAGGATATCCCGAGGCGGGATGACCCTATGTCAGTCTGGGAGTTGATCTCTCTGGCGATGTAACCTTGGTTGTTCTTTATCTTCGCGTCTATCTTGGCTGCGGTCAAGAGATAATTCTCAATCTGTAGGAAGTATATACGGAAAAAAATAGCAACTGTCAGATTAATCTTTTAATTTCTTCGAAGAATACTATCATATAAGGGTGATTTTACAAATTAATTTTCAAATTATATGTTGATCATAGCAGAGAAGATCCACTTCATTGCACGATAACCGGAGAGAGGGACGGAAAGAGATCTCACCGCTCTGTTCCCCTTCTCTCGGGCGATGTGCAATGCGGTGTTCCCTCCGCTATCCACGAGATTGATGAGTTGAGGTGAGCCTTGCACGATGGCCGCCACGGCGCCCAACTGGCCGTGCCTCGTGCTCGTGTGCAGCGCGGTCTCCCACTCGACATCCGTCCTCGCCTCCAGGATGTTCCCGTAGCCTGCGGACGCCATCTTCATCACCATTTCCACGTCCAACCGGTTGCACGCTGCCGCGACGTGCACGAGCTTCCTCCCTTCCCGATCGGGGTCGAGCCCGAGGCGGCAGTCGATAGAGAGCATCTGCCACACTATCTTCCAGTGGCCGATCGCCGCCGCAATGTGGATCGGGTACATGCCATGCTCGTCTTGCGTGCGGGCTAGCTTGGGCACAAGCCTCATCAGCTCAAATGCGTACTCGGAGTTGCCGGTGAGGCAGGCGACGTGGAGAGGCGTGCTGCGGCTTGGCGGGGGGAGGAGGAAGCGGTGGAGGATGAGTGGATCCTCAAGGAGGCGGATGCGGAGGCGGGCAACGTCGCCGTCAATGGAGGCTTGAAGGAGATCGGAGTCCATGGAAGTAATGGAGGGAAAGAGGAGGGAAGACAACGTGTATTATATGAAGGATTAGTGCTAATTGGGGTTATGATTCACACGACTTTCGTATTAAACAAACACCAATCGAGTTGAATATGAGTCACACGACTATTTTACATTGATATTTAAATTCGTATTTCTATCCATTTTAGAACGAATGAAGATATACAAAAAAATCAATTTTAGTTCTTCATATGTATCCATCTTTCTAAAATCGTATTTTAAAATATAATAAGAAGTTACGATTTGTTGACAATATTCGCTTCAACGTGAAGCTCGTCTTAACAAGGAAAAAAATAGACGAGATGTGATTTACTTGTTTAGGATCAGAGGAAATTTTACATAAACAATACCCCTAATTTCGAAAATTTACATAAAAATACCCCCACCAAACTTATGCAATTACATATTTATCCGTGTAACACTTAATGTGTAATCCATCAATACTACAAATTCGCAACAACAAAACCTGTCTACAGCGACATATTTAGGAATCCATTCATATAATTAACTGCTACTTTTTAAAGATGAAATGTGGATTAAATGACATATTACTTGGTATATTGGTTGTGAAAATTTATATAACTATGTAGACTATGATTATCTATTATTTTTCTCATCAAAATATGTAGACTAGACTAATGGGCAAAGGACACCTTGATGTACACTAAATGGTGGATGGGACCTAATGTCCGATCTTGGAGGATCAGCGGTGCCCGACAAGTCAGATCCAACAATCTTGTGTTGACCGCTCTCTCGTCTCTCAGATATCCACAATCTAGTGCATCAACAATTAACCCATAATGATGACTAGACAATAAATAAGGTGAGCAGTATACCCTACAAATTGATATGTATATTACGCAAGTGTAGGGGGCGAACCACAAAGGAACAATGGTGATAGCTACAAAAATTGACAAATAAAAGAAAATTAACACATTATATATTTTATAGGGATTTTAAATTCTTGTAGATTTTTAATATTTTGTACTTTTTATTGATTTTTTAATTTATATTTTTTTGTTTTCATTTTTATAATTGGCATTTTCTTATATTTTTTTGATTTTCAGTTTCTTTTTAATATATAAAGTATATGAATATAAGTGTATATAGATACTATGTATAATATAAATATTTAATATATATATATACAATTAGAAAAAATACCTTTAAGTATAGTCTTTTTTATTTTTTAAGGATTTTTTATTTTTTTAGAGATTTATAACTATTAATAATTATTATAGGTAATATATAGTAGATATAAAAGCTATATATAGTATTCTATATGTAAATATAACTATATAGTCAAAAAATACAAAAAAATGTTTTTATCTTTTTAATATTTTTCTCTATTTTTGAAAATTTTCTTACAAGTTTCGCTAATTTTTTATATTTGAATTTATTAATAATATCAAAACATTAATTAATAATAATTGGTCAGATTATTTTGGAGTTAAAAAATAGATGAATATGTCAAAACTTTCAAAACTAGTTTTTATATAATATAGGTTATATATAAAACTGAGAAATATAAACTAATATTTTAGATTTTTTATTTATTTAATGATTTTTATAAGGATTTAGGTGTTTTCAAATTCTTAGTTTGTTTATAATTATTGATTTTTTATTTAGGGTTGCAAAATATAATAATAAATATATTCTCATTTTTCAGAAATTTTCAAAACATTTTTTTTATATTTTTTCGCATTTTTAATGCAAACATGAGATAAATGCATTGTTTTTGGATTTTTAAAATAGGAAAATTCTTTTAATTGCCTGAAAACTATATATGATTTAATATAATCCCAACCACTTAAAATAAATTTCTTAATATTTTACATGTAAAATGATATTTCAAAGTCCAAAGGTATATTTGCAAAAATCCTATAAATATTAAATTATATACGCTTGGTAGGGGTATATTTGCAATATCCAAAAATTTATAGGGCTTGATTGGAATTTCTCCCCAATATATAATATTAAAATAAAAAGACATTGAAGTAAATAATAACAAAAATCTGCATGGGGTCATTGATGAATGCTGAAATTGAAGTGTCTAATGTCTGGTCTTGTAAGGCTTGCGGTGTCCAATAAGTCGAATCTGGCAACCATTGTGTCGGACGCTCTCACAACACTCAATACTCAATCAAAGCATGCAATCAATAATTAATACATACTAATGCTCAATCAATGAATAATAGTGTGCTAAAATTTATCATATCCTACGTAGTGATATGTATAGTATGCAAGCGTAGGGGTCTGATAAACACGGATTTCACGAGAGCCTAAATTGGTGTCTCACACAAGACGGAGACAACCGTCGCTGTGGCGACTCTCAAATGAAACCTGTATTTAATCAACAATTAACCCACACTAAAGATCAATAAATTAGAAATAATGTGGAGTTAAAATTTATTTTTAACTCTGCACAAAATGTATAGCAAGCAAGTATGCAGAGAGTTCGAACACAGGGAGCAAGCAGGGTAATTCACAAAAGTGTAAGCACAAGTATGTGTGTGTGTAAAGTGTCTACACTAAGCAAGCAATTACAATTTTTGTGGGTTTTTAATTTTTAATTTTTTTTTATTTTAATTTTTTTTGTTTTGTATTTTGATTTTTAATTTTCTGATTTTTATAATTTTATGTTTTATATTTTTCTTTTTCTTTTTCAATATTGGAATTTAAAGACAATGGGATAGAAGACAAGATAGAATATTTATAAAGCTAAGTAAAAATTACCAAAAATTCAGAAACAAATCGTTTTTAGTCTTTTTAGGGTTTTTCACTGTTTTTGTGATTTTTGGAAAATTTTCAAGGTGTTTTTGGTATTTTTAAATACTGAAATAAAGCAAAACAGTGCAAATAAGGCTGGCTGTGAATAAAATGAGATTTAAAAATAGCAACCAGTAGCTCAAAATTTTCACACTATTTTTCAAATAAAAAGGACAAATTAAGGAACAAACAGAAACTGAGTTTTTGATTTTTGGAGTTTTTTACTATTTTATATATTTTTTTGAAGTTTTTGAGTGTTTTTTAAATTTTTAGTGTTTTTCTTTTGAATTTTTTTATGATTTTTGGACTGACACTAAAATAGGATAAAATAGACACTAGGTGATTTTTTTGGAATTTTTGGAGGAGTTTTAATATTTTGTTTGGTATTTTCTAAACTAGACAGTGCACAAAAAGTAAGTTTTTGATTTTTAATAAATATGAAAATAAAATAAAATCAAAAACTAAATATGTGGCGTTAAAGTACACATGTCCAGATGCTTAAGTCCAAAATTTGAGAAATTTTGGAGTTAAAATGATAGGTCAAATAATTAGAGCAAACATCCAAACATCAAACAGTACTAGCAGGGGTATATGTGCAATATTTAAAACTTCCAGGGGCATACATGCAATTTTTTTCACAAAAGTTATACAGACAAAAATATTTACTAGACTAAAAGTTAAATATGCGGAAAAGCAAGCCCTGCCTCGCAAAATAGCCACGCGCACGTGCTCTCGCACGTGTGCCTCGCTGGCAAGGGCTGATTTGTCAAAACGAAAACCGCAGGGGCTCTTTAGCAAAAGTTACAAAATTAAAGAGCGGCAAATGAAAGTTTTAGCAGTTATTACAAAATACAAAAACGCCTAGGGTATTAAAGCAAAATTACCCAAGGCTAAGGCGCGGATGAACGGCGGATGCAGCACCACTTAAACACGTGGCACGCGCACAGAAGACGATACCCCTTCGGGTTATAACGACCAGGATTAAAAGATGCTTCACGGATCGAACGGCTCTGGCGAAGATGATCCTACGGCTGCTGTATCTTGCGAAGAACACGAGGAATCCGATGGCTGGGGCGCCTGGTCGATGAACTGGGAAGAACAGAGGGCTTGATGATCTTCTCGGAGCTCGCACCTCCTCTTCCGATGCTCTCTTGGTGCACGAAGACGCCCCCGACGTTCCTGGAAGGTGCCCCGACCCAACGGCGAAGCCAAAATGGACGGATGAGGTCCGATGCGCCGCCGCGAGGTCGGAGACGAAAAGGGGCTCCAGGTAGCTCGATGCCTGCAAAACTCGACTCCAGCTGGAGTCTCTCTGGCGTTGGGACCTGCAAGTAAGCACATTACGCACAGTAGAGGGCCCCAAGACAGAGATAGGCGGAAGGTTGATAGTTTTGGCGAAAATGGGGCTCGCCGGAGCAAGCTCCGGCGAGGTGGTTGATTCGGCGAAGGAGGTGAGCTGGAATCAAAATGGGAGATGGAATAGGTTCCTACTGCTACCAGAAATATAAAGAAAACAAGAAAAAGAAGAAGAACGACCTCAAGGGCTGTAGAACCCAAGGTGTAAACCTCGACGGCCGTACGCCGGAGATGGGCTGGAATCGCACCTTCAGACCTTCGCCGTACCTCAACGGAGGTGTGGAATGGCTCCCCTGTCACTGGAGCACGTCCCTACCCGCATCCGGATGTCTAAGCTGATCCAAAGGTGGTTCTCGGGGAAAAGGAAGAAGGGGGGTTTGGTTTTGAAGAATGGTTGAGGGGCGACGTTCGAGGACGCGTCACGGGTTGCATGATGATCCGATGCCCAAGAAAAGATATCGGCGTGTAAGATCTAGGGCCTGGGATCAAAAGTCGTGAAGGAAGCGACTCGAAATAATGCAAGGCGTGGTCTCCATAAATACGCGAAATCCAAGAAAAAAAAATGCAGTCTGACATGTACAGACCTTGGTCAGAGAGCTGACCAAGGTCAACCAAGGGCTGAAGCTGGTTGGTCCACGTGGACCAACCAGAAAAACCTTGGAAAAAATGTTTTATTAATTCGTTTTAAAATAGAAAATGAATTAATTAAATCTTGGTTATAAAATAAAAAATGTTTAAAATTTTATAAATTATTTTATTATGATTTTTATTTATTTTTATGAGACATATTTTTACAAGTTTGCATTTATACCCTTATAGGTATCTATATCTATGTATTTCAGTATTTTATTTTTATTTAGGTATTTTATTTTTATTATTTTTATTTAGTATTTTATAAACTTACAGAATACTTTTATTTACACAAAAAATATTTTTATTTTATTTTTCTGATTTATTTTGTATATTTAATAAAATACAAACATGTTTTGCATAGGGATATGTATAGGTAATGTATCTATGTATTTTATGTTTACGTATTTTATTTTTGTTTTTATTTAGGTTTTTATTCTTCTTTTAATGTACATACTTATTATAAGTAATATTCACAACATTATAAAAATATAAAAAATGAATGAATAATAAATAATTAATAAATTGAATATTTTAATATGTACAAGTATACAATAGGGGTCCAAAAGTCAACTTTCAAACCGTAACTCCGCCAAATGCGAAACCACCGCCATTGGATAGATTATTTTATTCTATATACAATTAAAGGTGAGTAGGTTGCATTTGGAGTTTTTATTTGTGAGATACAGGTCTGGGAAGTTGGCATTCTGGATTTTTATTCAGACCATAACTTTTTATCTGTACATTATTTTTCTGTGAAATCAATTTTGTATTTTTCTTTATTTTATTATCTACAACTTTCATGTACAAAGTTTCTTTATTTGAAGTGTAAAAAGTGGAACCAAAAATAGGTCCCAAAATGAATAAAGAATGAATAAAATGTATAGGTATTTTATCTGTGTTTTGGCCCTTATCTCCCCCTACTTTATTCCTTGTCGACCTATTCATCAAGATGCCTAGGTCTCGGGGTTTCGGGTCATAAAATATTTACAATATTTTATTCTTTTTCTTTTCTTTATTTATTCTATAATTTTGGCCTTAATTACAGTAATTTATACACTGTTTAGATGCACATGCATGAACGCTAAGATGGTGATTTTAATGCTATTTACAGGCATTTGCTAGGGTTTTTGGTGCCAAAATGATAGAATAAAGATGATGAAATGTGGATTCATCATCCCCCTATACTTTACCTTTGCTAGTCCCTAGCAAACACTTATGCAATAAGTGCAAAAAGAAAAGAAAGAAAAGAAAAAGAAGAAAATTGGATAAAGTTTAATTATCAAACTTGTCTTCACAAAATCAAAGTTTGGAGCTTAAGTCGGACCTTTGGAATTTTAGTGCGGTCGGAACCTTAATGAGAACCAAGTTTGAAATCCAACAGTCCTTGAGAATCCCAAAACTCTGTCCAAGTCTCCTCAATAGCCAGGTCAGAAATACTTCAACTCATACGCAAACTCTTATGACTATGAATCTGACTCGTACAGTGTAAGTGATATGTAGCTCCCCACCTCAGAAGTGACAAAGAAACAACCTCCCCCAACCTGGTAACTCTAATGCCTCGGTCTAGCAACTCTTTCCTCGAGAAGCGGGGTATTCCCTTCTAAGTTCAAGTGCAACCAGCTCAAGAAGAGGGGGAAGAAGTATAGACTTTTGGGAGCTCAACCAGTGTAGCTAAGTCTCCCGCTGCAAGCTTCATGAGATGTGACATGGATACCATAAGCTTTTGCTTTATTGGACTATATACACTCCGGTGGGGTTATTAAATTTTCAATCCGACCCACCACTTTTTTTGGAGTTCTTTTTTTTTCTTTTTTTTTTCTTTTTTTTTTCAATTGCATCTGTACAACATATCTACATGGTGCAGCATATATACAAGAAATTTTCCTCTTGAGCCAGTAGACTATCCCTCTTTTGAAGCTTTATTGCAACCCACGGCTTCTGTCTTTAGCCTTCATCACCACTAGACCAAGTTGAGGTGCACTTCCTTCACTATAAGAAGAAGAGAGGTTCCGCCTAGAAGTACTACCCTCATATGCTACCCCAAGCCAAAGGAAACTGCCTCCTCACCACCTCATCCGTGGAGAGCTATGTGAAAGGTGCAGGTGTCCAAGTTAGGTCATTATCAACAAGAGTCGTGCGTGTGCTCCGAAATACTCTACTTAGGCCGTCAAGAATCCATTGAACCAAGTCCCGTGATCCTCAAAGAATTAAGTCAACTAGACCTGAAGTACCTCAAACCCAGTTCCTATAAGGTTCCTGTTATTAGGTATATTTTAAGGTCCAATCAAGCTCCAATCTCCGGATTTTACTTAGACTTGTTCAACTATCAAACTCAATCCGAAAAATGCTCATGCCATGCAATGCGAGAAATATTTTTGTGATACAATTTTCAAGATTTTGAACTTTTTATGGATTTTTGAAAAGATGATGCATGCGCATGCAGATGCAATTTTTTTGTATTTTTCAAAAAGATCTTTTCAAATGTTTTTGGATTTTAGTTTTTGCAAATGTTTTTGGGATTTTTGAAAACAAAAAGATTTTGGCTGAAAAATAGGTTAAAATATGTACACGGGCGTGCTTCTTATATATACAAGAAGTGGATTTTAAGAATTTACAAGGGTAAGTGATCAATTTTATACATATATATAGGTAGTGGATTTTGGTGTGATGTTAGTATTCCTCAAACTTATTTGACACAAGCTTTTCACACAATTTTTTTGAAGACTATAGTCCAAAATAGTTTTTACAAACATTTTTACAACTATGTACACTTATTTGAAAATCATTTTGCAATCGGTTTTCAAAACAGTATATATAGGTTTTTCAAATATTTTTGCAACCATTTTTCAAACCATTTGCAAATCATTTTTCAAACATTTTATTTCACACGAAGAAAATAAATTTTACAAACCACACTTTTTATACAGGTTGAAAACATGTAACAAAATATTTTCAAAATAGTTTTCAATAGATGTTCACAAAGATTTTCAAACTATTTTTCAAACATTTTGCAAAAAACATTTTCACCTGATTTATTAATCAGTAAATACAAAAAGAATTTGAGGAATAATCACATCTTTTTATTAAGAATTGTTAATGAATTTTAAAGAATTATTAGCCATATTATTACGAAAATACGAAAGTGCGAGTTATGGCTAAAGTATATACATAGTATATACGACCCCCCTATACTTAGCTTGAGCTATGTCCTCATAGATCGGAGAGAAAAGCGAAGACATAACTCGTACTGAGTATAGGAAAATCTAAAGAATAAATGAACGAATGAATGAACCAATGAGAAGTTGACCGTCCCCCCTATACTTAGGATCAAATAATCCTAAGTATAGCAGACTATACTCAAAGCAGGGAGGGTCAAGGGTGGGAATGAACAGATCGTACTCAGATTGTCTCCCCCTATACTTAGGGTAAGATATCCCTAAGTATAGACAAGAAGAGGAGACAATGGAGAGGATCGAAAAATAGAGGAACTCGGGGTGCACACCCCCCGATACTTAGGACAAAGTATGTCCTAAGTATGGAAGACTGTCTACAAGGGTGGCACCTTTTTGATAGATGAAGAAGATAGAATAGGAAAAAAAGAAAAGAAGAAAAGAAAAAGAGATGAGATCATGAGAATGTACACACCGCTCCCCCTATACTTAGGGTAAAAGAAGCCCTAAGTATAGACAACAACAGGAGCGATGACACAGAACGAAGAAGGAACACTCGGCTCGTCCACCCCCCTATACTTAGGACAAAGTACGTCCTAAGCAAGGCAAACACGAGAATGGGTGGTCGAGCAATACGGAAGAAAGAACCAAGGTACACAAGGGAATATACAACAGAGATGGATATACACATGATCAAGAAGGTGGAAAGCTGACCTTCTTGCGAGACCGCTGAGGGATAGATCTGATATGGTGTATGTCGACATCGGGGTCCATAGTGGACGGAGGCCGATCAGGGTCGACACGGTGAAGACCCTCAGTGGAATCAAAACGGAAAGGGACGAACTGATCAATGGAAGCAGTATGGCTGGGTTCTCCCTTGGTGGTCCTATGATGTGAAGGCATAGACGGGTGAGTGGAAGAAGTACGACTAGGTCCGGCCTTGGAAGTCTCGCCGATATCAAAGTGAGATGGGACAAACGTACCATCCTCGGAAGAAGTGTAATCGGAGTCGTCCTGCGAGTCCTCGTCCAGGTCAAAATCAAAAGGAACGAAATCATCAGTGGAAGTATACGAACTCATATCGTCCTCAAGACTCTCACCTGAATCCTTGTCTTCAACAAGAGGTCTGAATTTATCAAAATAAATGGCAGCATCATAACCGACCTCAATCATCTTGACCTGTGAAGGGCCAGGAACGGATTTATCAGTGGAAGTAGTCAAAACAGGTCCGTCCTGTCTAGTCTTACATGGGTCATTTGTTTCCTTATGAGGTCTCTCAAAGTAATGGGCAACATCATAAACATCCTCAATTATTTTGGTATCTGCCCCCTGCTCAAATGGTTCAATCACATAAATACGCTGGATCTCATCAACATATCGCCACACACCAGGAGGAGGATTAGTGAGGTCCATGCTTTCCGACTTCCTCCCCTTTCGGGGGATCCGTCGGGTCTCATCAGGGATCGCTAAGGAAGCATCTCTAGTAGCATCAGGTAGTTCACAGGCCTCAGTGTCAGCTATAATCGGTGAAGGTGCATCAGGTGCAGGTCTCTGGTCAACTGTGGGTGTGGTGATCAACACTTCGCTCTCGTCAACAGGACGGAAGCGAATCTCTCCTGATCCATAGTCAATAACGACCCTCGCAGAGGCGAGGAATGGTCGTCCCAGGATGATTGGAGATGGCTCCCCTGTGGAGTTCTGATGAATACCCATTCATCACTCTTTATTCTTATATTTTAGCTACAAAAACCTTTGCAAATACATGTAGATATGTGTAAATACAAATAATTACCAAAAGCATGCATTGTGTAAAAACCTGTAATTAGCATGTTTTTGTGCAAAAATAAAAGAATAAAGAGTAAAAAGAAAAAGAGGGAAATATTTAGAATAAATATTGAGCAACTTGACCCAAGGGAGGGCTCAGCATGGGCCTGACCGCATAAAAGACAAAGTAGAGGGAGATAGGAGCTCATGTGTATATACTTCTGTAAAAAAATAAAATTATATTTTCCTCACCCAAAAATATGCTTGTACATATTTTGTGTATATTTAGAAACTATTAAAAACAAAATAAAAATTTAAAAATCAAAAATTCAAAAATGCCCTTTCACCATGTGTATAGATCATCATTCCTTATTTATTTAACCTTAAAAATAAATGTATTTATTTTCAAAACTTTTTGTGAATATTCTAAGGCATATTTTGTAAATAAAATAAATAAAAAGAAACAAAACAAAAATCAAATAAAAACAACAAAAATTAAAAATACAAAAATACAGTGTATATACCATGTATATAAATGTATATAACTATTTATTTAAACTATGAATATAAATAATTAAAATAAAATAAAAATACCATTTTGTTCTTTATTTTATGATGTAAATAAATAAAATATAAAATGGGCATAAAAATACATAAAAATAACAAATAAAAAATTCAAAAATTAAAATCTATATAGTGTACATATACCTATATATATAGCTACCCTATTTTTATTTCCAAAAATTAATTAAAAATCACCAAAAAATAGAAAAAAATAAAAGAAAAATATTTCATGTTTTGAGTTTTTCTTAATTCGGCCTTTTTCTACCTTAAATTAAATAAACAAAAAAATAACCACGTGGCAGCCCCTGATTGGTCCACGGGGGATTGTTGACCCCGGTCAACTCCCCCGCGGACTCCTTCCTTTTCTGGAAAATGCGCGCCGCCCCGCCTTCGCCGATTTTTCCATGCGTCTCCAGCCTGTCTCCCACGCAAACCCCATGCCCGGATTCTTCGCCGATCATCCGTCTTCCCCGCCAGATCTTTCGCCATGAAATCCCCGCCTTCCTTAGCCGTCATCGCCTAACCCTAATCGGCCCTGTCTCCATATATATCCCGACCTCCGCCGCCTCCGCGCCTCATCTTTGGCTCCCTACCTTCACTCCCGTGACCTCCATCGTAACCACCGAGGTGACAGCTCGCGTTGGCCCTTGTTGCAGTGAGGAGGAGGTGCTTGGACCATCGATCCGGCTGCCTTGCGCCGCCGTGCTCCGACGTCTGACCGGAGCTCGAGCCTCAGGCCTTGACGCCCTTCGAGGCTACGACCAGGAGTTAGCCACACTCCAGCATAGTCTTCCGCTCCACCCAGGTAGCCGATTAGCTCTTCCATTTAGCTTAATTTTCAGTTTCGCCCAATTCGTATCTCCGCCGTATTCCGCTGATTCCGGCCATATCGTGTAACTTCTCAATCATCGGAACGCACCGTCACCTTCGCCATTTCCTCACGCACATTCTCCGCCCTTTCACGCAACCCAGATCGCACAGGATCTGGGAATCGAGCTCCACCGTCCTCCGCTCGCCGGAGCTCGCTCGTCCCGACCCATCGTTCACCCTCACGCCGCTTCATCGGGTCGAGGCACTTTGCCCTCGACCCGCGAAGCTTCTGGTTCATTTTGCAGGTCAAGAGGAGGCCATCTGAGGCCCCCTCACTTCCAGGCCAGGAGCTCGACTCCGTCGACCTCGCCGGAGCCCTTCCAGGGCTCGGTTGGGTCATCAGAGACCACCACCAGCTGCGGGACTCCCTCGCAGACCTTCTCCGATTTTCAGACGCAGCAGGGGAGGTCAGGAGCGCACGTACTGGGCCGGCGAACTTCGCCGGCCACCTGTTCTTCCTCAACCTTCAGTCACCGTTCGATCGCCCTCCAGCTCCAGTCTCAATCCTAGCCATCCGTTCCAGGAGCGTCAGGCACCGCACGATCAAAGGAGGAGTGATCCGGACCATTGGATCTCGAGATGAGGCGCAGCTGAGCCTACACCGTTAGATCCTCCACGTGTCTTCGTCTGAGCCATCCGATCACGCCAAGGATTGCAGGAGTGAGGCGCCTTCGCCTCTCCACCGTCGGATCTACACGTGGCGCACGCTCCGCCCTTGGATCGTAATAAAGGGGTAAATTACCGTAGGCCCCCTCGTAGTTTATGCTTTACATTTCAGTCCTGTAAATATTTTGAGTACTTTATTTACGTTGGGTTATTTGCACATTGGACCTCGTACTTTTCAGTATTTGCATTTATGCCCCTGTTTGTGTGAGACACGTGCATCACCACGTGATATTTTGGCGTATTTGCGACTTTAGCCCTGTAGTTCTGGATGTTCCTTAATGAATGAAAAGTTTTTGATATTTGCATTTATGCCCCTGTGAGCGCTTTATTTCCGCATGTGCGCCTTTTTAGTGGGTAATTTGCATAACAGCCCCTGGACTTTTGGTACGAGTTACCAAAAGGTCCTAGGACTTGTTTCTCTTACATATAGGTCCCTGAGTGCCCCAGACACGCGCCTCGCGCATGATTTCTTGGGTATTTTGCACCAGGACCCCCAGAACTTTGGGTATTTGCACTTTGGTCGCTGTGCACAGTGCCCCCTTGTGGATTTTGAATAAAATATCAAATCACCTCCAAATTCGATGAAAATTTGACACATGGCTCCTGCCATGGTGTAGGATTTTCTAGAATTTTTGAGGACATTTCTGAGTTTGTTTATTATTTTTAAAAATTCAAAAACCTTCATTTCATTTACTGTTAATCTTTAAAAATCACAAAAAAATATAAAAACTCTTTTAAAAATTCTATAAAAATTAGGTACTGTTTCTTGAGTGTTGCGTGATTTTCTAGCCAATTTTGGCTATTTTTCATTGCTTAAAAAACCTAAAATTGAAAAACACCTAAAAACTCATAAAAATTATAATAAATAATTTAAAAATCCAAAAACAATAATTAGGGTGCCTGAATTTTCCTTATTCTTTCTAGATTACAGGAAAATTACCTCCAAGGCTTGTTGAGATCCATAAATATTTTATTTTTGGGTTTTAAGCCTTGCTGGACAGTACCTTACATTTTTCTCATTGTTTGATTTTTAGCAATTAGAATAAATATCAGAAAAACCCCAAAAATTCACCAAAAACATTTAAAAACCCAAAAAGCATAAAAACAATTTTTCTTGAATTTTTGCTTGAGTTTTGATGCATTAAATAAATTGCTCAAGTGTGCTTGTTTATACTTTTCTTCATTTCCTTCACATTCTAAAAATCCAAAAAAATTATAAAAACAAATAAAAAATTATACTAAAAAGTATTCTCTTGGATTTCTGACTACATCGTAGGCTGCAAGGCCAATCTGTGCTCCTTGTGTTCGACCCTGGGTGCTATACCAGGTTAATATCATAGCAGGACCGCTTTGTTTTACTTTCCGTATTTTTCGAGTGGTTCATTTTCTTGATTGACTTAGTTGAGTGATAGAGGTCGCAACGACCTAATTTTCTGTACCTTTACCTCTGTCATTTGGCCGGTCATCAGAATGGTGCCGTTGCCGGGGAGCACGGCTTTGTAGTCATTTTTCTATTTTTGTCTCTCTCTATATTATTATTGTTTTCTGACCTTCTCTCTTTGATTTTTGTGCGAGGTACTGCTTGGACGACTTGGAGCTTCTTTTTAGAGGACCCGTGCAGGAGGAAGAGAGAGAGAAGAAGGAATTTTTATTTCAGAGAGAGAGAGAACAATATTTGTTGTAATAACTTAGACTCTGGACTTGTGGACACTTGTAACTTAGCGGGTCTGTTTCGCCGAGTACCGGTGTACTCGGGGGACCCATTTGGATTTTCGCGGCTTTTTCTGCGGTTTTAATAGCTAGCTGCCTTTTCCGGTGTTTACGCGGTTTTTCTCGAGCCCCTAGATTTAGGAATTTCTCTTGCTTGTGCCGTAATTAGTAGGATCCCCACACCTAATTGCTGATCTGTTCCTATAGATCATTAATTGGACCTACTAAGAATAAATAATAAAAATAACTTAGTTGCTTTCCTAAGAGCCTACGTGCCGCGAGCCTGCCCCACAAGCGCTACTCCTGAACTCGACCTGTCGAGAAGAGGAGGGGTAAGCCAAGACCAGACTCTTTGGATCGAAGGCGAGTAACTGAGTTAGACGGTTCTGCGATAGAAGTTGCTCATCTAGGACTCGGTTTTTCCCGTTGCATCATGTAGGTAGTTTTATTTCTGTCTTTAAAATTCTGCGCGGATCACTTGCATGTACAGTGCTGGAAACAAGGTACGCATTTCTATCTCTGCATGCATCATTGATTTCTTCGCGCATCGGCTTTTTCGTCTTCTCCCTCTGTTTTTGGCTTAATCATCAGGAGAATCGGAAAAATCGTTAGGCCGCTTGTATTTATTTTGAAAAAAAAAATTAAAAATAAAAAAAAATTGGGACTGGATAACATTATTGACCCTAAAAGACACTCACATTAAAAATTTGTCTTAGGGAGAGCAACCCCCTCCTTGTATGGTTTGGATGCGCGAGAGAGTGACCCGTACCCTAGGTAGAACCCTCCGGTGCTATTTCTAGCTGACTACCGACTCTTCCGTGCGGGCCAGTCGGTTGGAGTAGCATCGGGTATCCTAACAGGTCACGTAAGCGCTCTGATATCTTGCGTGTTCACCAAATAAAATTGACAAGATAAATTGACCGATCTTTCACGGTCTTCAGATTGTGTTGCGTTGGTGAACCGGGGGTTTGCTTTGCGATCACATTTTCTCCAGATCCCATCCGCCCAACTCGCCAGATCAAGATGATGGGTAGACGATCTCTTAGGCAGCCTCTGGCTGCACCGCTTTCAGGCGCGTCTACTCCACCATCTAGGTTGGCCCGTGAGAGTCGAGACCAGCTCTCCGGGCCCGAGTTCGATTCCACCCTGTTCCCCCTCGATCCCCTTTCTTTTGCTACTGAGAGACATGAGCCCGAGGAAAGACGAATTAATTTGACAGAACCTGAGTTGGGCTCATCTGATTTTGCAGACGTCACTATGGCCGGAGCCGGCAGTTCAGATGATCGCCAGCCCGAACATTTTGTATTAGACCAGGGAGCGATCAACTCCACCCTGATCGCATCATTAGAGACAGTTCAGCAGCAGTTACGCGATCAGAGGGCATTCATGATTGAGATGAGGAGGGAGTTGGAGCGACTCCGAGAAGAGAGAGATCAGAGCGAGCCTGAGGACATTCCTGACGCTGATGCAGAGGCAGCAGCCGCAGCAGCAGCTGCCGCAGCAGCGGCAGCCGCTGCCGCAGCAGCGGCAGCCGCCGCCGCAGCAAGACCGATGCGGGAGTTACACAACCCCGGATCTACACTGATGCACCAGTGGGTGGTGATACCTGCTATCGTGGGGGATTTCAAGTTCCCTCCGAACACCCTGCAGATGCTTCCTCATTTTCACGGACTCACCACTGAGGAACCCCACCTCCATCTCCAGGAGTTTTTGATGATCTGCAGCACTGTCCACGACCGTCGTGTGGACCAAGATACGATTCGGATGATGGCCTTCCCTTTTTCACTGGCAGATAGAGCAGCCGCCTGGCTGAAGCATCTAGGGAAGTTTGTTTACACCTGGGAGCAGCTCCGCACCGAGTACTTGAACAAGTACTATCCACTCGGGCGGACGAATGCAGCGAGGGCCCTGATCAACAACTTCTCCATGCTTCCTAATGAGCAATTTCACGAGGCATGGGAGAGGTTCAAAGAGCTTCTGGATAGATGCCCACACCACGACATTTCGAAGCCGAACCTAGTTCAGAGCTTCTTTAGTGGGATGACGCCAGAGCTTCAGGGTCTGGTGAATGCTTCTTGCGGCGGGT
Source organism: Ottelia alismoides (assembly GCA_037367405.1). Lineage (NCBI taxonomy): Eukaryota > Viridiplantae > Streptophyta > Magnoliopsida > Alismatales > Hydrocharitaceae > Ottelia > Ottelia alismoides. The sequence goes on along the minus strand of JAZKJV010000547.1, from coordinate 268,982 downwards.
CCTACTTTGCCAAGGACCACAACCAAGTCTGGGCCATCTATGAGGAGATGGCCGAAAATTACATGGTGATGTCCCAGACTCGGTTGTATACACAGAGAGTTCAGCAGCCGCCAGGACCCGTGCAGTACCAGCGGATAGCACGGGTTGATGCAGGTCCATCCAGTTCATCCGCAGTTGCAGCCGCACAGGCAGAGTCGGCCGCTGCGGACATGGGGATTATCAGCGAGAAGTTGGACCGCATGGAAATAATAGAGAAGAAGCAGTGCCAGGGCATAACTCAGATGGAGCAGATGGCACAAACTCTGAGCGACGTGAAGACCCATCTCTTGTGTCTTCAAGAGGCACAAACGGCTTCTCAGCCCCGTCTTCAGTCGCGAGGCGATTCCGGTGGCAGCCGCAGCTCGTCCCAGCGCTCCAGCTCCTTGCAGCAGCCTAGACAAGTTCACCTTGTACAGGCGGAGCCGTACCAGCAGCAGCAGCCCTCTTACCAGTCACCACCATCTCCAGACTTACAGATGGTGGTATATCAGCCTGATCAGCCTCTGGATGTACTCCCACCAGCCCCTTACGATGCGGAACCGTTGATGGATGTCAACGGGATTTGGTATGACCGCCCTCAACCTGGAATCCGAAGAGACCATCCCGGATTCAGGTGGGGGAATGGGGGTAACCAGTCCCAACAGCAGCCATCCGGTCAGGGAGGGCAGTACTCCCAGCAGAGAGATCACCAGCAGCCCCCAGCATATCAGCCACACCAGCCATCGTCCTTCGTATCTCGTCCCTACCAGCAGCATGGACAGAATTGGAGACGTGAGCAGCAGGCTCACCAGCAGCAGCATCCTTCCTCTTACCCCTCTCAGCAGCAGCAGCACCAGGTCCAGCAGCCTCAGTACCAGAGAGGCAACCCGTCGGGCTCCCATGAGAGCCCCGCCATGGATGATCTAGCCCGCCTCTTCACAGAGCAGCAGGCTACATTTAGACGGGAGATGGACGAGTTCCGCCAGGAGATGCAGGACCTGATGAGAGGGAAGGCCGCCATCCCTGCACAGATCGAGCCTAATCCGAATAGCTTGAAGAGGAAATCTGAGCAGGTAGATCCCACTGAGCCTACCACTCCTAGTAACCCATTTGATGATATGTCATCGGATCTATTTGATGCTGATTTTGTTACTCTTAGGAGCGGTAGAAGACCAGCAGGCGGCGCCTCATCTGAGCGACAACGCGAGGATCCATCTAGAGCGCCAGATGAGGAAGAGGAGAGCGGTACTGAAGCCGCACATGATGATGACGGTGGTACTGATGCCACCCGAGATGCTATTTCCACCGGCGGTACTGAGGCCGCCGCTTCACCATATCGAGGAGGTGGTACTGACGCCACCAGCAGAGCCAAGCCAGACCGCGGTACTGAAGCCGCAAGACGTCTAGTTGTAGAGCCAGCTAGAGGTGGTACTGAGGCCACCAACATTTATTCTGATAGAAATGTTGTCTTTCCTCGTATGAATGTTTCTCAGAACTCTAATTTGAATAAAGGAAAAGGTTTAGTTTCTTCTGATCCCACTGTAGTGAATGATGTTTGTGAGGATCCAGTCATCGAACCGTCTAGGCCTATTCCTAGTCCTTCATCTGAGAAGGACCCTGTGATCCCCTTTCCTAGAGCCCTTGAGTTGGGGAAGGGGAAGAAAAAAGAAAAAGATCCAAAAAAGAGAGAGAAGGAGGAGTTCAGCCAGGGCATGATAGACCGATTTCACATCCAGCTGACCCTCAATGAGGCTTTGCAGCACATCCCTCTTCTTCAGCGATCCTTGAGAGACAGGACCACAGTCAGGAGGAAGAAGAGGAACAAAACCACAGAGATTCATGTGTTGACCAAAGCCACGTGTTACGCGATCCAGAACCATCTGCCGACTAAGAGGCCAGATTTAGGAGCCCCGTATGTCAGATGTCAGATTAGTGAGCAGAGGTTCGACCGTACTCTATTAGATAGCGGATCGTCGATCAACCTTCTTCCGGCAGCCCTTCTCGACCACTTAGAGTTGGGCACTCTTAGACAGAGCAGGACATACCTTCAGTTTGCTGATCGGTCTGTCAAGAGGCCAAAGGGGTTATTGCGAGACGTTGTCGTCACGATTCAGGGTTTGCAATTCCCCGTAGACTTTGTAGTGCTGGACATGGAGACCCCTGACTCGTTGACCGATTCCCCCATCATCCTCGGTCGCCCGTTCTTGGCCACAGCCAAGGCGGTGACTGACCATGACAGTGGGAAGGTATTCTTTCGCGTCCAGGGCGAGAGTATACAAATAGAGACGGTTAAGGACCACAGAGCCAGAGATAGATCCCGCTCAGAGGGCAGTACGGATTCAGAGCAGCTGACAGACGCAGAGCCAGACATCCACCAGGACTGTGATTTTGTGATCACAGATGATGAGGCAGCTTGGGCAGATCCTGCAGCGCAGACCATCCTCTCATATTCAGATACAGCTGATGCAGAGATGAGAGCAGAGGATAGTCTGGAGAGCGCAGCCCTGGTTCAGGATACTATTGAGTCAGCAGAGTCGGACCTTGATCGCGACACGATTTTCAGTGATGGTGGTACTGAGGCCACCTTGCTCTACGGTGGTACTGATGCCACCGCAGTTGATACAGATCCCTCGGATTCAGAGTCTGATTGGGCAGATTGTGATGATCAGATGCCAGATCTGGATCCACCTGAGCCTACAGATGAGGAGGAGGTAGAGGCAGAGCATATCAGAGACAATGCAGAGGACCCGCCTTCTCTAGATCCAATTTGTGAGAGTTCTTTATCATTTTCCCAGGCAAATTTGGCAGAATTGTCAGCATACACACATCTTCTTCAGAAACCAGATTTGCCAGCACCCAGCTGTCCAGAGCTAAAGCCGCTCCCTACTTCGCTGAAGTATCGATTCCTTGCGGGAGAGTCTGAGATGTACCCAGTCATCATCTCTGCCGATCTGACTGGAGAACAAGAATCCCGTCTGATGGAGGTTCTTGAAAAGAACCGCAAGGCAATTGGATGGAGCGTAGCAGATCTCCATGGGATTAGTCCTTCGTTGTGCTCCCACCATATCTATCTCGAGGAAGGGGCAAAGCCGTCGCGTGAGTTCCAGCGGCGACTGAACCCCAACCTGAGGGAAGTTGTCATGAAGGAAATATCAAAATGGTGGAGTGCAGATTTTATTTATCCCATTTCCGACTCCAAGTGGGTTAGCCCCTTGCATGTGGTGCCCAAGAAGACGGGCATCACGACTGTGATCAGTGAGTCGGGAGAGGAGATTGCTACACGAGTACCTACCTCTTGGAGGGTCTGCGTTGACTACAGGAGACTCAACCAGGCCACCAAGAAGGACCATTTCCCCCTGCCTTTTATTGATCAAATCATAGAGAGACTGGCAGGGAAGAGCCATTACTGCTTCCTGGATGGGTACTCGGGTTACAATCAGGTGTCCATCGCTCCTGAGGATCAGGAGAAGACCACCTTTACCTGTCCCTTCGGTACATACGCCTTTCGACGCATGCCATTTGGGCTATGCAACGCCCCTGCGACTTTTCAGAGATGCATGCTGTCGATCTTTTCGGACATGGTAGGGGAATGTTTGGAGGTCTTCATGGACGACTTTTCGGTTTACGGCGACGGATTCGATTCCTGTCTTGACTGCCTAGACCGAGTGCTCCAGCGATGTATTGATACCCGCTTGGTTCTGTCTTGGGAAAAGAGTCACTTCATGGTGACTCAAGGGACGGTGCTTGGCCACATCATCTCCAACAGAGGCATGGAGGTTGATCCGGCCAAGGTTGATGTCATTAGAAAACTCACACCGCCGTCTAATTTGAAGCAGCTACGGTCATTTCTGGGGCACGTTGGTTTTTATAGGAGATTCATTCATGATTTCAGCAAGATTGCCCGACCGTTGACTGACCTCTTGACGAAAGACATCGAGTTCCTTGTCGATGACAAGTGTCTTTCGTCCTTTGAAACTCTCCAGCAATGTGTTATTGAGGCTCCTGTCCTTCAGCCACCCGATTGGTCTCTCCCGTTCGAGATCATGACGGACGCCTCTGATTTTGCCGTAGGGGCCGTGCTAGGACAGAGGAGGGATGGAGTTCCGTTTGCCATACACTATGCTAGCCGCACATTGGATTCCGCCCAGCGGAATTATACGGTCACAGAGAAGGAGATGCTAGCAGTAGTGTTTGCCCTAGATAAGTTCAGATCGTATATCATTGGATCTAGAGTGACTTTGTATACTGACCACACCGCCATCAGGTACCTCATGTCAAAGAAGGATGCCAAAGCCAGACTTACTAGATGGATCCTTCTACTCCAGGAGTTCGACATTGAGATCAAGGATAAGCCTGGAGTTAAGAATGTGATGGCGGATCATCTCTCCCGATTAGAGCAGCCTGAGGATTCTGAGCAGATTGATCCCATTCATGATACCTTCCCAGATGAGGCGATCCTTGCTATCACCTCACTCCCGTGGTATGCCGATATTGTGAACTTTCTCGTTGCTGGGAAAGTCCCACAAGATTGGCCCAGGCAGAGGCTTGAGACCTTCCTTGCGAAGGCCAAGTCCTACCACTGGGAGGATCCCATCCTTTACCACGAAGGAGGGGATAGCATCTGGCGTCGGTGTATTCCTCAGGAGGAGCATCATAGTGTCCTCACTTACTGCCACAAGCTTGAGGCAGGAGGACATCATTCTGGGAGGAGAACGTCACAGAAAGTGCTCCAATTCGGCTTGTGGTGGCCTACACTCTTCAAGGACTCTGATGAGTTCGTGAAGAGGTGTACTGACTGTCAGAGGATGGGCACTTGTGGACAACGAGATATGATGCCGATGCAGCCCATTCACTTCTGTGAGGTTTTTGACGCATGGGGCATCGATTTCATGGGTCCATTCCCTAAGAGTCAGGGATTCGAGTACATTCTGTTGGCCGTAGATTACGTTAGTCGTTGGGTTGAGGCTATCCCCGCCCGAGCCGCTGATGCGAAGACAGTTTGCAGATTTTTGAAGAAGCACATCATCATGCGGTTCGGGGTTCCACGAGTTCTGATTTCTGATGGGGGGTCTCATTTCGTCAACGACCAGGTGAAGGCCCTTGCTAGCGAGTTCAGTATAGACCATCGTGTTGCCACACCTTACCATCCACAGACAAATGGTCTAGCTGAGGTGTCGAATAGGGAGATCAAGAATATTTTACAGAAAGTCGTCCGCCCTGATCGAAAGAATTGGTCACAACTTTTGGACTCGGTCTTGTGGGCATATCGGACGTCTTTCAAGACTCCATTGGGCACATCTCCCTTTCGCCTCGTTTATGGCAAGCCATGCCATCTACCTGTTGAGCTGAGGCACAAGTCACTTTGGGCAGTCACAGATATTTTGATGGATCCAGATGGTATTGGAGACCAGAGGAGGGCAGAGCTAGCCGCCTTGGAAGAGCTTAGAGATACAGCTTTCTCAAACAGCCTACATTATAAGGAGAAAGTGAAGGAGTGGCATGATTCTCATATCAGCCACAAGCATTTTGAGATTGGACAGAAAGTATGGCTGTTTGATGCGAGGCTTAGATTATTTCCAGGGAAGCTACAGAGCAAATGGAAGGGACCTTACTTGGTCAGACAGGTACACGATAACGGAAGCATTGATATATCTGAGTTATCTTCTGAGAGTACCTTCCGAGTGAACGGCCAGCGGCTAAAACCATTTCTAGATCATGAGCCGCGGGACGTTATTATTGCCGCTATTCATTTTGCGTGAGATGTGGTCTCTTGACTCACATCTTTTGCATCTCACGCCTGATTCTCACTGTTCTTCCGTCTGTATAGATCCAGTTGTCCATATCATTCTATTCTTTAGTCCCACATCCCTTTTCTCATCCTGTGATTATGCTATACTTAGGGTGTGCTTTACCCTAAGTATAGGGGGGAATGTCGGATCTGCGAGTATTCTTTTCATTCGTTCTGCCCCTGTTTTGCTGCCTATACTTAGGGATATTTTACCCTAAGTATAGGGGGGGCAGATTCTGTATCTTCTTCACTCGGCTTTCCCTTCATGTACAGCTAGCTATACTTAGGATTAGTTAATCCTAAGTATAGGGGGAGACCACCGAGATCCTCTCACTCTATTCATTCATTCGTTTCTGTACTTAGCCATTCCTTTTCACTTCCCTTTTACTAAGCACGAGTTATGTCTTCTTCATCGCTCTTGATCACTCTGAGGACATCGTTCGAGCTAAGTATAGGGGGGGTGTGTATATATTTCATATATACTTTAGCCATAACTCGTACTTTGTGTGAGTGTGTTAATAAATAAAATGGCTAAAAATCACAAAAATTTAAAATTTTTTTCATGTACATAAACCTCTTCTATCCTTGCACATACATAGCTAATGTACAAAGTATTTTTGTAAAAAGGATTTCAAAAATCTTTTGTGTAAAGTTTGTGTAAATATTTTGTATCAAAATTATGTATATAGTACAAAATTTTTCCAAAATGTTTTGAAAATCAAAAGTTTGCAAAAGTCTTCTGTAAGTGTTTGTAAATATCATTTTGCAAAACTTGCACCTCATGCATCATCTATTCATGATTTCAAAACATTTTTCAAAATTTTGCATAATTGTAAAACATTTGTAAATAGCATCTCGTGTAAATATATGTATAGAGTTTTTCTTGGATGAGAGTTGACATTTAAACTAAGCATGGAATTAAATTGAGAAATGGAGCTTGAATAAGATCTTAATCCACTTAACTTTAAAAGGAACCTTATAGGACTTAGGGTTAAGGCTTTTCAGGTCCATAAGGGCTTAATTCTTTGAGTCCACTAGGCTATGAGCATATGTCATCTTGATGAGCCTAAGTAGAGCACTTAACAACACACGCATGACTCTCAGAGACAATGGCTTGACTTGCACCTGCACTTACACATGGCTCTCCACGGATGAGGTAGTGAGGAGGCAGTGTCCTTTGGCTTGGGGTAGCATATGAGGGTAGTACTTCTAGGCGGAACCTCTCTTCTTCTTATAGTGAAGGAAGTGCACCTCAACTTGGTCTAGTGGTGTTGAAAGCTAAAGACAGAAGCTGTGGGTTGCAATAAAGCTTCAAAAGAGGGATAGTCTACTGGCTCAAGAGGAAATTTCTTATATGCTGCACCATGTAGATATGTTGAACAGAAGTTCTTAAAAAAAAATGCAAAAATGCAAAAAGAACTCCAAAAAAGTGGTGGGTCGGATTGAAAATTTAATAACCCCACCGGAGTATACATAGTCAAATAAAGCAAAAGCTTATGGTATCAATGTTACATCTCATGAAGCTTGCAGCGGGAGACTTAGCTACACTGGCTAAGCTTCCAAAACTCTATACTTCTACCCCCTCTTCTTGAGCCGGTTGCACTTGAACTTAGAAGGGAATACCCCGCTTCTCGAGGAAAGAGTTGCTAGACCGAGGCATTAGAGTTACCAGGTCGAGGGAGGTTGTTTCTTTGTTACTTCTGAGGTGGGGAGCCACATATCACTTACACCGCATGAAAAGATTCATGGTCATTAGAGTTTGTGTATGTAGACTTGTTCTGATCTGGTTTATTGAGGAGTCTTGCCCATAGATTGGTGGAACTTGGAGGCTGTTGAGTTTTAAGCTTAAGTCCAAATAAGGTTCCGACACATTAATAATCTAAAGATCTGATCGAGCTCCATATTTCAATTTAATGAAGGAAAGTTTAATAAATCAACCTTGATCCATGTACATCCTCTTTTTCTTTTTCTTTTTCTTTCTTTTTCACTTCTTTTTCAAATAAGTGTTTGCTAAGGGACTAGCAAAGTTAAGCATAGGGGGGTGATGAATACCCATTCATCACTCTTTATTCTTATATTTTAGCTACAAAAACCTTTGCAAATACATGTAGATATGTGTAAATACAAATAATTACCAAAAGCATGCATTGTGTAAAAACCTGTAATTAGCATGTTTTTGTGCAAAAATAAAAGAATAAAGAGTAAAAAGAAAAAGAGGGAAATATTTAGAATAAATATTGAGCAACTTGACCCAAGGGAGGGCTCAGCATGGGCCTGACCGCATAAAAGACAAAGTAGAGGGAGATAGGAGCTCATGTGTATATACTTCTGTAAAAAAATAAAATTATATTTTCCTCACCGAAAAATATGCTTGTACATATTTTGTGTATATTTAGAAACTATTAAAAACAAAATAAAAATTTAAAAATCAAAAATTCAAAAATGCCCTTTCACCATGTGTATAGATCATCATTCCTTATTTATTTAACCTTAAAAATAAATGTATTTATTTTCAAAACTTTTTGTGAATATTCTAAGGCATATTTTGTAAATAAAATAAATAAAAAGAAACAAAACAAAAATCAAATAAAAACAACAAAAATTAAAAATACAAAAATACAGTGTATATACCATGTATATAAATGTATATAACTATTTATTTAAACTATGAATATAAATAATTAAAATAAAATAAAAATACCATTTTGTTCTTTATTTTATGATGTAAATAAATAAAATATAAAATGGGCATAAAAATACATAAAAATAACAAATAAAAAATTCAAAAATTAAAATCTATATAGTGTACATATACCTATATATATAGCTACCCTATTTTTATTTCCAAAAATTAATTAAAAATCACCAAAAAATAGAAAAAAATAAAAGAAAAATATTTCATGTTTTGAGTTTTTCTTAATTCGGCCTTTTTCTACCTTAAATTAAATAAACAAAAAAATAACCACGTGGCAGCCCCTGATTGGTCCACGGGGGATTGTTGACCCCGGTCAACTCCCCCGCGGACTCCTTCCTTTTCTGGAAAATGCGCGCCGCCCCGCCTTCGCCGATTTTTCCACGCGTCTCCAGCCTATCTCCCACGCAAACCCCATGCCCGGATTCTTCGCCGATCATCCGTCTTCCCCGCCAGATCTTTCGCCATGAAATCCCCGCCTTCCTTAGCCGTCATCGCCTAACCCTAATCGGCCCTGTCTCCATATATATCCCGACCTCCGCCGCCTCCGCGCCTCATCTTTGGCTCCCTACCTTCACTCCCGTGACCTCCATCGTAACCACCGAGGTGACAGCTCGCGTTGGCCCTTGTTGCAGTGAGGAGGAGGTGCTTGGACCATCGATCCGGCTGCCTTGCGCCGCCGTGCTCCGACGTCTGACTGGAGCTCGAGCCTCAGGCCTTGACGCCCTTCGAGGCTACGACCAGGAGTTAGCCACACTCCAGCATAGTCTTCCGCTCCACCCAGGTAGCCGATTAGCTCTTCCATTTAGCTTAATTTTCAGTTTCGCCCAATTCGTATCTCCGCCGTATTCCGCTGATTCCGGCCATATCGTGTAACTTCTCAATCATCGGAACGCACCGTCACCTTCGCCATTTCCTCACGCACATTCTCCGCCCTTTCACGCAACCCAGATCGCACAGGATCTGGGAATCGAGCTCCACCGTCCTCCGCTCGCCGGAGCTCGCTCGTCCCGACCCATCGTTCACCCTCACGCCGCTTCATCGGGTCGAGGCACTTTGCCCTCGACCCGCGAAGCTTCTGGTTCATTTTGCAGGTCAAGAGGAGGCCATCTGAGGCCCCCTCACTTCCAGGCCAGGAGCTCGACTCCGTCGACCTCGCCGGAGCCCTTCCAGGGCTCGGTTGGGTCATCAGAGACCACCACCAGCTGCGGGACTCCCTCGCAGACCTTCTCCGATTTTCAGATGCAGCAGGGGAGGTCAGGAGCGCACGTACTGGGCCGGCGAACTTCGCCGGCCACCTGTTCTTCCTCAACCTTCAGTCACCGTTCGATCGCCCTCCAGCTCCAGTCTCAATCCTAGCCATCCGTTCCAGGAGCGTCAGGCACCGCACGATCAAAGGAGGAGTGATCCGGACCATTGGATCTCGAGATGAGGCGCAGCTGAGCCTACACCGTTAGATCCTCCACGTGTCTTCGTCTGAGCCATCCGATCACGCCAAGGATTGCAGGAGTGAGGCGCCTTCGCCTCTCCACCGTCGGATCTACACGTGGCGCACGCTCCGCCCTTGGATCGTAATAAAGGGGTAAATTACCGTAGGCCCCCTCGTAGTTTATGCTTTACATTTCAGTCCTGTAAATATTTTGAGTACTTTATTTACGTTGGGTTATTTGCACATTGGACCTCGTACTTTTCAGTATTTGCATTTATGCCCCTGTTTGTGTGAGACACGTGCATCACCACGTGATATTTTGGCGTATTTGCGACTTTAGCCCTGTAGTTCTGGATGTTCCTTAATGAATGAAAAGTTTTTGATATTTGCATTTATGCCCCTGTGAGCGCTTTATTTCTGCATGTGCGCCTTTTTAGTGGGTAATTTGCATAACAGCCCCTGGACTTTTGGTACGAGTTACCAAAAGGTCCTAGGACTTGTTTCTCTTACATATAGGTCCCTGAGTGCCCCAGACACGCGCCTCGCGCGTGATTTCTTGGTTATTTTGCACCAGGACCCCCAGAACTTTGGGTATTTGCACTTTGGTCCCTGTGCACAGTGCCCCCTTGTGGATTTTGAATAAAATATCAAATCACCTCCAAATTCGATGAAAATTTGACACATGGCTCCTGCCATGGTGTAGGATTTTCTAGAATTTTTGAGGACATTTCTGAGTTTGTTTATTATTTTTAAAAATTCAAAAACCTTCATTTCAGTTACTGTTAATCTTTAAAAATCACAAAAAAATATAAAAACTCTTTTAAAAATTCTATAAAAATTAGGTACTGTTTCTTGAGTGTTGCGTGATTTTCTAGCCAATTTTGGCTATTTTTCATTGCTTAAAAAACCTAAAAATTGAAAAACACCTAAAAACTCATAAAAATTATAATAAATAATTTAAAAATCCAAAAACAATAATTAGGGTGCCTAAATTTTCCTTATTCTTTCTAGATTACAGGAAAATTACCTCCAAGGCTTGTTGAGATTCATAAATATTTTATTTTTGGGTTTTAAGCCTTGCTGGACAGTACCTTACATTTTTCTCATTGTTTGATTTTTAGCAATTAGAATAAATATCAGAAAAACCCCAAAAATTCACCAAAAACATTTAAAAACCCAAAAAGCATAAAAACAATTTTTCTTGAATTTTTGCTTGAGTTTTGATGCATTAAATAAATTGCTCAAGTGTGCTTGTTTATACTTTTCTTCATTTCCTTCACATTCTAAAAATCCAAAAAAATTATAAAAACAAATAAAAAATTATACTAAAAAGTATTCTCTTGGATTTCTGACTACATCGTAGGCTGCAAGGCCAATCTGTGCTCCTTGTGTTCGACCCTGGGTGCTATACCAGGTTAATATCATAGCAGGACCGCTTTGTTTTACTTTCCGTATTTTTCGAGTGGTTCATTTTCTTGATTGACTTAGTTGAGTGATAGAGGTCGCAACGACCTAATTTTCTGTACCTTTACCTCTGTCATTTGGCCGGTCATCAAGTTCTCCATGGGCAACACGACAAAATCAACATTGTGGCTCGTGCCCTGAATAGAAATAACGGCGTTTTCAAGGATACCCTTCGGCCTCTTGATTGATCCATCAGCAAACTGAACGATCATCCTGGTCTTCTTGAGAGGCCCTAAGTGAAGAGACTGTACCAGCGAGAAGGGTAATATGCTAATAGATGCACCGCCGTCTAAGAGAGTGCGATCACAAGTATGGTCAGAGATGGTGCAAGTGATGAAAGGTGTAGCTGTGTTCTTCTTCTTGGGAATGGGACGGTGTGTGATGGCGAGGGCTGTGGCCATGGTCAAAATGTGACGCTCAGATCTGCTCCTCCGCTTTCTCTTCTTGGGAAGAGGAGCAGATACTTGGGTCATGGCCTGCTGAAGTGGGGCACGGATGATTTCATGAATAGTAGCCACCACTTCGGGTTCAGATAACATTTTTTTGAATTTTTGGACTTCCTCCATACAAGGGAGGAAGTCGGAATCAGCATATACACGAGGCATGCCAAGAGCAGTCTGTACAGCGGCATCCTCGGGGTCAAAGGTGGGACTGGATGTGACTGGGTGTGTGGTCCAGGGTTCTGGCAAGTGGACTCTCTCCACAAAATCTTGATCAACCAAGTGTCTCCCGAAATCTTTTTGGATTTTTAAATTTTTCTCATTTTTTTGTATTTTTGGCGATTGCAAGCTCCCATGATTCTTCACAAGCAAAGCTGTATCCTCAATGAAAAGAGCACTAGTCCGATATTCTCTCAAAGTGTCAAGATTTTCCTTCATCAAATTGATGTGCTCTAGCATTAGGTTCATGACAACACTCATGGAGGTCGTGGGAGGTGACTCCAACAGGTCAGACTCGGGTGGATGTGATGGTGGAGGCGGATAATATATATGTGGGGATGGAGGTGGGTAGAAGTCCGAAGTCTGAAACTGTGGCTGAGGCGGATATGTACAAAAATCAGAAAAACTAGGAGGATCCTCCTGATAAAAGGGAGGTGGACCGGCTGGAGGGTAGGAGGAATCCGCAAAATCCGGATAAAAATCTCTCCAGGAATCCATCTCGAAACAAGAGAAATGATTCGGGGGAGCACGTCGGTCAAGTCAAGAGAGTGAAGAAGAAGGCGTAGGTACGCAGAGATGATCTAGGACGCACACAAAACAATCACAAGCAAAAATGAAACAACCAAACCCTCAATTCACCTACTCAACTCGGTAGAGACCGAAAAATCGGTCTTTTTATCTTGTCTGTTTTAGAGTTAGGTGAAAAAGTCAAGAAGTTGTACAAACACTTAGGGGCTCAATGGGATTTGGGCACTAACCTTAGTGTGTGCGCGAGCAGTGTAAAACGAAGACAATGAGGGGATTACTCGCCCCAATACAAGATTTTTCTTTTTGGTCGATTTTATGGTCGAGTAATATTAGCAGTCCCAATTTTATTTGTTATCACTTTTTTTTTTGATTTTTAATGAAAATGCACGATCCTAACGGGGAGTCAATTCCTTTGAGCACCTAGGTTGGCAAAATCAGAGGGAGAGTCGAAAAAGCAATGCAAGCGGCAAATAATGATGGATGCTAAAGCGTAAATGCTCACCTTGCCTCCAGCACTCTACATGCAAGGATGCTCAGCAGAATTGAAACCTATCTATATGCAAATGCAAGCCGATGAAATCGCCCTAAGTTCAGAAATTGCTATTATCGTGAAGAACCACAAGTCGGCCACTTATCTTTAACCTAAGAGTCCGGTCTTGGCGTACCCCTCCTCTTCTCAACACACTCGAGTTCAGGAGTAGCGCTTGATGGGGCTCGCTCACGGCACACAGGTTAAGAGATAAATGAACAGACTGTTTAAACTTTGACTAAGTCCAAACGCGGCTATAGGTACATGCAAGATATATTAGGTGTTTGGCCTTAATCTATCGCAAGCAATCCTAAATCTAAGGGCTCAATCACACAAAGTGAAGAAAATAAAACCGGAAAACAAAGTAAAAAAATGCGATGAAAACCGATGGAAAGCCGCGGTGAGCCCCCAAGTGAACAAACACTTGGAAATTGGGCCCGAATGTCTAAGTCCGAATGTACCTGTATTATTACAAAATAGAGTCTCTCTCTCACTTGAATTACAAAACTAAATACAATGCAAGAAAATGGATGCTAAGGAGTTGTCTTGCAAAATCCTCCAAGTCTTTCTTCGTGCTAGGCTAAAGTCGCCTCACGTGGGTGCGCAGGCGCTCCTGGAAAGGAGCTCCTCCCTCGATCCGCGTTCCTCGCAAGAAGTCAAACAAGAGAGGGGTTAGACAATTCAACAAGAAATATCAAAGATACGGAAAATGATAAAAGCCGCAAAAGTAGACAAACACAAGCAAAAACTCGAACTACGCGCTGTTGCTCCCCGGCAACGGCGCCATTTGATAAACGCAGATTTCACGAGAGCCTAAATTGGTGTCTCACACAAGGCGGAGACAACCGTCGCTGTGGCGACTCTCAAATGAAACCTGTATTTAATCAACAATTAACCCACACTAAAGATCAATAAATTAGAAATAATGTGGAGTTAAAATTTATTTTTAACTCTGCACAAAATGTATAGCAAGCAAGTATGCAGAGAGTTCGAACACAGGGAGCAAGCAGGGTAATTCACAAAAGTGTAAGCACAAGTATGTGTGTGTGTAAAGTGTCTACACTAAGCAAGCAATTACAATTTTTGTGGGTTTTTAATTTTTAATTTTTTTTATTTTAAATTTTTTTGTTTTGTATTTTGATTTTTAATTTTCTGATTTTTATAATTTTATGTTTTATATTTTTCTTTTTCTTTTTCAATATTGGAATTTAAAGACAATGGGATAGAAGACAAGATAGAATATTTATAAAGCTAAGTAAAAATTACCAAAAATTCAAAAACAAATTGTTTTTAGTCTTTTTAGGGTTTTTCACTGTTTTTGTGATTTTTGGAAAATTTTCAAGGTGTTTTTGGTATTTTTAAATACTGAAATAAAGCAAAACAGTGCAAATAAGGCTGGCTGTGAATAAAATGAGATTTAAAAATAGCAACCAGTAGCTCAAAATTTTCACACTATTTTTCAAATAAAAAGGACAAATTAAGGAACAAACAGAAACTGAGTTTTTGATTTTTGGAGTTTTTTACTATTTTATATATTTTTTTTGAAGTTTTTGAGTGTTTTTTAAATTTTTAGTGTTTTTCTTTTGAATTTTTTTTATGATTTTTGGACTGACACTAAAATAGGATAAAATAGACACTAGGTGATTTTTTTGGAATTTTTGGAGGAGTTTTAATATTTTTTTTGGTATTTTCTAAACTAGACAGTGCACAAAAAGTAAGTTTTTGATTTTTAATAAATATAAAAATAAAATAAAATCAAAAACTAAATATGTGGCGTTAAAGTACACATGTCCAGATGCTTAAGTCCAAAATTTGAGAAATTTTGGAGTTAAAATGATAGGTCAAATAATTAGAGCAAACATCCAAACATCAAACAGTATTGGCAGGGGTATATGTGCAATATTTAAAACTTCCAGGGGCATACATGCTATTTTTTTCACAAAAGTTATACAGACAAAAATATTTACTAGACTAAAAGTTAAATATGCGGAAAAGCAAGCCCTGCCTCGCAAAATAGCCACGCGCACATGCTCTCGCACGTGTGCCTCGCTGGCAAGGGCTGATTTGTCAAAACGAAAACCGCAGGGGCTCTTTAGCAAAAGTTACAAAATTAAAGAGCGGCAAATGAAAGTTTTAGCAGTTATTACAAAATACAAAAACGCCTAGGGTATTAAAGCAAAATTACCCAAGGCTAAGGCGCGGATGAACGGCGGATGCAGCACCACTTAAACACGTGGCACGCGCACAGAAGACGATACCCCTTCGGATTATAACGGCCAGGATTAAAAGATGCTTCACGGATCGAACGGCTCTGGCGAAGATGATCCTACGGCTGCTGTAGCTTGCGAAGAACACGAGGAATCCGATGGCTGGGGCGCCTGGTCGATGAACTGGGAAGAACAGAGGGCTTGATGATCTTCTCGGAGCTCGCACCTCCTCTTCCGATGCTCTCTTGGCGCACGAAGACGCCCCCGACGTTCCTGGAAGGTGCCCCGACCCAACGGCGAAGCCAAACTGGACGGATGAGGTCCGATGCGCCGCCGCGAGGTCGGAGACGAAAAGGGGCTCCAGGTAGCTCGATGCCTGCAAAACTCGACTCCAGCTGGAGTCTCTCTGGCGCTGGGACCTGAAAGTAAGCACAGTACGCACAGTAGAGGGCCCCAAGACAGAGATAGGCGGAAGGTTGATAGTTTTGGCGAAATTGGGGCTCGCCGGAGCAAGCTCCGGCGAGGTGGTTGATTCGGCGAAGGAGGTGAGCTGGAATCAAAATGGGAGATGGAATAGGTTCCTACTGCTACCAGAAATATAAAGAAAACAAGAAAAAGAAGAAGAACGACCTCAAGGGCTGTAGAACCCAAGGTGTAAACCTCGACGGCCGTACGCCGGAGATGGGCTGGAATCGCACCTTCAGACCTTCGCCGTACCTCAACGGAGGTGTGGAATGGCTCCCCTGTCACCGGAGCACGTCCCTACCCGCATCCAGATGTCTAAGCTGATCCAAAGGTGGTTCTCGGGGAAAAGGAAGAAGGTGGGTTTGGTTTTGAAGAATGGTTGAGGGGCGACGTTCGAGGACGCGTCACGGGTTGCATGATGATCCGATGCCCAAGAAAAGATATCGGCGTGTAAGATCTAGGGCCTGGGATCAAAAGTCGTGAAGGAAGTGACTCGAAATAATGCAAGGCGTGGTCTCCATAAATCCGCGAAATCCAAGAAAAAAAATGCAGTCTGACATGTACAGACCTTGGTCAGAGAGCTGACCAAGGTCAACCAAGGGCTGAAGCTGGTTGGTCCACGTGGACCAACCAGAAAAACCTTGGAAAAAAAGTTTTATTAATTCGTTTTAAAATAGAAAATGAATTAATTAAATCTTGGTTATAAAATAAAAAATGTTTAAAATTTTATAAATTATTTTATTATGATTTTTATTTATTTTTATGAGACATATTTTTACAAGTTTGCATTTATACCCTTATAGGTATCTATATCTATGTATTTCAGTATTTTATTTTTATTTAGGTATTTTATTTTTATTATTTTTATTTAGTATTTTATAAACTTACAGAATACTTTTATTTACACAAAAAATATTTTTATTTTATTTTTCTGATTTATTTTGTATATTTAATAAAATACAAACATGTTTTGCATAGGGATATGTATAGGTAATGTATCTATGTATTTTATGTTTACGTATTTTATTTTTGTTTTTATTTAGGTTTTTATTCTTCTTTTAATGTACATACTTATTATAAGTAATATTCACAACATTATAAAAATATAAAAAATGAATGAATAATAAATAATTAATAAATTGAATATTTTAATATGTACAAGTATACAATAGGGGTCCAAAAGTCAACTTTCAAACCGTAACTCCGCCAAATGCGAAACCACCGCCATTGGATAGATTATTTTATTCTATATACAATTAAAGGTGAGTAGGCTGCATTTGGAGTTTTTATTTGTGAGATACAGGTCTGGGAAGTTGGCATTCTGGATTTTTATTCAGACCATAACTTTTTATCTGTACATTATTTTTCTGTGAAATCAATTTTGTATTTTTCTTTATTTTATTATCTACAACTTTCATGTACAAAGTTTCTTTATTTGAAGTGTAAAAAGTGGAACCAAAAATAGGTCCCAAAATGAATAAAGAATGAATAAAATGTATAGGTATTTTATCTGTGTTTTGGCCCTTATCTCCCCCTACTTTATT
This sequence comes from Ottelia alismoides, assembly GCA_037367405.1. Lineage (NCBI taxonomy): Eukaryota > Viridiplantae > Streptophyta > Magnoliopsida > Alismatales > Hydrocharitaceae > Ottelia > Ottelia alismoides. The sequence goes on along the minus strand of JAZKJV010000547.1, from coordinate 251,659 downwards.
CCTTGTCGACCTATTCATCAAGATGCCTAGGTCTCGGGGTTTCGGGTCATAAAATATTTACAATATTTTATTCTTTTTCTTTTCTTTATTTATTCTATAATTTTGGCCTTAATTACAGTAATTTATACACTGTTTAGATGCACATGCATGAACGCTAAGATGGTGATTTTAATGCTATTTACAGGCATTTGCTAGGGTTTTTGGTGACAAAATGATAGAATAAAGATGATGAAATGTGGATTCATCAGGGTCATAAAAGAATCGATGGGGAAAGAGATGATGGCAGGAGGCAGATCCGAGGATAGGTGGTTCATGGTGAAAATAACGGTCGGAGCCGAGCTCTGGCGAACTACAATCCTCGAATTTTACAAAATAAAATATGACACTATTTGAAATAAAATATGAAACTACTCTAACCTAAGTTTTAGGAACAAAAAGAGACTAAAATCTGGGCTCTACCTTAGAGAAGAGGGAACCCAAACAGAACTGCGGTGGAGACGACCGACAAGCTTAAATCACACACTCCTGCGCCTCTTCCTCCAAACAAAACTCTCCGGCAAAGAAGCTCCTATCACCATAGACCTAACCTAGAGAAATCTAGGGATTTTGAGTGCTTGAAAGGGATCAAGTTTGAATCGAAGGTGGAGGACGGCACTTGTACATGCGGGTGATCAATCGGGAAGAATGCCTAATGTAGAGAGCCATCGATCGAGGAATCAATCCAACATGAAAGGGCTTCGATCGAGGCATAAAATCTCTAAAGGAATCATCCCAAAAGAACGAAAGGGTCAACAAGGAAAATTCTAGGAAGATGGGGTTGCAGCGAGGTCTGACAGACCTAGGGCTCTAGGGGCTTAGTTGGCTGATGGGTCAACCGAGGCTGAGCCCTAAGTAGGCTACGTCAGCCTCTATAAGACAACCTAGAAAATAGAAAAATAAATCGAAAAGAGATAGAAAATGATTTTATTATTTTTATAAGACATGAAAATATTTATTAATTTATGTAGTATTTTAATATGGTTTTTATTTATTTTTACAAGTTAATTGATTATGAGTTACTTTTTACAAGTATAAATATAGGTATATTTATCCATATAGTGTGTATTTTATTTTTATTTTCTATTTTAGATTTTATTATTTTATATACATAATTTACATATTTATTACTTAACTAAATACATGTAAATATATTTTTATTGTATTATTTTGAAGTTATTTGTGCACTTATATAAATATGTATATTTATTATATAGGTATATGTTTGTACAATTCATGTATATTGTTTAGTATATTTATTTATTTTATTGTATTTTTAATAATTTTATTTTACTTCAGTTATGTATATGTATTTCATATATTATTTACAAGATTATAAAAGTATAAAATAGTTTAAAAATATAAAGAATAAAAAATGATTATTTTATTCAAGTAAATTGCACAATGAGTGTCCAAAACCTAACTTTTCATCTTCGCTCCAGATTAAATGAAACTACGTTAATTAAATCGATAAATTAATTTTTGAAATAATAAATGTGAGTTTGGTGAATTTGAGTTCATATGGAGAAGGTATAGGTCTGTGAAGATTGGATTTGGCTTTTTATTTTGAGTGTCTAGTGTACATTTTGCATTATTTTTATATGACGTAAATTTTGTATTTTTATAACTATTTTTTTTATAAGTTTCATGTACAAATTTTATTTATTTTAGGTAAGAATAATAAAGAATAAAAATGTCCTAAAATGAATTATTGGGAAATAAAATTAGAGTTTTATTGGTCCTTTTTGGAACTTATCTCCCCCTACTTTATTACTTGTCAACTGAGTCATCACGATGCCTTAGCCTCAGAGTTTAGGGTCATGCAATACCTATGGTATTTTATTTTATTTCTTTTCTCTTTCTTCTTTTATTTTCTATTTACATATAATATTTTATACAATATTTACAGTGTAAATAATGAATGTTATTTTAAGCAAAATAATGATATATAAATGCATTTAGTAAGGGTTTATAGGCTAAAATGAAAGAATAAAGGTAATGAAATAGATATTCATCGCCCCCCATACTTGCCTTTGCTAGTCCCTATCAAACGCTTATACTTATAAGTGCAGAGAAGAAAATGAAGAAAAGAAAAAGAGAGAACTTGGAATGAATTTTGACTTTTAAACTTGTCTTATTAAATCAAAATTTGGAGCTTAGTTAAGACCATTGGATTATTGGTTTGTTCGGAACCACACTGAGGTTAGGAAATGAGATACAACAATCCTTATGTTCCATAATCATGTCGTCTGGTTCTATTCGCAGTCAAGTTAGACCCATCCTCTTCATCGAATACTCTTACTACTTTGAAATGACAGATCCGTATGTGCAAGTTTTTCAGCTCTTCACAAACAAACAACTGAACTATAAAAGAGATTCTCTCCTAGTAGCTCATCCTCGTAGAGATAGATATTCCCTTCTAAGGTTAGGTACTGCTTGTCTTTACAACAGAAAAAGGAGGAAGAATATAGAAGAATGGGAAAAAGAACGGGGAATTGACCAGTTTAGTCTTCATTCTCTTATGAAGCATGATCATCATAAACAAGTATTCACAAGGAAGTATACTTTTTCTAAAGATCATATTTTTGTGGAATTTTTTGTGTAGGCTTCTTCTTTTAATATTTCATTAACTTTGCATTGCTTTTCATTCTTGTTTATGCCCTGACGGATATAACATCTTTAGGTCTGCACATTTTTTGGAGTCTTGGAAAAAGTTACGCATGCAGTCCATTCCTCATCCGAAGCATTGTCTCAATCTAGTCTCCTATATTTAGATATCATCACTACAAAGAGGCACTATTGGCGTGCACATTTCTGTGAGGGGTGGGTGCGCACAAGTGTTCGCCCAAGTACTGGCGAGGCGAGCACATATGGGTCACCCAGTTAAATTTTAGACTAATTTTGGAGTCGTGCCTTCTCGAATATGTGTACGAGCACTCGGCTAACATGCATGCTCATCCCGTTGTGCTTGCCAATTTGAATTTTTCAAGAGGCGTGCATGGTGCATCTTGAAATATTGGTGAGCACATGTGCCAACATCGGGCGAGCATCTAAAGTTCTCTCCCACGTGTGTAAAAAGAGGGATAGGAAAGCCTTCTTTCTCATTCTATGCGTGAACCATCCCCAAATCTCTTCCTCCATCGATTGTCGCTCCGTCACCCTTACATCCAGCGACCCCCATTTGGGTTTTTGAAGCACACACACACACACACATCTTTCCTTAGGTATATCTCTTCATCCTTTTGTTGGCATGTGATTCTCGAGGATTGAAAATTAATAATGGAAGTGTCGTTGCTATCTCCAAACATCCCGCGACAAACAAAATTTTTTCTTCTTTCGTTGCAGAATAATTACAAAGAATAAATAATGCGAGCAAGAGAATATTTGGCTACTTATTTACCTATATAGCTGACACGATCGAACTCAGGGAGGCTACAATTCCCGAGGGTTATTCAAATAATCGACAAAAATCAATTTAAAGAAAAAACAGGAATATAAAAGGCAAAATATCCTTGGCTTTTGTGGATTTTTTTTTAATTTTTTAATTTTTTATTTCTATTTTTTCTGTTTTTCAAAATTTTAGAGATTTTAATTTTGTAATTTTTTATTTTAAAAAACAAGGAGCAATATGCACAAAATAAGAACTATGCACACCAAACTATTTTTGTATTTTTTTATTATATCAAAAATACAAAGAAAAATTTAGAGAAAATATTTTTGTGTTTTAAAGATTTTAAATTTTTTTGGAAATTTTTGTAGAATTTTCAGATGTTTTTGTATTTTTCTAAAAATTAAACAGTTGCAAAAATGATTAAAAGTGCACAACCTGGAGTAATTTGCAATATATAAATATTTAATGCCCAAAACTTTAAGCAATTATTTTGAAGATGAAATATAGGAAATATCTACAAACAAGAAGTCAAATGATATTTTTTGTATTTTTATGGAATTCTTATGATTTTTATAAGATTTTTTATATTTTTCATTTTTTTGGGTTTTGAAATGAGTTAATGCATGAAATTTTAACAGAGATTAAAAGTCAATGGATAAAACTACTCTATTGTTTTTGGAATTTTTGGAACAATATTCAAATTTTTATGAATTTATAAATTTCAGGAAGAGAAAAATGATATGTTTTTTATTTTTTAATAATAATAATAAATGATGACAAAATGCAATGAGAAATTTATGCTAAAACAATACACACATCAGGAGCATATCATAATTTTTGGGAGATTTACTGACCAAAGAAAACATTTATTCCAATGAAAAGATCAAGCAAAACAAATAGTCTGGAAACAATGACTGAAATGCAATTAGTTCAGAGTTCTTGCTTTAGTATATAATAAGAAATAAACAGAGGGGTGTAAAGTGATAATTACCTACATACTTGAACTGATAAGGGCGCTTCTGCAAATCAAAAACCTTTTGGGGGGTGTTGCATATTTTCCAATATTCTTTTTAATTTATCCCATAGGGTTATTGTTCTTGGTTCCCACGTTTCTTCATAAAGGCCAAAGGGGAATTCCATCGCAGCTGATCTTCTTCTCCAAAGCTACAACTGATCAGCGTCTAAAGCGTGGCAGTGGTGAGCTGGTGCAGACGTCGACGGAGGAAGGGCGGATGGCAACGCCGCTACGCGGGGTCGAGATGAAAAAGCGATCCTCTGGCGGTGAGGACTTCGGTGCCTAGTACGGGCGCGCGAAGGGGGCTCACGCCCAGGCGGAGGTCGGCGGTGGAAGGTTAAAGGGCGATGTGCTGGGCGTCGATGGCGAGGCCGCATGCTGGAGAGAGATGAAGCCTACGAATGATGGACAACACACATATTGAGGAAAGGTTGGAGATGGCAGACTTCAGTACTGCGACGATGGCGAGCTTCAGATGTGGGTGCCCTCCTGTGGGAGCACAGTGGGGGTGGTGCGATGGTGCAGGAAGAAGGAGCTCCTCCCAAGAGGAGGGGCTTCACCGACGATAGCGTGCGGATATGGTCTGAGGCTGAAGACGCGACGGATCAAGGGGCGTCGGGCTGTGTTTTGCCAGGCAAGGGATGGTGGTCAGAGGGTTGGCTGTGGAGGGCCTCGCAACAGTGATGCTCCAACGATCTGAGATGAAGGGGCTATCGCCGCGCGTGGCTGCAATGGTTCCAGGTTGGAGGGAAGCGCTCAAGGGATGGAAGCCGCAAGAGGCGGTGCTCCTCGCGGCGGTGCAAGGCAGACTGGAGGGCGCAAGCGGCGGGCCTGGGCTGCCTGCGGTGGGCGGCTGGCCGCCTTTTTTTAAATTTTTTTGTTTTGTTTTTTATAAAATCAGAAACTCTCTATATATAAACTTTTTTTATTTTTCTGAATTGAAACTGTTTTCTTATTATTTTTTTAATTTCTTAATTTTTCTTATTTTTTTAATTTTATCCTGCAAAACAAATGTTAGTCACAAAGGCTAGATATATATTTTGTTGTTTTTTATTTTCTTTTTATTTATCGACAACTTAAGACGCAATCATAATGACTCGGTTCCAAATTAAAATGGATGCATGAGCAAGTATCCGACGAAAAATGAATGGATGTATTCGGATCTCCGGCCCCCGTATGCGGCCGGAGTTGAGAGATCGTGGAAGGTAGAAAAGAATGCATAGAGATCAAGAACGTGAAATGAAAAATTGAGTTGGTTCCGGATCAAATTGCGATGGATTCTAAGGTCTAGATGAAAAAAAATTGACGATGAAGTAAAGATGCGAGAAATAAAACAAAGATTAATCTAGATGAAAAATAAGAAGAAAACATGGATCTCACCTTAGGAGCAGAAAAGACCTTAATCACCTTAATTACCTCGATGAAGGCTGACTCGCTGTCACCGGACGGCTCGGAGGCTAAGCATCTTTCTGCGACTAGAAGACTCTCAGAGACCGGGCTCCTCTCACCAAAGATTGATCAAGTTGAAAAGATGGAGAAGGAGTCTTATTAATAGATAGAATGAGATAGAAGTTCAAAAAATTGAAATGAGATAAAGAGAAAAGGAGAAAGTTGAAATGAGATAGAGATAAAAAGATACGTGTCAAAAATATTTACAAAAATTAACTTTTTTTGTATTTTCATCACTTTATTTATTGGGAAATTAAATGTTAATTTTTTATTTTTTTGTGATAGCTAGTTAAGAAAATTAACTATATATATGCTATATATAAATATGATATTATCTACATGGGTAAATAAGCAAATTAGTTTTCTTTATTATTTATTATTTTTATTTTAGTTATTAATAAAAAAATTTACAAGTATCTACAAATACAATATGTACAAATACATGAAAAAATTGCACAAACCACCCAGAAAACCAACTTTTCACTCGTAACACCAAAAATTATGAAATTACAGTTATTTTAAAGATTATTTAATTTAGAATACAATGGAAGTTAGTTTAGTTCAATTTGAGTTCATATGGAGCCAGAATTGATCTTTCAATTATCGCTTAGTGGCTTTTTCCAAGTGTGGATGCTTTTATTCTGTACATGATTTGATTGTGCAATTATTTTGTTATTTAGGACACATTTTTATTTACAACTTTTGTTTTGAACATTATTTTATTTAATGTTAATTTATATACAAATAAAATAATGTTAGTTTTATACAAATATACAAATAAGTGAGAAGTATTTATAGCACACATTTTTCTGGATTTTCTGATTAAGGACCATATCTCTCCCTACTTTATTCCTTGTCGATCAGGTCAAGTCTTGACCTTCTCTCGAGGTTCGGGTCAGCCTGTATCTATTACATATTTTATAGTCTTCTTTTCTTTTCTTTATTTTTCATTTCATTTCTTTCTTTATTTTTTTTAGGTTAAAAAAATATACAAATATACAATATTTACACACAGATGTAAGTTAGTAAGAATATGAAGTTAGTATTATGTACATGTGTTTTATAATGGATTTTAAGCTAAAATAAATGAATAAAGATGACGAATCACAGATTCATCACCCCCTATGCTTTACCTTTGCTAGTCCCTTAGCAAACACTTATTTAAAAGAATAAGTGAATATAGGAAAAAAGGAAGGAAAAATAAATAAGTTAGGACAATATTGAGTATTAAACTTTTCTTCATAAAATTGTAGTTTGGAGCTCTATCAGACCTTTGGATTATTAGTGTGTCGGAACCATAATGGGAGATGGATTTAAAACCTAACAACCTCTAAGTTCCATAAGACTCCTATTCAGGTCACCTCAACAGTCAGGTCAGAACAAGTCTACATACATAAATTCTTGTGACTATGAATCTTTACTTGTACGGTGTAAGTGAGATATAGCTCCCCATCTCAAAAGTAGCAAAGAAACAACCTCTCTCAACAAGGTAACTCTAGTTCCCCGGTCTTGCAACTCTTTCCTCGAGGAACGAAGATATTCCCTTCTAAGTTCAAGTACAACTAGCTTAAGAAGAGGGGATGGAGAAAAGAATGGATGTTAACCGGTGTAGCTACCTATCCTTGGATGCATGACCAGTGTAGCCAAGTCATCTGCTGCAAGCTTACAAAAAACTATCTTTGAAGCTCTTATTGTATTTATTTTTTTATCCTTGTATATACACTCTCACATGCATTTTACTTTTCAATCAGGTCTTTCCACTTTTGGAGATTCTGCATTTTTCCATATTTTTTTGAAAGTATATACAAGGTGCAGCATGTACAGAAGGAGTTTTTTTCCTCTTGAGCCAGTAGACTATCCCTCTTTTAAAGCATTATTGCAACCCCACAGCATCCTGTCTTTAGACCTTAACATCGCTAGACCAGGTTGAGAGGCACTTCCTTCCCTATAGGAAGATGAGAGGTTCTGCCTAGATGTACTACCCTCTTATGCTACCCCAAGCCAAAAGATTCTGCCTCCTCACTACCTCACCATGAAGAGCTACGTGTAGAGTGCTTTGTCAAAGATAAGCCACGGTCTTAAAGAATCATGAGTGTGTTGTTAAATATTCTACTTAGACTACTCAAGATGACATGTGAACATAGTCTTAAGGACTCAAAGAATTAAGTCACTAGTACCTGAAAAGTCTTAACTCCATTTCTTATAAGGCTCCTCTGAAATTAAGTGGATTAAGGTCCAATTAAGCTCAATTCTTCAATTTTATTCCAGACTTAGTTTAAATGTCAATACTATCCTGAAAAATGCACATGCAAATGCAAGCAAATATGAACAATGCAAAGAAAGCATTTTTTTTAAAAAAATATTGCACATGTGCAAAGAACACCTTTTTTTTTTTCTTTTTCTTCTTTTTTTGAAACAATTTTCTCATTTTGGAATTTTTATGGATTTTTGGAGACAAATGCATATGTGAAAGGAAATTTTTTTAAGGACAAGGGTTAGAAGAATATATACAAGTATATACAAGATTTTTTTTTGTATTTTTTGTTTTTGTCGTTGTTTTTTGTTGTTTTTGTTTTTGTTTTTTTGTTGTTTTTGTTGTTTTTTTAACACACGTGGATTTTACAAAATTATATACATATCTCCAAAATAATTATCTTAAAAGTACGAGTTATATCTAAAGTATATATACAATATGTACGACACCCCCTATACTTAGCTCGAACTATGTCCTCATGGTCATCAAAGAGTAACAAAGGAAGACATAACTCGTGCTAAGTATAGAAAAGTGAAAAAAGTCCTATGATACAATGACTCAAAGAAAAGATAAAAAGAAGAGAAGTTGATGATTCCCCCTATACTTAGGATCAAGTAATCCTAGGTATAGTAGAGTCTACAAAAGGGAAAACCGATGAAGAGAATACACAAACTCAATGGAAGACATAAAAAACACGATATGTACAACATCACTCCCCCTATACTAAGGATAGAGTATCCCTAAGTATAGGCAACAACAAGAGTGATGAACAAGATGAGTATGAACAACACAAATCGTTCACCCCTTTATACTTAGGATAAAGCACATCCTAAGTATAACATATATACACATTGAAAATGGTGGCGAGCGATAAAACAAGAGAAGAAAGAGTGAAACGAAAGGATATACAAGAGGTAGTCAACTCATGTATCAGACGTAGAAGATGGAATCAAAAGATCATCGTATGATACCAAAGATATAGAATTCACAACAGACAGGAACGTATCATGATCTACATATGGCTTGAGCAACTGTCCGTTCACAACAAATGGCTATGCGTTAGATGACAACCCATATATGACAATACTTCCATTGTCACGCACAACTCTGTCAATGAACGGTCCTGACCATTTGCTTTTCAATTTTTCTAGAAACAACTTCAACTTGGCATCAAATAACCAAACTTTCTGATCAGGAGAGAAAGTCTTCCTTCGAATGTGTTTATCATGCCAATGCTTGTCTTTCTCCTTATACATGTGTGAGTTATCATATGCAAAGTCTCAGAATTCCAGTAATTTATTCAGATCTAACTTCCTGTTCTTTCGTACCTTCTCATAATCAAGATTGTACAAAAGGAGTGCCCATAAAGATTTGTGAATTAATTCTACTAGCAAGTGGCAAGACTTTCCATACACCAATCTGTAGGGAGACATACTTAAAGGAGACTTATACGTCGTCCGATAAGCCCATAGAACCGAGTCAAGCATCTAGGACAAATTCTTTCTATCTGGACATACAAGTTTTTGCAATATTGTCTTTATCTCCCTTCCAAGCCATTAGTCTGATGGTGGGAAGGGGACACAACTCTGTGCTCAATGGCGTACTCATTCACAAGCATCTTTACTTCTCTATTAATGAAATGGCTTCCCCATCTGAAATCAGTATTTTGGGAATCCCGAACCATGCAATAATGTGATCCTTGAGAAAGGAACACGTTGTATGACTATCTGCAGCACGGGTGGGGATAGCCTCCACCCATCGACTAACATAATCCACGACGATCATGATGTACTGAAATCCTTGACTGGCGGGAAATGACCCCATGAAGTCTATCCACCAAGCATCAAAAACATCAGAAATCTGTATGTATCTTAGGGGCATGGTATCTTTGGAACCAACGATTCCTCCCATATTCTAACACTCAGTACAACCTTGAACATATTCTGTAACATCCTTAAACAATGTGGGCCACCATAGACAACTCTGTAAAACCTTTGTTGCCATACGTTTCCCCAAATGATGCCCACCATATTCTAATTTGTGACAGTGCTCAAGTACACTGATGTGTTCCTCTTGAGGAAGACACCTTATCCAGATACAATCCGCACCCTCACAAAATAGGTACAGATCCTCCCATTAGTAATAATGAATCTCCAACATAAATCTGTCTACCTTGTACTTCGGCCAATCTTGTGGAACTTTCTTGGAGATAAGATAGTTCACAAAATCAACATACCATGGGAGTGAGTCCACAAACAAAATGGCCTCATCTGGAAAGGTTTCAGAAATAGGGATCATGTTCTACTCAAAGGTCTCTGCATCCGTGATACGAGAAAGGTGATCTGCCACAACTTTTTTCACTCCAGGTTTATCTTGAATCTCTAAATCAAAATCCTGGAGGAGAAGGATCAATATTATAAGGCATGGTTTGGCATCCTTCTTTACCTGCAAGTATCGTATGGCAGTGTGATCCGTGTATACAATAACATGGGAACCGATGAGGTAAGATCTGAACTTCTCTAGCTCAAATACAACTGCTAACATCTCTTTCTCTATAACTGTATAATTTCACTGTGCTTCATCCAGAGTCTTGCTAGCATAGTGTATAGAAAATAATATCACATCCCTTCTCTGTCCTAAAACAACTCCAACTGTGAAATCCGAGGCATCCATCATGATCTCGAAGGGAAGAGACCAATCAGGTGGCTGTAAGACAGGAGCACTAGTAACCATCTCTTTCATCTGATTGAATGCAATGAGGACTTTCTCATTGACAACAAAATCAGTCTCCTTACATAGAAGCTCAGTCAAAGGTGTGGTGATTTTGCTGAAGTCCTTTATGAATCGCCTATAAAATCCTACGTGTCCCAAAAATGACCTCAATTACTTCAAATTCTGCTGTGGCTCTAACTTGGAAATCACATCAATCTTAGACGGGTCAACCTCCATACCATGCTTGGAGATGACATGGCCCAATACAATCCCATTAGTTATCATAAAGTGACTCTTCTCCACGAGAGCACTAGGTTTACCTCACAACAACGTTGAAGAACTTAGTCTAAATGAGCAAAACATGTGTCAAAACTATCCCCGTAGATCGAGAAATCATCCATGAAGAACTCAAGGAAAATACCCACCATGACAGCAAAAATGACCAACATACACCTTTGGAATATAGCGGGAGCCTTACAAAATCCAAAGGGCATCCGTCTAAAGGCATAGGTGCCAAACAGACAAGTGAAAGTAGTTTTCTCCTGATCCTCAGGAGCGATAGCAACTTGGTTGTATCCCGAGAACCCATCCAAGAAGCAAAAGAACTCTTTCCCTGTCAACCTCTCAATAATCTAATCAATAAAGGGCAATCAAAAGTGATTTTTCTTGGTAGCTGAGTTGAGGCGTCAGTAATCTTCACAGACACTCCATGAAGTAGGTACCCGGGTTAGAATCTCCTCACCACGGCCATTCTTTACGATAGTAATCCCAGATTTCTTCGGGACCACATGTAGAGGGCTGACCCACATGGAATACGAAATGAGATATATAAAGCCAACATCACATCATTTTCTGATATCCATAATGACAACCTGTCTTTGATTTGAATTTACATGACGCTGACATTCACGGGAGGGTTTGTAGTCATCCTCTAGATAGATATGATACGAGCACAAAGCTGGATTGATCCCACGGATATCCGAGATATTCCAACCTATGGACTTGCAGTTTCTTTGAAGAATCTCTAGTATGCGAGATACTTATTCAATGGTCAACTGCGACCTGAGGATGACTGGAAACATTTGGGGGGTCCTGCAAGGAAAGCATATTTCAACGTTGATGGTAAAACTTTGAGCTCAGGTGTGGTCTGAATCGGCTCTACAATAACCTCTGCTACTGCACTGGTTGATGGCCTATGGTCTGTACTCTATGGACTTTCCACCTTATCTACTAATTGCTTAGCAAGTAAAATCTCTGATAGATCTGCAATGAATGATCTCTGCAAAGAAAGGAGGGGCTTATCAGGATGTTCAATATTCTGATCAATTAATGGTTCAGATATCTCGGCAATGATCTCAGAAAGATGTCTCTCATCTGTGTATAAATCAGGAATTTTAACACATGGCTCAAATATCTGTACTTCAGAATTCTCAGATAGAGGACTATCATCAGTAATCTCAGAAAAGTGTATCAAAAGAATATTAGAAGGTGCCTCTAAAAACTTAGATTGATCCTTAGAAATCAGCTCAAACTGTTCATCAACAACTAACTCAATTGGACCACCAAGGGAACTCATGTCGAATGTACTTTCAATAGAGTCCTTTTGGGAAAGGAACTCATGGATATCTATAAAATCAGTGAAAAGATCTCTCTTTGAATTTAGCAAGAAAATCACAGTCATCTGGCTCTGATATAGCTTTCTCTATCTCATCTGCTGCAGACAGCAGTGATGGTATAGGATCAGATATAGTCTCAATTTTTACCTTGTCACTGTGAGAGTGAAAGATGATCTCTACAATACCATAATCAACTGTTGCTCGGCTGTTCGGAGGAACGGTCGACCTAGTATGATTGGGGTATGGAGTAACGGTGCAGGTGTGTCCATATCCATGACAATAAAATCAACAGGGAATTTCATTCCCTGCAATGTTACAATAACGTCCTCTAAAATGGCTCTTGGCCTCTTAATCGATCTATCAGCAAATTGAAGGACCATCCTGGTTGTTTTAAGAGGCCCTAACCAAAATTCAGTTAGTAAAGAAGCATGCATGAGATTGATGGAGGAACCACTATCGAGAAGAGTACGATCAAATTCTTGATCAAAGATATGGCAACGGATGTGAGGTGCTCCCTTGTCTTTCTTTTTAGGTGCAAGGTTACTGATGGCATAAACTGTGGCCATGGTCAAGATGTGCTTCTCTGTTTCCTTTCGTCTGTTCTTCCTAGGTTGATGCTTTTGTGTACATGCCTCTTTCATTCCCTTTTTTATTGTAGACATGTATTCAATGGCCTTAAGGAGTGGCATCTTTAGAAAGATGTTCTGTAAGATCTCAACTACTCTAGGATCAGATAAAGTTGTTTTTAATTTTTGGATTTTTTTGATATGAGAGCAGAAGGAAATGGCACTGAATCAGAAGAAACATGCCGATGTTCATTTCCATTATTCAAAATAAAATCTTCATGTAGAAAAGGACAATTAGAATCAGTCTGTACAATGTTGTCCAAATCAGGTGGAGGAAAAACATAATCTAAAACAGAACAGGATGTTGCTGGTAAAGAGGAAGAATCTGCGACAGGTATATTCTCCCTTGTTGATGGTGATCTACATCTGCCTGGCAAAAGTGGTGGTAAAAGCGGTAAAACTCTAGACTTGGGTGCTGCTACACTAGTCCTCTCGACTGTTGGTGAAGGAGATGATGTAGAAGATGATGCTCTCTCAGTGATTTGATCTTCCAACCCCAAATGGTGTGTAGGCGGCTGCAAACTCCTACCGCTCCTGAGATGAATGGCGTCAGATAAACATGTAAAATCATGGGACAAACCTGTCTCGAGGTGGGTGGGCTATTGTCTACTTTCTCTTTGAGTCTGAAATGGTTGGGGTTGGCTTCGACCTGTGCTGGAATCAGTATATTGGTGGTGGTCATGTCATCGATCCGTTGAATCAATTCATTCATGTTCTTCATGAGCAATGCAAGTTGGTCCAATGCTGGGTTAACTGAAGGGGCCTCAGGTTTCTCATTGGTTGGTTGTCGTTGAGACTAATAGTACGAGGCTGTTGGTAACCATATGGATTCTGATAATGAGGAGGAGGGAGGAAGGATAATGCCCATAATGTGCAGTATCCTGCTGGTTAGGCTGATGAAAGTACATAGACTGCTATTGTAGCTAGCCTTGTCTCCAATTTTGGAACTGTTGTGGAGACTGAAAGTGAGGATGGAACTGTTGGTGCTGGTCCTGCTGCTGTCTGCCTCCCTGAAGCTGGTGGGGGGGGGTCTCTGAACCTGCTATGATCCCAACTGGCCTTGCCCTGACGGATGGGGCTGGTTTCTCTCACGGTCGAACCAGATACCATTCACCTCCTGAATGACAGGTGGAGGTGGAGAATGTTGCTCAGGAATGTAGGTTACTTCCTGCTGGTACGGAACTATCTGATGTGCATGCTGGTGAGCTTGATCAGAGGTCTACACGTAGTAGACATGCTGAACTGTGGATGGTCCTCTGCTACTCTGCTGGGTGGAAGAAGTGTGCTCCCTAGTAGAGGTACCATCTGCTGCACTTGTACTATGGACTGCACTAATCATACTAACAAGAAGCTCCAGGTGCTTTGTTATCTCATCTAGCTTATCCAGGTTCTTCTTCTTCTGCTCGATCACATGAAGCTTCTTAAGCTCCTTTGATCGTTTCTCAATAATTTCCACATTGGATAGGTGATTTCCAATAATTGTCATATGAGAACTGTCCACCCTATCCACTTCATGTAATGTCGTCACTTTGATATCCTTGTGGGGTACTATATGGGAGGTGACATGGTTCTTCTAAAAATCACGTGAAAAAGAAAGATCTGCTGAACTCTTCACCATCTCCTAAAAAATTTGATATAGGAATGCGCAAGCTATAGACAGATTCAAAGAAAAGAAGTAGAGGAGGCTTTGAAGGTTATGAGACCTGGGAAGGTGTAGGATCGAGTGACATCCCTGTAGAAGTATGGAGATTTTTAGGTGAGCGTAGTTTCACTTGGCTTACGAATCTATTCAATGTTATTTGGCAAAGCAAGAAAATGCTTGAAGATTGGAGGAGTATCATGGTGCCTCTTTATAAGAATAAAGGAGACATTAAAAATTGTTCTAATTACAGAGGTATCAAGCTGATGAGTCACACTATAAAAATTTGGGAACGTGTAATCAAAAGAAGGTTGGGGCAAGTTTCTAACGTAAAAGAAAACCAATTCAGATTCATGCCAGGTCGCTCAACTATTGAAGCCATCCAATTGCTGAGGAGAACAATGAAGACTTATAGAGCTAAAAGGAAGAACCTCCATATGATCTTTATTGATTTGGAGAAGGCTTATGATTCAGTCCCACGAGAGATATTGTGGAGAGTTTTGGAGAAGGGACAAGTACCTGTCCTATACATTAACCTCATAAAGGACATGTATGATGGGGTTTTATCTTGTGTATGGATCCCGTTTGGGAAGACTGGCTATTTGACATCAACATTGATTTACATCAAGGTTCAGCTTTGAGTCCATTTCTTTTTAATATGATTATGGACGAGTTGACAAGTCATATTCAAGATGAGTTACCTTGGTGTATGTTATTTGCTGATGATATTGTGTTGATTAACGAGACTAGAGATGGAGTAAATGAGAAGCTTGAGGTTTGGAGACATGAATTGGAGAGTAAAGGGTTTCGTATAAGTAGGACTAAGACAGAATATATGGAGTGCTCCTTTGATGGAAGCAATGGTGAAGGAATCAAGGTGAATATTGGTGATGATAACATTTAGAAGAGAGATTCTTTTAGATATCTGGAATCTATTTTGCAACGTGATGGGGAAATTGATGGAGATGTTACTTATAGAATAAATGTAGGGTGGCTAAAGTGGAGAGGAGCCTCTGCTATTGTCTGTGATAAGAAAATTCCTTTAAAAATTAAAGGAAAGTTTTACAAAGCAGCTGTGAGACCTGCTATGCTCTATGGATCTGAATGTTAGCCAGTGAACCATAGACATGTGTAGAGAATGGATATAGCAGAAATGAAAATGATAAGGTGGATGTGTGGACACACACATAAAGATTGGATTCGGAATAATGCAATCAGAAAGAAAGTTGGTGTAACTCCGATCGAGGATAAGATGCGAGAAAACCTCTTAAGATGGTTTGGTCATTTGCAAAGAAGATCAACTGATGCACCAGTTAGGAGATGCGAGTGTTGTGATATTGAGCCGGTAAAGAGAGGGTGAGGACGATCCAATAAGTGTTGGAAAGAAACTATACGAAGGGATATTAGTTTTATAGATATAAGCCCAGGATTGACCCAAGATAGATCTGAATGGAGGCGAAGAATCCATGTAGCCGACCCTACTTAATTGTGGGAAAAGGCTTTGTTGTTGTTGTTGTAGGACATCCTCGTCCTTGTTGAAGTGGCTCCTCCCACAAGCGACATCTACCTGCTTCTGATTCTGAATGCTTAAATCCCCAAAGAAATATTGTATAAGGCTAGTCTTTGGAATATCATGATGGGGGCGTTTCGCCGTCAGATCTTTGAATATTTCCCATGCCTCGTGAATAGGATCTTGGGGCATCTGGGAGAAATTATCAATATGGATCACATTTGGTTGAGGCGTCCAAGTGGATAATAATTGTTCAGAAATGCGGACCTCAACTCTTCCCAAGTAGTGAAAACCTTCCCCAAGTGATTTAACAAGTACTTGACTTTTCCCAACAGACTGAATGGAAAGGCGTTCATCCGCACTACCTCTAATAGGACATTTGGGTAGTGTATTGTTCCACAAATGCGATCAAACTGCTGGAGGTGTATATAAGGTTCTTCATTAATGTTTCAATGGAATATTGGGAGAAGAGGTAAAATAGTAGGCTTAAGCGCGAAATGCCCATGAACTGCAGTGATTTATATCCAAGAATTTGTATGTCCTGCCCCTGGATTATAAGCATCCTTTAATGTACTCTTAGCCCCAGTTTCTATGTGAAGTTCTTCTCCCCCATTCTCACCTCCTGGATTTCTGTTTTCCCCCTCTCTCATGTTTTCTCTTTATTGTCCCATATCGAGAATCATATCTCTCAATGTGTCCTAGAAATTAGCCTGCTCTGTCAACTGGGCTTGAATGGACTGAATGGAGGCTAACACGATATTGTTGATCTCGCTCTGCTCCGACATGGTTCCCTTTCCCTTTCGTTGCATTAAGTGTCCGTCTTCTGACTCTGAAAATGTACATGTCACTCGATTAGTGCTCAGAATTGATGGAGTCTCAGATATTAATTCGAGATTGAAGCCAATCTCAAATAGTAGATTCATGGATGTTGTGAATTGTGAAGTGGGGAAAGAGGAATATTCGTGAAGTGAGTCTCCCCGAATATAAGGTGAACGGCTCGGAGTGTAGAATGAGTTCGTGAAGTCCGAACGAGAAATACTCCGGTCTGACATCTTCGAAATCAATAGGCAGGATGTGAGAGTACGAAGGTCAATGCAAGAGTGAAAGAGAATGAAGGCACAAATTACGCAGAAGGATCTTTAGCACTAGCAAGCAACACAATACAAACCCCCAAGTTCACCAACTCAACTCAATGTGAAGATCGTGAAGGTTCGGTCAATTATCTTATCAATTTTAGAGTTTGGTGATAATACAATATATCAGAGCGGTTAAAGTGAGCTGTTTGGAACCCAATTCTCTTAGGAGACTGGCCTAGTCCCAAAGTTAGATCTTTCTCAGCCAGTATGAATTGCAGTCCGTTTACCGGCTACCCGGTCAATTCAATCAATTAAGGACATTGCGGGTCGCTTTACTGGCTACCGGAGAGATCCTCACTAGAGAATGACTAACCCAAGATAGTAGTCTGAAAAGAGTTCAGGCATGATTCTACTACATACAAACCAAACAATGAGGGGTTACTCTCCCTAATACAATGATTTTCCTTATTTTATTTTAGGGTCGAGTTTTCTTTAACAGTCTCGTATTTTAGGCAGTTGTCACTTGGTTAAAATATTTTCAAAGAATCACCTACTGAGTGTCCAATTTCCTTTTTATCTTATGTGAGTGAAAATGAAGAAGGAGATTGGAAATGCCAATGCGCGATTAAAAACATTGATGCATGCAGGGGTTAGAGATGTGTACCTTGTCGCTAACACTCTACATGCAAAATGATCCGCGCATAATTTAAATATAGAAAAGTAGACTATCCTATATGATGCAAGTGAACCGTCCTATATGATAACTTCTATTAACGGGCAAGGACATAACTTCTATTAAATATTGAAAAGTCTAAATTACGCTCTACTCTATAGGCATATAAATTCTTGTTTAGGGTGTTTGGACCTAATTAATTACCTGTATCAAGCAAATTAATTAAAACAATCAAGAGATATCTCACGAAATCCGCGTGAAACAAAGAAAATAAAGGCGATGAAAACAAATCTGGTGAGGTCCCCCAAGTGCACCGACATTTGGTGAAACGGATCCCGCAACCAGGAATGTCCTTCTTACAAGTGTTCAAATGCAAGAAATGAATAAGAAAACTAAGTCTCTCTCTCTCTCTCTCTCTCTCTCTCTTTTAGTCTCCTTCAAATCTTCTTCTCCTCCTCTTACGCTATCCTGTGGCTTGGTGAATAATCAAGCCGCCTCCGCTTCACTTGGGTGCTTCGACTCTCCTAGGATTTCCTCCTTCGCTCCGCGGGCCCTCGCAAGAAGAAGAAAATAGAGAATGTGTAAGAAATCAATTATAGAAATATGAACACAAATAATGAAATGAATGCAGGTTATATGAACAATGGAATGGATGTGAAGAGATACAAACAACCAAGAATAGTAGGTCAAAAGAGAAACCTAACTACCCTCGTCATGCCTCCCCGGCAATGATGTCATTTTATCGGCACATAATTCTCGAGGATTTAAAATTAATAATGGAAGCGTCGTTACTATCCCAAGAAATCCCGCGATAAACAAATAATTTTTTTCTTCTCTCGCTGCAGAATAATTACAAAGAATAAATAATGCGAGCAAGAGAAATTTTTGTTACTTATTTACCTATATAGCGGATAGGATCGAACTCAGGGAGGCTACAATTCCCGATGGTTATTTAAATAACGACAAAAATCAATTAAAAGAAAAAGCAGGAATCTTAAGGCAGACTATCATTGGTTTTTGTGGATTTTTTTATTTTTTTAATTTTTTCTATTTTTTTTATGATTTTCAATTTTTTAGTGATTTTAATTTTACAATTTTTTATTTTAAAAAATAAGGATCAATATGCACAAAATAAGAACTACGCACACCAACTCTTTTTATATTTTTCAATTATAAAAAATGATTAGAAAAATCCAGAGAAAACATTTTTGTATTTTAAAGATTTTGAAATGTTTTTGGATTTTTTGTTGATTTTTCAGATGTTGTTGTGTTTTTCTAAAAATTAACAGTGGTAAAAATGATAAAAAGTGCACAACTAGGAGTAATTTGCAATGTAAAAATGTTTTAATTACCCAAAACTCCTGGCAATTATTTTTAAGATGAAATATAGAAAAAAATCTACAATTAGGAAATAAAATGACAATTTTTGGATTTTTTATGGAAATTTTTATGATTTTTACAAGATTTTTGGTATTTTCATTTTTTGGGGTTTTAAAAGAATTAATGTCTGAAATCTGAATAGATTAAAAGACAATGAAATAAAACTACTCTATTTTTTTGGAATTTTTGGAGCAATATTCAAATTTTTATGAATTTATGAATTTGATGAAGATAAAAATGATACGTTTTTGATTTTTTAATAATAATAAATGATGATAAAATGCAATGAAAAATTTATGCTAAAAAGATACACACACCAGGAGCATATTATAATTTGTGAGAGATTTATTGACCAAAGAAAATATTTATTCTAATGAGAAGATCAAGCAAAATAAGTAGTCTGGAAACAGGGACTGAAATGCAATTAGTTTAGAGTTCTTGCGTATGTATATCACAAGAAATAAACAGAGGGGGTGTAAAGTGAAAATTACCCACGTACTTGAACTGACAAGGGCACTTCTGCAAATCAGAAACCTTTAGAGAGGTTGTTGCAAGTTTTCCAGTATTCTTTTTAATTTATCCCCTAGGGTTACTGTTCTTGGTTCCCACGTTTCTTCAAAAGGCCAAAGGGGAGCGTCGCCACAACTGGTATTCTTCTCCAAAACTGCGACAGATTGACGTCTAAAGCAAGGATGCGGTGAGCTGGTGTAGACGTCGACGGAGGAGGGGCGGATGGTGCCACCGTTGCGAGGGTCGCGATGGTCAAGCAATCCTCTAGCGGTGAGGACTTCGGTGCCTAGCGCAGGAGTGCAAAGGGGGCTCACGCCTAGGCGGAGGTAGGCGGTGGAAGGTTAAAGGGTGGTGTGCTGGGAGTCGATGGCGAGGCCGTGCGTTCGCAAGAGATGAAGCCTGCAAAGGATGGACGACATGCATATTGAGGAGAGGTTAGAGATGGCAGACTTCAGTGTAGTGATGGAGAGCTTTAGATGTGGGTGCTCTCCTGTGGGAAAATGGTGGGGGTGGCACGATGGTATAGGAGGAAGGAGCTCCTCCCAGGCGGAGGGGCTTCGCCGGCGCGGCGTGCGGATCTGGTTTGAGGTTGAAGACGCAACAAAGCAAGGGGTGTCGGGTAAAGTTTTGCCAGGCAAGGGATGGTGGTCAGAGGGTCGATGGTGGAGGGCCTTGCAGTGGTGATGCTCCAGCGATCTGAGATGAAGGTGCGGTCGCCGCGCGTGGCTGCGACGGTTCCAGGATGGAGGGCAACGTTCGAGGGACGGAAGCCACAGGAGGTGACGCTCCTCGCAACGGTGCAAGGCGGACTGGAGGGCGCAGGCGGTGGACCTGGGCTGCCTACAGTAGGCGGCTTTTTTTAAATTTTTTTGTTTTGTTTTTTTATAAAATCAGAAACTGTATATATATATATACATACACACACACACATATATATATATATACATATATAAGTTTTTTATATTTTTTGAACAAAAATGGATTTTTTTTATTTTTTAATTTCTTTAATTTCTTATTTTGTCATTATTTTTTTAATTTTATCCTGCAAAACAGATGTTAGAGACAAAAGCTAGATATATTTTTTGTTGTTTTTTTATTTCTTTTTATTTATCAACAACTTAGGACGCAAGCATGATGACTCAGTCCCAAATTAAAATGGATGCATGAGCGGATCTGGCGAAAAATGAATGGATGGTTCAGATCTCCGAATACTGTACACAACTGGAGTTGAGAGATCGTGGAAGGTAGAAAAGAACACGTAGAGATCGAGAATGTGAAATGAAAAATCGAGTTGGTGGCGGATCAAATCGTGATGGATTATAAGATCTAGATGAAAAAAAATTGACGATGAAATAAAGATGCGAGAAATAAAACTAAGGTTAATCTAGATGAAAAATAAGAAGAAAACATGGATCTCACCTTAGGAGCGGAAAAGACCTTAATCACCTCGACGAAGGCAGACTCGCTGTCACGGGACAGCTTGGAGGCTAACCACCCTTCTGCGATAAGAAGATTCTTGGAGATCAGGCTCTTCTCACCAAAGATTGATCATGTTGAAAAGATGGAGAAGGAGCCTTATTAATATATAGAATGAGATAGAAGTTCAAAATTTTGAAATGAGATAAAGAGATAAGGAGAAAATTGAAATGAGATAGAGATAAAAAGACAAGTATCAAAAATCTTTTCAAAAATTAACTATTTTTTGTATTTTCGTCACTTTATTTATTGGGAAATTAAATGTTAATTTAATTTATTTTTTTGTGATAGTTAGTTAAGAAAATTAACTACATACATATTGTATATACAAATATGACATTATCTACTTGGGTAAATAAGCAAATTAGTTTTTTTATTATTTTATTATTTTATTATTTTTATTTTAAATAATTAGTAAAAATATTTACAAATACAATATGTACAAATACATGGAAAAATTGCATAAACCACCCAAGAAACGGACTTTTCACCCATAACTCCAAAAATAATGAAATCACAGCCATTTCAAATATAATTTAATTTAGAATACATTGGAAGTGAGTTTGGTTCAATTTGAGTTCATATGGAGCAAGAATTGATCTTTCAATTATCGTTTAGTGGCTTTTTCCACGTGTGGTTGCTTTTATTCTATACATGATTGGATTGTGCAATTATTTTTGTTATTTAGGACATATTTTTATTTACAACTTTTATTTTGAACATTATTTTATTTTCAATTTATATACTAATAAAATAGTGTTAATTTTATACAAATAATTGAGTCGTATTTACAACACACATTTTTTTGGATTTTCAGATTAAGGACACTATCTCCCACTACTTTATTCCTGGTCGATCAAGGCAAGTCTTTGACATTCTCTCGAGGTTTGGGTCAGCCTGTATCTATTACATATATAAAGTCTTCTTTTCTTTTCTTTATTTTTCCTTTATTTATTTATTTATTTATTTATTTGATTTAGGTTAAAATAATATACAAATATACAATATTTACACACAAATGCAAGTTAGTAAGAATATGAAGTTAGTATTATGTACATGTGTTTTATAAGGAATTTTAAGCTAAAATAAATGAATAAAGTTGACAAATCTAAGATTCATCACCTTTCTCTCATTTTTTTAGCATTTCATTCCATATCATTTATGTTTGTATGTTTTAGGGTTTTCCTTTTATTGATAGATTATTCGTTACATATGTTAACTTTTGGTTGCTATGATCATGTTGTATATGTTGCATATGATTCAATTAGTATCTATTTGTTGGTAGATATGATGATTGTTGTCAGGTTTAAATGAAATTATATATGCATGAGTATGATGAAATGCAACAACTAGTGACATGACTAAATGTGCACATTAAAATCGAATACTAAGTACCCTTGTCACTTTTATGCTTGCTCGTATACCTTGTTGATTATTTATAATGACTAAATCTATGCAATAGGAATATCATGCCATGATTGTGTATAATTGTGCTTAAATAACATTAGGTATAACTTGTGAATAACATTAGGTATAATTATGCTTAATTACCAGCTAGGATTAGTTTACTTCAATATTCTTTATTATGTGTCTATTTATGTCTCCATGCACACAAACATCCTCTTCAAGAGTATAGATATGATATAGAGTATTTCATAGAGTATAGATGTGAGATATGACAAGCACCAATATTTATTCTATGATAATTTATTATCGCATCAATTTCTAGTTAATGTGGCAAAGTATATAACATTAACTTATAGTTAGTTTGATATTAAGGCTAAAATACTAACAACTTATTATTAAATCACACAAAATCATTCACACATAGTGCGTCCCTCCACATCGGGTGGTGTGTGACCTTGCACACCAAGAGGCGTATGCAACACATTGGAGGATTTCATCACCTCCACTTGTGTTAATATTTTTATATTTTGCACAATACTATTGGACTCACTTGGGTGAGATACCCCAGTCCACTGGTCGTGGATTTTAATATTTCAGGTGGAGAAATTTTTTTGTAGGTACACTTTCAATAATGTTCATTTAAATACTTTATTAGGTACTAATTTAGGATCACACTTATCCATATCCCCATCGTTAAAAGCCAAATATAGTAAATACCTAGTTAACATAAGTGAATAAATATTTTAAGATTGTTTTATTGTCACATTTGTAGCATGTACAAATGTATGACGTAAAGTGATCTTAATATATTACATTTATGTTAGCTTTCCTTAGTTCGGAATTCTAGGACTAAGGGAGTGCGTAATGATTTAAACTTACTAAAAGGCAATTGTTATCACATGTTGCTTGTTTCTGATGGAAAATTGGCCCCCTAACCCCTTCCTCTTCGGTAAACCAAACCAATCATTATTTACTATCTAAATAGTAACTACGACGACTGTTTTGAAAGTTGATTGCGATTGGTTTTTGAGATATACTGGAGAGGTGCAGGGTTATGCTGTCGAATTTTCCTCAGAAATAAGTAAGCATGTGACAACGATCGTCTTATAGTAAGTTTAAATCTTTACGGATGGGCTCAAGTCATAACATAATTAACACACTTCTCTTCTCATCTCCTAGAATAAGTATGATAGGTTTAGGCCATCAATGGGTTAAGGTTTAGGTTTTCTTCTTATGTTCTTCAAGAATAAATCAAAGTTTAATCTTCTCTTCTCATTAGACCTATGAAATGTTACATTTAAGTGATAAAGATGGCTAACAGAGAGAGGATGTTCAAACATGTAGTAGATAGACGTGTTACATATAACTTTCAAAGAGGTGTTCAAGTATTTATATAATTTGCTTACGCACAAGGTTCTCGTGTCATGGATTCCGATGGTACTATCTTGTGTCCATTTCAAAAGTGTTGTTTAATGAGGAAACATTTTAAGGATGAAACTCAGTTACATCTTTACAAAATGATTTCATGGAAGGATATAAGATTTGGTGGAGGCATGGTGAGGACTTCGAGGACACGATGAATCAGTTAAAAGAAGCAGACAATATTAATCCATTTGTAGATATGGTTATGGACATTGCGGGTCCTGGTTTTAACACTGCTTTTCTAGATTATGAGAAACCATATGGAAAGTCTGCAGACTTCTACGAGCTGTTGAAAAAAATAGAAGAGCCATTGTGGTTGGGTTGTAAGACATATTCAAAACTCTCCGCAGTTTTACATCTTTTATCGATGAAGATGGATTATAATATGATTGATCGTAATTTTGATGTCATGCTTAAACTTATCAAGAAAATGTTACCATAATATAAAAAGCAGAGATGATACTTTCTTATTAGAAATTATATTTTAAACATTATCATATTATAGTTCCATTATTGTATTCTTTTGTATATTTAATTTTCAGGTGACAAGGATGGAAAGAGAACCCTCTTCTCAAGAGTGGTGGTCTAGGTCCCACATGAGTGGGAAAGATGGAGAGTCTCAATGGTCCACTCCTAAAGCAGGAGAATTGTTGGTTGGTCTTTTATATATAAATAATTTGAAAGATATAAGATAATTATTTCTTGTTTTTTCTAACTTGTATTTTAGGATCGTTATTTGGCACTAGCTACAGAGAAATGAGGTGGAGATCCTAATAGGAAACAATCACCATTTGATAAAGCAATTTGAAAATAGGTGTAGATATATATTATTTTAGTATATTCAATTTTAAACTATATATTCATATTGAACCATCAAAATTTTAATAGGTGTTGAAGGAGAGGGATGTTGTGGCGAACAGTAAGTAGACGCTTGGTGGTCTTCCTCCATACTATGTAGAGGAACATCATCATTCCTATTCTTCTTATAACCAACCATCGTATTCACAGCCACAATCATCACAACCATCATTGTACATGGAATCCCAAATGGCGATGATGGTGGAGACTGTGATGAAGATCTAGCAAGATTTCTCAACGTACATGTAAGTATTGTCATTCTAAACTCTAATAATTTTATATTTCAATATGTCAATTGCATATCTATATATATTCCATAAAATAGGTCATAATGGCATGCATCTCAATATGAGGAAATTGAATCAGATGAAGAGGAGGAGGAGAATGACCCGGAAGAACAGGCAAGTATGCATGCCAGATTTAAGATGAAGGAGAATGAGGAAAAGAAAGGAAAGCAGGGTTTGATCCCAAAAATATCTAAATCAAAAAAGAAATGATTGTGATTTTTATCTTATTTTGTTATAGTTTTTTAGCAAATATTTTAATATGTGTGAACTTTGAAAATAGAATCAGATGTACTTGTACTTATCGAACATTTTGAAAATCTATTGGTATTATATTTAGCTGCTAAATGTGATGCATATACTGAAATTGTATATTATCTTATATGTTTAGTTCGTAAGTTCATATATATTATGTGAGTTTGGCAGGTACAAGTTACTTGAATTAATTAGATGGATGGCACATTAAAGGTTCTTTTCTCAACTCTAATAAACACATCCAATGGTTTCTTGGCAGGCTATACATGTTTGATCAGGAATCTAAAACTCGTCGAACCTGTATATTTTTTTTGCTCTTTAGCTTGTGTGAGCACATATGCTCGCTCAGTCCTCTGTGTTGGCTCGCCAGCATAAACATGAACAAGACTTTAGCGAGCACAATTGTGCATGATCTTAGGTCACGCGAGCACCTAGCCTATACACGTGCTCACCCACCTGCCCTAGCGACCCTCCATTGGGCGAACAAACATCAGATAAGAACATGTGCTCGCCCATGGTATGGGCATGCACTTGGCATTCGACTGTCAAGCACATTAGGAGCCACCATGTGCATGCCAAACACGTCTTTTTTTGTAGTGCAAGGCTACCATAAGAAGTGGGTTAGAGTACCAATTTTGGCAATCCCCAAGAATGGTTCTTGAGCCACCCTTGATGAAGCGGCCTAACATTGTACTGACTTAGACTCCAAGATTTTTCAACAATCTGTCCGAGCTAAGCTAAATGTTAAGTGTAGATCTCTAGTCTAGCTAATGTCCCAAGAATCTTATGGATGATAAGGTCTCCAGTCAAGCCACTATCTTAAGAATCTTATGGATGATATGAAGGGTTATAGTTAGGCATAATGAATAGACTCATGAACATAGTCCCATGGAACCTAAAGAATTAACTCATGGCAACCAGAAGTATCCCAATTTTAGTCCTTTGTGGGTTCCTCTTAAATTAAGTGTATTATGGTCTATACCAAGCTCAAATCTTCAGACTTTAACTCAAACTTGTTCAATTATCTAGATTATTCCGAAAAAAAGCCAATGATATGCACAATGCAAGGGAAAATCTTTTTGTGGAGCCATTTTTTGATTTTTAACTTTTTATCGATTTTTTATTTTTTATTTTTGCAAATTTTATGAATATTTTTGAAAATATTTTGCAATTTGTATGGGTTTTGAATTTTTCATTTTTAGTTATTTTTTTAATAAAGACTAGTAAAGAAATGTGCACATATATTTGCATGGAAGTACATCTATTTACAAAGGTTGGGGTGTATTTTACATAGGAGTTTTACAAGTTAAATGTTAGTGACTATTTACAGATTTTATATACATACAAGTTATATATGATTTTCAAGGGTTTTATTTGAGTTATTATTTACACAAGGTTCACAAAGCATTTGAAAATAATTTTGCAAACATTCTAAAAACTTATTTTTGCTAATAATTGTGACAAACATTTTTATAAATATTTTCAGAAGTTGAAAATCATTTTGCAAATATTTTCCAAACAATATATATTTATTTCAAAGTATTTTTACAATCATTTGACAAATCATTTTCAAATAGATTTTCAAAAAGATTTTATTTACATAAATAAAAGGAAATTTTACGAACAATTTTTTTCGAAGATTTGAAAATATTTTGAAAATGTTTTCCAGACACTTTTCAAAAAATTTTCAAGATAATTTTCAACCATTTTTAAATTCATTTTATAAAACATTTTAAACCCAATTTATCTCTTGTATTTACAATGAATTTTGGGTATTTTATTTATTATTCATATTACTAAAAATATGAAAGTATGGGTTATGGCTAAAGTATATAAAACATATATACGACCCCCTATACTTTGCTTGAGTTATGTCCTCATAGATCAGAGAGAAAAAAGGAAGACATAACTCGTACTAAGTATAGAAAAGAATATACGACAATGACAGAAGAGTCAACAAAAGAGAAGTTGACTGTCACACCAACACTTAGGATGAAATAATCCTAAGTATAGTAGACTATAAACACAACAAGGAGGGTCAAGGTTGGGAATGTACGAAATCATTGGCCCAATCTGTCTCTCCCTGTACTTAGGATAAAATATCCCTAAGAATAGATAGAATATCAAGAGTTGAAGAGACAAGTGAAGGATCACAAAATGAACAACTCAGGGTGCTCATGCTCCTATACTTAGAAAAAAGTACGTCCTAAGCATAACAATGATGAATGGGGTAAACACCTTTTCGGAAGACATAGAAAATGTAAAAGGAAAAAAGAAAAGAAGAAAAAGAAGAAGAAAAGAAGACAACAAAATCATATTTTTTTGTGATTTTCTGCTCAATTGTCTGATCCTTCTAAAACTACGAGTTCATCTTGAAACACATCTTCAATAGAATCGACAACAGACATGAATGTGTCATGCTCCAAATACGACTTCAACGACTATCGGTTGACTACAAAAGTTTGTGTGTCAAGTGAAATTCAGATATTAAAAGACTTCTATTGTCACACAGAGTCTTCACAGTAAATGGCCTATGCTATTTACTCTTCAATTTCCCTTAAAAAATTTTCAATGTCGCTTCAAACAACTATACCTTCTATCCATGTTCGAAAATCTTCCTTCGGATATGTTTATCATGCCATTTCTTGAATTTCTCTTTGTACAGAAGGATGTTGTCATATGTGTAGTCTCAAAATTCTCGCAAATGGTTCATGTCAACTTTTTGGTTCTTGTCTTTTTTTTGGAATCTAAGTTGCACATATTCAATGCCCTTAGTGATTTATGAATTATTTTCATGGGCAGATGGCATGGCTTGTAATAAATAAGATGTTAGGAAACATATCGAGAGGAGACTTGCATGACGTTCTGTAGACCCAAAGAACTGAACCAAGTAACTGTGACCAATTCTTTCTGTATGGTTGTACAAGATTCTACAAGATAGTCTTGATCTCCCAGTTGGAACATTCAGCCAAGCCATTTGAGTGAGGGTGGTTGATGAATCTCAGATTCATCACTCTAAAAATGACTAATTAAGCTCAAATCCCTAACATTCATGGACATTTATTCATTTATTATGCATAATTAGCATTCATGCATGTATTAATAATAATTGCTTTTTATCACTTATAATTCCATAAAATAAGAAGCCAAAAATCCCAGCATAATTGACCTATAAAATAGCCGGGCTTCCCATATTAGCTAATTCGTGCTAACTCCAAATGACCTGAAACCATTCCACTGTGTACATATTGATGAATACTCATTCATCACTCTTTATTCTTATATTTTAGCTACAAAAACCTTTGCAAATGCATGTAGATGTGTGTAAATACAAATAATTACCAAAAGCATGCATTGTGTAAAAACCTATAATTAGCATGTTTTTGTGCAAAAATAAAAGAATAAAGATTAAAAAGAAAAAGAGGGAAATATTTAGAATAAACATTGAGCAACCTAACCCAAGGGAGGGCTCAGCATGGGCCTGACCGCATAAAAGCCAAAGTAGAGGGAGACAGGGGCTCAGGTGTGTAAATATTTATGTAAACAAATAAAGATATTTTCCTCATAAAAAATATGCTTGTAAATACTTGTATATATTTATAAATATAAAAACCAAAAGAAAAAGTTAAAAATCAAAAAGACCAAAAATATCCCTTTCATCATGTACATAAACCACCCTTCCATATTTATTTAACCTTGTAAATAAATAAAATTAATTTTCAAACTTTTTGTAAATAGTATATATTATGTATTGTAAATAAATAAAATAAAAACAATTAAAATCAAAACAAAATAAAAATAGAAAAATTAAAAATACAAAAATACATTATACATATACCATGTATATAGATGTACATATATATTTATTTTACATATGTACATAAATAACAAAAATAAAATAAAAACACCCTTTTATTCCTTATTTTATAATGAAAATAAATAAAATATAAAATAGGAATAAAATTGCATAAAAATAACATTTAAAAATAAAAAATCAAAACCCTATATATTGTATATATACCTATATATAGCATATACTATGTATATAACTTATTTTTATTTCCAAAAATTAATTAAAAATCACTAAAAAATAAAAAAAATAAAATAAAAATAGTTTTGTTTTGAGTTTTTGCAAAATAGGGTCCTAGCTACCTTCAATTGTCACTTCAATATTCAGCCACGTGGCCCATTCCCATTGGGCCCTGGGGATGTTGACCGCCCGGTCAACTACCCCCCCCCCCCCCCCCAGGTCCACTTTCCGCGGGTCTGAGCTCCGGACCCGACTTCTCGAAATTTCGCCCGCTCGACCCGACACCCATTTCCCTAAACCCCGGCTCCGTTTTGATCCTCCCACATCCGACACCCTCGCCGGGCATCCACCTTGGGATCCGCGCGCCACCACGACCCTACCCGAGCCATCCTTCTCGGACCCCTCCAGCATACATAAGCGAGCTCCGCCACCTCCTCTCTCCATCTTTGGCCATTCGCCTTCTTCTCCTGTGAGCTCCAGAGAGTGTGTGAGGTGACAGCTCGCGCCTGAGCCTGTTGCAGCGAGGAGAGGAGGAGGATTCCATCAATCCGGCGACGTAGCCGCCGCAGCTCCGCCACCAACGAGAGCTTCGAGCCTCGGGCCGAGACGACCCTCGAAGCGACGACCAGGAGCATCCCCTGCTCCTCCCGGGTCTCTCCGTTCACCCATGTAGCCAATTAGCTCCGCCATTTCCTTTAATTTCCATTTACCCCCAATTTGTGCCGCCGTCGTATTTCTTTGATTCCGACCACCCCGTCACCCATCTCGATCATCGGAATCGACCCGCACGTACGCCTTCGTCCGATGCACCTTCTCCACCCAGTCACTCAACCCAGCTCGCTCAAGAGCTGGGAACCGAGCTCCTCCGTCCACCACCTTCGCCGGAGGTCGCCGTTCCGACGCACCAGCCACCCCCACTTCGCCTAACCGGGTCGAGGCAATTTGCCGTCGACCCGTGAGTCTTCTGGTGCGCTTTTCAGGTCGAAACGAAGGGTTGTCTGAGGCCCTTCGCCACTCAGCCAGGAGGCCCAGCTCCGCCGACCCCGTCCGAGCTCCTCGGAGTTCGGCTCGATCATCGGAGCCCACCGGCAGATGCGGGAGCACTCCAGCTTTCTTCTCCGACCATCAGAGTGCTCCACGGAGGAGCCCAGTGCACGCACGAGCCCGGCGAAGCTCGCCGGGGACCTGTTCTTCGAGGATCCTCCATCGCCATCGATCGTCACCCCTCGTTCCAGTTCGAATCTGAGCCATTCATATCCGGAGCAGCCAGCACCGCCAGATCTGAGGAGACGTCATCTGGAGCGCCCACTGCCAGCCGCCGTCCGATCTACACGTGGCGCGCATCCAGCACCCCCGCTTAATAAATGGTAATTTACCCTTAGGCCCCTATCTTTGTTTTATTTCGTTTTAGTCCTGTAAATATAAAAATCAGTTGTTTAGTTTTAGGGTAATTTACATAGTGGACCCTGAGCTTTAGTTTATTTGCATTTATACCCCTGCTAGTTGTGGACACGTGCATCGACACGTGATTTATTTGGGTTATTTGCAATAGACCACCCTGTAGTTCTAGATGTTATTAAATGAATGAAAGTTTTTAGATAAGTGCATTTATACCCCTGTGCGTGGTTTATTTGAGCATGTGCGATTTATTTTGGGTTATTTGCAGGTAAGCCCCCTAGACTTTTGGTACCTGTTACCAATAAGTCCTCGGGACTTATTTTTCTTACATTTAGGTCCCTGAGTGCCCCAGGCACGCGCTTGGCGCGTGTTTTGCTGGGTATTTTGCACCAGACCCCCCAGAACTTCGGGTATTTGCACTTTGGTCCCTATGCACAGTGCCCCTCTTGTATTTTTGAATAAAATATCAAATCACCTCCAAATCCAACGAAAATTTGACACATGGCTCCTGTTATGGTGTAGGATTTTTGTGGATTTTTGAGGATATTTTTGATCTCGTTTGATATTTTTAAAAATTCAAAAACAATCAGTTTTGCTACTGTCTAACTTTAAAAATCACAAAAAAATATTAAATAGTGTCCAAAAATTACAAAAAAATTGTCCACTGTTTGTCTTGCTTAGTTTGATGTTCTAGCCAATTTTGACTATTTTTCATTACTGAAAACCACTAAAAACTTAAAAAAAATCAAAAACCTATAAAAATTCTAGTAAATAAATTAAAAATCCAAAAACAATAAAATTGGTGCCAGAATTTTCCTCATTTTATCTTCTTTACAAGAAAATTACCTCCAGGCCATTTTGGAGCTCTTAGATATTTTATCTAGGGCTTTTTGGCTTGGCTGGACAGTACCATCTCCTTTAGCCACTGTTTGATTTTTAGAAAATTAAATAAAGATCAGAAAATTCTCAAAAATTCACCAAAAACACTAAAAAATATAAAACACATAAAAACATTTTTTTTGGAATTTTTGCTTGACTTTTAGTGCCTTTAATTAATTGTTGAATTGTGTGCTTGGTTGTTTTTATCATTTTCTTAATAAACAAAAAAAATCCAAAAGAATATAAAATATTCAAAAACCACCAAAAATATTTTCTCCTTTTATCTCTTTTGACTACTTCGTAGGCCTCTCGGCCAACCCGTGCTCCTTGAGTTCGACCCTGGGTGCTATACCAGGTTAATCCAATAGCAGGACCGCTATTCGTGTATTGATTGATTTTATCTTTATTGAGTGGTTCAATTTTTCTTGATCAAGTGCATCTGAGTGACCGAGGTCGCAAAGACCTATTTAGCACCTTTAACTTAGTTGCTCGGATTTTCGCTGATCAGAATGGCGCCGTTGCCGGGGAAACCACCGAGTTCCTCTCATTCTATTCATTTATTCGTTCCTGTACTTAACCATTCCTTTTCACTTCTCTTTTACTAAGCACGAGTTATGTCTTCTTCATCGCTCTTGATCACTCTGAGGACATCGTTCGAGCTAAGTATAGGGGGGGTGTGTATATATTTCATATATACTTTAGCCATAACTCGTACTTTGTGTGAGTGTGTTAATAAATAAAATGGCTAAAAATCACAAAAATTAAAAGTTTTTCATGTACATAAACTTCTTTTATTTGCACATACATAGCTAGTGTACAAAGTATTTTCGTAAAAATGATTTCAAAAATCTTTTGTGTAAAGCTTGTGTAAATATTTTTGTATCAAAATTATGTATAGAGTACAAAATTTTTCCAAAATGTTTTGAAAATCAAAAGTTTGCAAAAATCTTGTGTAAATATGTCTAAAGATCTTTTTGCAAAACCTGCACCTCATGCATCATTCATCCATGATTTCAAAACATTTTTCCAAAATTTTTTGCACGATTGTAAATATTTGTAAATAGCATCTTGTGTACATATGTATATAGTTTTTCCTGGATGAGAGTTGACATTTAAACTAAGCCTGGAATTAAATTGAGAAATGGAGCTTGAATAAGATCTTAATCCACCTAACTTTAAGAGGAACCTTATAGGGCTTAGGGTTAAGGCTTTTCAGGTCCACAAGGACTTAATTCTTTGAGTCCACTAGGCTATGAGCATATGTCATCTTGATGAGCCTAAGTAGAGCACTTAACAACACACGCATGACTCTTAGAGACAATGGCTTGACTTGCACCAGCACTTTACACATGGCTCTCCACGGATGAGGTGGTGAGGAGGCAGTTTCCTTTGGCTTGGGGTAGCATATGAGGGTAGTACTTCTAAGCGGAACCTCTCTTCTTCTTCTAGTGAAGGAAGTGCGTCTCAACTTGGTCTAGTGGTGATGAAGGCTAAAGACAGAAGCCGTGGGTTGCAATAAAGCTTCAAAAGAGGGATAGTCTACTGGCTCAAGAGGAAAATTTCTTGTATATATGCTGCACCATGTAGATATGTTGTATAGAAGCACTTGAAAAAAATGCAAAATGCAAAAAGAACTCCAAAAAAGTGGTGGGTCGGATTGAAAATTTAATAACCCCACCGGAGTGTATATAGTCAAATAAAGCAAAAGCTTATGGTATCCATGTCACATCTCATGAAGCTTGCAGCGGGAGACTTAGCTACACTGGCTGAGCTTCCAAAAGTCTATACTTCTTCCCCCTCTTCTTGAGCCGGTTGCACTTGAACTTAGAAGGGAATACCCCGCTTCTCGAGGAAAGAGTTGCTAGACCGAGGCATTAGAGTTACCAGGTTGAGGGAGGTTGTTTCTTTGTTACTTCTGAGGTGGGGAGCTACATATCACTTACACTGCATGGAAAGATTCATGGTCATTAGAGTTTGTGTATGTAGACTTGTTCTGATCTGGTTTATTGAGGAGTCTTGCCCATAGATTGGTGGAACTTAGAGGCTGTTAAGTTTAAGCTTAAGTCTAAATAAGGTTCTGACACATTAATAATCCAAAGATCTGATCGAGCTCCATAATTCAATTTAATGAAGAAAAGTTAATATTCAACATTGATCCATGTACATTCCCCTCTTTTTCTTTTTCTTTCTTTATTTTTCACTTCTTTTTCAAATAAGTGTTTGCTAAGGGACTAGCAAAGTTAAGTATAGGGGGGTGATGAATACTCATTCATCACTCTTTATTCTTATATTTTAGCTACAAAAACCTTTGCAAATGCATGTAGATGTGTGTAAAAACAAATAATTACCAAAAGCATGCATTGTGTAAAAACCTATAATTAGCATGTTTTTGTGTAAAAATAAAAGAATAAAGATTAAAAAGAAAAATAGGGAAATATTTAGAATAAATATTGAGCAACCTAACCCAAGGGAGAGCTCAGCATGGGCCTGACCGCATAAAAGCCAAAGTAGAGGGAGACAGGGGCTCAGGTGTGTAAATATTTATGTAAACAAATAAAGATATTTTCCTCACCAAAAATATGCTTGTAAATACTTGTATATATTTATAGAATATAAAAACCAAAAGAAAAAGTTAAAAATCAAAAAGACCAAAAATATCCCTTTCATCATGTACATAAACCACCCTTCCATATTTATTTAACCTTGTAAATAAATAAAATTAATTTTCAAACTTTTTGTAAATAGTCTATATTATGTATTGTAAATAAATAAAATAAAAACAATTAAAATCAAAACAAAATAAAAATAGAAAAATTAAAAATACAAAAATACATTATACATATACCATGTATATAGATGTACATATATATTTATTTTACATATGTACATAAATAACAAAAATAAAATAAAAACACCCTTTTATTCCTTATTTTATAATGAAAATAAATAAAATATAAAATAGGAATAAAATTGCATAAAAATAACATTTAAAAATCAAAAATCAAGACCCTAAATATTGTATATATACCTATATATAGCATATGCTATGTATATAGCTTTTTTTTATTTCCAAAAATTAATTAAAAATCACTAAAAAATAGAAAAAAATAAAATAAAAATAGTTTGTGTTTTGCGTTTTTGCAAAATAGGGTCCTAGCTACCTTCAATTGTCACTTCAATATTCAGCCACGTGGCCCATTCCCATTGGGCCCTGGGGATGTTGACCGCCCGATCAACTACCCCCACCCCCCAGGACCACTTTCCGCAGATCTGAGCTCCGGACCCGATTTCTCGAAATTTCGCCCGCTCGACCCGACACCCATTTCCCTAAACCCCGGCTCCGTTTTGATCCTCCCACATCCGACACCCTCGCCGGGCATCCACCTTGGGATCCGCGCGCCACCACGACCCTACCCGAGCCATCCTTCTCGGACCCCTCCAGCATACATAAGAGAGCTCCGCCACCTCCTCTCTCCATCTTTGGCCATTCGCCTTCTTCTCCTGTGAGCTCCAGAGAGTGTGTGCGGTGACAGCTCGCGCCTGAGCCAGTTGCAGCGAGGAGAGGAGGAGGATTCCATCGATCCGGCGACGTAGCCGCCGCAGCTCCGCCACCAGCGAGAGCTTCGAGCCTCGGGCCGATACGACCCTCGAGGCGACGACCAGGAGCATCCCCTGCTCCTCCTCAGTCTCTTCGTTCACCCAGGTAGCCAATTAGCTCCGCCATTTCCTTTAATTTCCATTTACCCCCAATTTGCGCCGCCGCCGTATTTCTTTGATTCCGACCACCCCGTCACCCATCTCGATCATCGGAATCGACCCTCACGTTCGCCTTCGTCCGACGCACCTTCTCCACCCACTCACTCAACCCAGCTCACGCAGGAGCTGGGAACCGAGCTCCTCCATCCACCACCTTCGCCGGAGCTCGCCGTTCCGACGCATCAGCCACCCCCACTTCGCCTAACCGGGTCGAGGCAATTTGCCCTCGACCCGTGAGTCTTCTGGTGCGCTTTTCAGGTCGAAACGAAGGGTTGTCTGAGGCCCTTCGCCACTCAGCCAGGAGGCCCAGCTCCACCGACCCCGTCCGAGCTCCTCGGAGCTCGGCTCGATCATCGGAGCCCACCGGCAGACGCGGGAGCACTCCAGCTTTCTTCTCCGACCATCAGAGTGCTCCATGGAGGAGCCCAGTGCACGCACGAGCCCGGCGAAGCTCGCCGGGGACCTGTTCTTCGAGGATCCTCCATCGCCGTCGATCGTCACCCCTCGTTCCAGTTCGAATCTGAGCCGTTCATATCCGGAGCAGCCAACACCGCCAGATCTGAGGAGACGTCATCTGGAGCGCCCACTGCCAGCCGCCGTCCGATCTACACGTGGCGCGCATCCAGCACCCCGCCTTAATAAAGGGTAATTTACCCTTAGGCCCCTGTCTTTGTTTTATTTCGTTTTAGTCCTGTAAATATAAAAATCAGTTGTTTAGTTTTAGGGTAATTTACATAGTGGACCCTGAGCTTTAGTTTATTTGCATTTATACCCCTGCCAGTTGTGGACACGTGCATCGACACGTGATTTGTTTGGGTTATTTGCAAAAGACCACCCTGTAGTTCTGGATGTTATTAAATGAATGAAAGTTTTTAGATAATTGCATTTATACCCCTGTGCGTGGTTTATTTGAGCATGTGCGATTTATTTTGGGTTATTTGCAGGTAACCCCCGGGACTTTTGGTACCTGTTACCAATAAGTCCTCGGGACTTATTTTTCTTACATTTAGGTCCCTGAGTGCCCCAGGCACGCGCTTGGCGCGCGTTTTGCTGGGTATTTTGCACCAGACCCCCCAGAACTTCGGGTATTTGCACTTTGGTCCCTATGCACAGTGCCCCTCTTGTATTTTTGAATAAAATATCAAATCTCCTCCAAATCCAACGAAAATTTGACACATGGCTCATGCCATGGTGTAGGATTTTTGTGGATTTTTGAGGACATTTTTGATCTCGTTTGATATTTTTAAAAATTCAAAAACAATCAGTTTTGCAACTGTCTAACTTTAAAAATCACAAAAAAATATTAAATATATCCAAAAATTACAAAAACATTGTCCACTGTTTGTCTTGCTTAGCTTGATTTTCTAGCCAATTTTGGCTATTTTTCATTACTGAAAACCACTAAAAACTTAAAAACACTCAAAAACCTATAAATACTCTAGTAAATAAATTAAAATTCCAAAAACAATAAAATTGGTGCCTGAATTTTCCTCATTTTATCTTCTTTACAGGAAAATTACCTCTAGGCCATTTTGAGGCTCTTAGATATTTTATCTAGGGCTTTTTGGCTTGGCTGGACAGTACCATCTCCTTTAGCCACTGTTTGATTTTTAGAAAATTAAATAAAGATCAGAAAATTCTCAAAAATTCACCAAAAACACTAAAAAATATAAAACACATAAAAACATTTTTGTTGGAATTTTTGCTTGACTTTTAGTGCCTTTAATAAATTGTTAAATTGTGTGCTTGGTTGTTTTTATCATTTTCTTAATAAACAAAAATAATCTAAAAAAAATATAAAATATTCAAAAACCACCAAAAATATTTTCTCCTTTTATCTCTTTTGACTACTTCGTAGGCCTCTCGGCCAACCCGTGCTCCTTGAGTTCGACCCTGGGTGCTATACCAGGTTAATCCAATAGCAGGACCGCTATTCGTGTATTGATTGATTTTATCTTTATTGAGTGGTTCAATTTTTCTTGATCAAGTGCATCTGAGTGACCGAGGTCGCAACGACCTATTTAGCACCTTTACCTTAGTTGCTCGGATTTTCGCTGGTCAGAATGCGTGTACATACCAATAAGAAGAAATGAAAAATACAAAAAAATCACAAACCTAAATAAGTGGACTAAAAAGCCAAACCCTAGCTCAAGGATTTTCAGACTAAAATATTGATATATTCATAAAACAATGTCTGATTTGATCCTACTCACTTTTTAACTAATGTACATTCAATTAACTTCAAAACAAGATCAAGTTCAAGTGAATCGGAGCTCATATGTGAAAGTTGGGTTTTGGGCCTCTTTTATACATTTTGTATTTTAGCGATTTTTGACCTATTATTTTATGTACATAATTAATTTATTTTATTTTAATTTCTTATTATTTATTTTATTTGATGAATGTTTTATTAAAATTCATAAAAATCCAAATCCAATACGAGCTTAAAATCAAAGAAACTAGCTGAGTCCGAGTCTTCACGAACAATTTGTACAAAAGTTGTAGTTTTCGTATTTTATTTTATTTCTTCTATTTTTTACTTAATAAAAATACAAAAAATATTATTGTGTAAATATTTATCTTTTATTTTATCATATTTTTTCAAATTTTTATCTGGTTTAAAAATAATGAAAAATATAAAATCCAAAAATCAATGTATTCTATGTACATGGGATACCCCACATATCACTTTGTGCAAATGATCGATTTTGGTTTCGGTCTCTTCATAAAAGTTATAGGTCTCGTCGAGAGAAACAACTTTTGGCAAGAAAAATTTTCAATCCGAGTTGTTTGCTATTTCTTCTTGAATTATCTTTAAATTTTATTTTTGATTTTTCTGGGACTGACACGTGGCAGCTCCTAGAGCCGCCACGTGTCTCCCATTTTGGCCTTTATTTTCATATATTTTTGAAAAAAATGTTAAAAAAGATATTAATTAAAAAATAAAAATAATAAAAAATAAAGAAACCACGTGGCAAGTTCATATCGTCCGATCTTGACCAATCAGATTGTTCCTGTATCCCTCCTTCTTCCACCTTGGTCCCCACTTTCCCCTTTTGGGGCAGCCCCACTACGAATCACGTGCCCTGCCACCTTCCTACTTCATCCTGATTCTCTCCAATATCGTGCGCCTCATCTGTGCCACTTTCCATCTTTGCATCGCCGCCGCTCATCATTACCGATCTCCCCTTCAATAAAGTCCTCGATCCGATCTCGTCAATGCTGCCTCTGCGATCTCCTCATCAGCCACCTCCGTTATTCCATCTTCGTTTCCCTCATCCACTGCTATTTAACCCATAGACACCACCCTCTCCAATCCATCCACTGATATGCCCCAATTATCAACGAGGAGATGGCGATGACAAAGCCACCTCCTCCACTTCATTTAGCGAGATCCGACCACCTCGACCACTGCAGCTTGAGCCTCATGCTCGTTGCTTCGCTCCGACCTCAATCGTTGAAACAACGATGCCATATTCATCAACTTCAATGACCTTCCTGTAAGAATTTCAATGCCAATGCCATCGACAACCTTCGTCTTCACCGCCAAGTCAGTTGCCAGCCACCGCTCCATCGGTAGGGGAGTAACCCCGATGCCTAAAAAGCTCTGCTCCCCTGCTACATCGCTCACTTCGCCTCCTCTTCATCGTTCCCAACTCCATCAAGGGCCTCTGCCACCTCCAGGTTTTCCAACGCCATCTTCTGCTCCGGCTACACCAACACTAAGCTCTCTCCAGGCCTTCCTCCGCCCGCTCAGCCACCTACCACATCTCCCGAGACACCACAGGAGCCCATCCATCACTGCAAAGCTCCAACATCACCGCATGTGCAGCACTGAGCACACTCCACCTCATCGCCACCGGAGCACCGCCCTCGTTCGGCCCTGCCTCCACCCTCGTCGATCCTCAGCCGTGCACCGCCAGGAGGCCCTGCCCTTTCCGCCAAAGCACCGTCACGCAGCAGGCCTGAAACCACCACCACGTATGTCACACGCGCGTTTGTGGGGATGCCAGTCACGTGACCCCCACGTGCTTTGGGGGAAAATTTCAGGATAACCCCTACCCTTCCGCCAATTCGCCAACTAACCCCTGCTGCTTAAGGGTCACATTCCTGATACGTGGCCGGTTAGAATTTTTGTACAAACTTCCCTAAAGTTTAGGTAATTATGTTTCAATCCTTCCATTGCATTTTTTATTGCAATCTAATTATTGTAATTTGAATTGATACCCATGTGTTCCTCCTTTATTTTAGACCTCTACATCACTTAATTTTTTTTATTAAAAATAGGTAATGTGTTCTACAACTAATTATCTACAATATGGCATGCTTGTAATATTTTTATAAGTTGTGTTTATTTAATAATTATTATTCCTGTGGAAATTTACATAATTTAACCAATCTGTGCTTTGAAATTCATATTAAATTAACCGTGGCTCCAAACATTGCAGAAAATTGATGAATTAAAGGATTAGTTGTGTTTCACATTGTGCCTAAAAAGAATTGCATTTACGTGCATGGTTTGCCCTAAAAAACCATTTTGCATATTCCAATCTTTAATTTTTAATAGGTATTAAAACATGTATTTTTGAGGGTTAGGATTTTTCTAAGATCAATCACCTAGTGATAGATCTTGGGTAATTTTATCTCTTGAAAATAAATAGTTTAATATGTATTACAATTAATTATTCTAATTCACTTTGTTTGTATTTATAAATTTATAAAACATTTATCTTGCATCCATAAAATTCTAAAAAATTACAGTGCATTCATTTTACCATATTTCACATCTCAGCCAAATTTTGTAATTTATGGACATTGTTCTATTGAAACTGCATTTTAATCCCTGGGCACATTTGCAATTTGCATTCCAAAATTGCATTAAAACTACTAAAAAATATCACCTCAAAAACCGCACACGAACTTTGATAGAATAAATTCTATGTTGTTCCTTTGCCTTTTGAGTTCAACCTTGGGACTTGCCCAAGTCAAATAAACATAAAAAAGCCGATTAAAAATTGAATAAATTATTGTGGTTATTTCTTATCTGATTTTAAATTCCTGCTACAATGATATGACAAATTTAAACGATAATTTACGTAGATTAAATTAGGGTTTTCGCAACTTGTCATATGGCATCGTTGCTAGGGAGGCAAACGGCTTAGATTTTGTCTAAATTTAATTAGAGCGACATTTTTCTTATTCAGACAGTCTGACCCCCAAATCTTCACTGTACATTTTCCATTTTTTCTACATTAATTTTATTTTCAGTATTTATTTTCTTATTTCTTTTATTAATTTTTGTGTCACTCTCACACACACTCTCTCTTATTTTTCTTACGAGGTACCTAATGCCTGTGGAGTGGTTTTTTTCTAAAAACTGACGTATCTTCACCGGCACTCGAAAATCTGCAATAAAATTAAGATCGAGTTGCATAGTGAGATAGCGTAAAGTATAGGATTTTATTTCTGCATTTTTTTAATTACTTATATATAGTGGTGTCCGTTTGGACTCTTGCGTATGTAAACAAGGTCTTAATATATTTTTGTGGTGTGTCATGGCCTGTTTCACTCTTCGGTGAGGGTGGGGCCTAACTTGAGTGGCTCGTAGATTAGACCTGCACATACGTCTTCTAAAGCTTCTAGGATTTTTTTGATTGTGCTCGTAGAATCTAAGACCACACTGCACTTTAATTGAGACACACATTAGATTGTTCAATTTAGTAAATTCAGCTCAGTTCTTCACGGCTAATAGAACTTTCTACAAGGTACGGTTTTTGTTGGCTTGCATTCATGCAGAATAATTTCCAATTCTTTTATTCCATCCCACATGGAGATTGCAAGGAATAATTGTAAGTCCTCTATCTAAGCATACATCATTCTTTCACGTGCATCAACTTTTTCCGAATTTCTACCTCCTGTTTTGTCACGTAAATTTTAAAGGAAATTGGGACTGGATAGTAGACGTGTATTTCCACTCACCTTAAATTTTCAGTGATCAGCTAATTAAAATTGAGACTGCTAAATATATCCGACTTTAATTAACCCATAAAATCAAGAATTTTTATTGGAGGGCAACCTGACTTTAGATTCATTTATTTTTCTGAGTGAAAATCTAAATTTTCATATTAACTACCGATTCTATAAAACATGATTAGCTACTTCTTAGTGAGGATCTACATGTATCCAGTAAACGATCCGGATTTCCTTTGCAGAATGGTTTAAAGGACACTACGTAAGGCTCCATCCTTAAGTAATACGGGTAGTCGTTTTATGGTCCGTACTTACACCCATACTAGCTGAAAGTGGATGCAACTAGTCCCATGAATTAGAGCCAATCTTTAAGAAAATTTCAGTACCTAACATCTCACTAAATTTTTTCCAAGATTGAATTTATCACCATCTAAAATTGAAAAGATAATTTGCTGAACTCTCGTGGCTTCATTGTGTGAGTTGGTGAATCTAGGGTTTGATTTGT
Organism: Ottelia alismoides; assembly: GCA_037367405.1. NCBI lineage: Eukaryota > Viridiplantae > Streptophyta > Magnoliopsida > Alismatales > Hydrocharitaceae > Ottelia > Ottelia alismoides. Next base: position 209,532 of record JAZKJV010000547.1, on the reverse strand, counting down.
GTTTGCATTGGTGTGCGCGAACCAATCTCTAATATAAAAAACGGCACATTTGTGCCATCGCTCTCCTTGATTTAAAATTTAGGGTTTCTTCTGTTGAGTATCCCAAGCACTTGAACATCTTTAAACAAGATCCATTATGACAACTAATAAACCTCCTTCAACAAATATGGGACTTTTGTCCGAGTGCCCACCAGATCTGTACTTTGAAAATGAATTCTTCTCGGTCAAACCCAAATCCTCTAAACCCTTTTCCTATATACATCCTCCAACATTCGCAGGAGACTCTGGCCCTCGGATGAACCCAACCCACTCTATAAATTCCAATCCCTATTATTCAGATCATCCAACCAACTTCGACTCTTCATCATATTTTCCATATCTCCAAGCCTTTGCTACACATGAACAAAATTCATCTTGGGCCAATCGAACATATTCCAAATTTCTTGCTGGACCTCATGAACCATTTAAGGATCGAACAACTTTTGAAACCAATGACCGGCCGAGATAGCGATTCTAATCGACTACATTCTCTCCTCATCATAATGTTGAAATAGGTCAACACTTCATAGATATACACCCGGATTGGACATTAGGGAATAACATAATGGGTCGACCAAATCAGATGGAGAGGATCACACCTAATGATCATCAATGTTGGATTAACCATGACAATCAAATCCCTATTGATCAACCTGCATATCACTCCTTCAGACAGCGTGATGGTATCAAACACATGAACCCTATATGATCCCACAATATGAAGATCAGACTAATCATAACCATGGAAATGGACTCTGCTCAACCCAGCAGTACATGCCCGAGTCACAATACGTTGAGTATGAAACCTCGAGTTCTCAATATCCTCTAATTGTACAGACTGCTCCCATGATTGATCATGAAATTTTTTTTGAGGATTATTAAGAGATATGAATTATTTGAGGATAAATTTAGAGTTTCACGGATCGATTAATTTCATTTTATGGTAACTCGGGTATAGGTGGAAGATAAAATGATTGGATCTAATGTTGAACATTCAGAGGATATTCAGAAACCCATAAACTCTTCGCACCAAAGGATGACTCCGACAACAACACTTCTACATATTACTCCTCAAGGAATAAATCCGACTCTGATTTTGACTCAACACATCAAAGCCCCTTCTCATCTATGAAAAGAGACACATCTACACACCACACCAAAAAGATAAAAAAATCAAAAAAATCAAAAACACTCAAGAAATTGAAAATCTAGAAAAAAACATACAAATTGAAAGTGAAGAGGATTTGAGGAATTTGGATCCTACTCTGAGAGAAGCATTGAATAAAAGATTGTTTTATGAACTTCCCTTGATACAGACTATTGAACACTTCCCAGACCTTAAAGGATTTGTAATGAGTAAATTAATGATGAAATAGTTGGGCAGGAACAAGGACCGAAAGACATATATTGTCAATGGCCATCTCCTTGGTGTTGAGGAGAAAAACCAAGAGCTGCATAGTGAAGCGGTTGTCCCGATTTGACTATGGAATCAAAGACACCATATTTACCCATGCTCGGATCGATGACAACTCACCAATCAATATCCTCTCGACCTCTGTATTTGACAAGCTCAAACTTGGACCTATCAGGAAAATAAGAGAGATCGTTCAATTGGCTGATTGATCTATAAAGTGGCCAAGAGGAATAGTTTCAGTTATCTTAAAATTCCAAGGTGCTCCGCTCATAATGGAATTCACGATCATTGATATTGAGCATTAAGGAGAATACACCTAGTCTCCAATCATTCTCGGAAAGTCATTCTTGGCATTGTCTAAGGCAAATTTTGAATGCGAGACTCAGGAAATTAATTTTACAGCATTGGGAGCACTTCAATCTCACCCAGTCTGTGAGAAACACGATATTCTGAGGTGACCCACGCAGCCGTCAAAAATCGTAACCACCAAGCGGTAGATGAGCCCTATCCTGGTGCTACACCTAAGATAATGGTTGTTGAGGAGACTATTAGTTTTGAAATACTCCTCACTGTTCCATTTCCCACTGCTCTCACTATGGAAAATCGAATATATGACTTCTTATATGATCCTGAGACATGCATGGGCTCACCTTGAGTCGGCCGAAACCTTATCTGATTACCTTGACCAATTCAATCCAATTCAGGAGTGCACAAACATTAAGACAACTAAGAACAAATACGTGGCACACTTACTGAATGATGGGAAATATTTCAATGGTTATTCATCTGGAGACTCAAGTGTCAACACCTCACTCCCAGGACAAGCACTTTCACAAACAACACAAAATAAAAAGGCTGATACTTCACCTAAAAAGAAAGTCACCTTTGACATGCCAAAAAAGGAATCATCTGATGATTCCTCATTAGGTCCGAAAAGTGTTATCTACATGAGTGAGGTTTGTTTGGCAGTTCTAAAACCGTATTTATGCAAGGATCCAAATTTTGATTCCTATTGGAGGACTCCTGTTCCTCACTATTATTTATCTAAAACTGATTCTCTTGGTCTCATTAATATACTGGAATAATTTCTTATGAGCTGACTGAGACTGATGCTTCAGAGTATTCATCATCTGAGGACGAATCACTTGATCCCAAGAAGGAACAAATTCTGAGAAAATAACTGAAGCAACTAAAGAACAAGAATATCTAGAGTGCTTCCTATTTCAAATACTATTCCTCTGAGGATAACTCCGATGATGGTTATCTTTCATATGATTCATACGCTTCATCTACTCTCCAACAAGATTTCTTTGAGGATAACACTAATAATGGTTGGGAATCATATGCTTCATTTCCTTATTATCATTATGATCTCCCACCACATGCTCACAAAAAGATGGGCCGAAAACTGCCTTAATCATCGGCTACCTCCCTCGTGACAACATCGGTCTGCTTGTACATCTTCTTCCTCTACTTAGGTCAAGGCCTAAGGATGGGGGGGGGGAGCGATGCCATATGTACATACCATTCTGCCAATCTCATGATCGCCTCATTCCCACCCTTCTTCTATACTTAGGCTGACCAGAGACTAGGTATAGGAGGAACCGATGCCCATATGTATATACTCTCCTCATTCACATATCCCGATCATCTCATTTTCGCTCTTCTTCTATACTTAGATAGTTCGCATCCTAAGTGTAGGGGGCAGGCCGATATATCCTTTTTTTTTCTTTTTCACTCTCTTATGCTTAGCCGAACTATGTCTTCTCTACACTTCTTGTGCTATGAGGACACATCACTTGCTAAGTATAGGGGTGTGTGTATATATACTATGTATATATTTTTCCCATAGATCGTACTTTCACATAAGTCTATATGTATTTACAAGGTGGATAACTAACTAAAAAACAAAAAAAACAAACAAACAAATAATTCTTTTGCTACTAACGCTGATGGTATCCAACCAAAAACTTTTGAAAAGCTTATTCATTTTGCGTAAAAAAACAACAAAAAATCCCTGCATATAAAAACTTAAAAAAATAAAAAATAAAAAAATGTGTCTGCATTTCACACATATGCACTTCATCCAGCATTACATACATATGCATATGTGAAAAGCCCTTGGGTTCTGAATCGAGTTATGAGCAGAAACAGAGAGTGGTCTGGACTTGACCTTAATCCACCTAATTTTCAGAGGATCTTCACCGAGAAAAAGGATTTTAGAAGCTTCAGGTCTATGAATTAATTTTTCGAGTTCCACATGACAATGTGCAGTGTTTAACTCTAAGTTTCTAACATGGTCTCTTCATTTTAGGTACGACTCTGGAATAGGGAATTATTTGTACTCTCGCACTACATACATATCCCTACTCGGACGGGGTGTAAGAAGACTCTATGAGTTTATTTTCTGGTAGCGTGGACATTTAAAGATCAGAGTATGAGTTGAAATAAAGCTTCAGAAAAGGGATAGTCGGCTGGGCACAATTTTTCTAAGACCTCAAAATATGTACAGAAAAAAAAAGATTCTATATCCGTAGGGGCACAACAAGATCCATGCAGAGCTACCAAAAATCCAAATACAAAGAAGCCTACTACCAAATAAACATTTGACCAAAAAGGTCCAAGCTTCAAGAACACTTGCAGATCTTGCTGGAGACTTGGCTAAACTGACCGGCTTCACAAGGAGAGGTGACTATACAGGTCATCCTTAAGTTCTTTTCTCGTTCTTCTAATTTCTCCCTCTATTCGTTCTATGAACACAACACTACAGACCTTAGAAGGAAATACCTGATTCCCCGAGGACAATTTATTGGAGAGGAGGTTTGCATGGTAGTCCGACATTCTGGATGGGAAGAGCTAAAACCTTTCACACACATGAGTCAATTGTTCAATGTTCATGGGGTATGCTTTGGGAGGGGGATTGATCTAAGATGACTTTTGAGCCGAAACTGTAACAATGATATCTAGAACTTGGAGGCGTTAATTTTAAAATTCTACGTCTTACAGAAGTTCTGCCAAACTAATAATCCAAAGGTCGGGTCTAGTTCCATTTTCACCTTCTACTCATGGTCTTGGTATGGAACCCAATCTCATTTCACCTCATTGTGTTTCTTTAGATGCTTAGGGACGGGCATGGTTTAAGTATAGGAGGATGATGAATCTCAGATTCATCACTCTAAGAATGACTAATTAAGCTCATATCCCTAACATTCATTGACATTTCTTCATTTATTATGCATAATTAGCATTCATGCATGTATTAATAATAATAATTGCACTTTATCGCTTATAATTACATAAAATAAGAAGCCAAAAATCCCAGCCTAAATGACCTGTAAATTGCCTAAGTTCCCTGATTTATAACTAATTCATGCTAATTGCCAATGATCTGAAATTACTCCACTGTGTACATATCACTAACAAGAATAAATGAAAAATACCAAAAAATCACTAACCTAAATAAGCGGACCAAAAACTCAAACCCTAGTTCTAGGATTTCTGGACTAAAACATTGATTTCTTCCTCATACATTGTCCGAATTGACCCTACTCAATTTTGAACTAATGTACATTCAATTACCTTCAAAACAAGATCAAGTTCAAGTAAATCAGATCTCATATGTGAAAGTAGGATTTTGGGCCTCGTTTGTACATTTTGTATTTTAGCGATTTTTGAACTACTATTTTATGTACATAATTTTTTTTTATTTTAATTTATTCTTATTTATTTTATTTGATGAAAGTTTTATTAAATTCATTAAAATCCAAATCCAAAATGTGCTTGAAATCAAAGAAACTAACTGAGTCTGAGTCTTCATGAATAGTTTTTACAAAAGTTGTAGTTTTTGTATTTTATATTATTTCCTCTATTTCTAACTTAATAAAAATCCAAAAAATTCGATTACTGTGTAAATATTTATCTTTGATTTTATCATATTTTTCCAGATTTTTATATGTTTTAAAAATAACAAAAAATATAAAATCCAAAAATCAAGGTATTATATGTACATCAGATACCCCAAATATCACTTTGTGCAAATGATCGATTTGGGTTTTGGTTTCTTCATAAAAGTTGGAGATCTTATCGAGACGAACAACTTTCCTGAAGAAAGTTTTCGATCTGAAATTGTTTTCTATTTATTTTAAATTATTTTAAATTTTATTTTCGATTTTTATGGGGTTGACACGTGGCCGCTCCTGGAGTCGCCACGTGTCACCCATTTTGACCTTTATTTTCATTTAATTTTATAAGAAAATTTAAAAAATAATTTATTTAAAAAATGAAAATAATAAAAAAAATAAAAAAGCCAAGTGGCAAGATCAAGACTACATGATCTCAATCGATCGGATGATTCTTGTATCCCTCCTACTTCTTCCACCTTCATCCCCACTTTCCCCTTATGGGGCGACACAGCCCCGAATCGCGCACCCCACGATCCCCGTCATGCTGCCTTCCCACTTCATCCCCAATTCTCTCTAATCTCGTGTGCCTCATCTGTCCCACTTTCCATATTTCCGGCGTCGTCGCTCTTCATTCCCGATCTCCCCTTCAATCGAATCCTCGATCCAATCTCGCCAACATCGCCTCTGCGATCTCCTCGTCAATCACCTCTGTCATTCCATCTTCGTTGCCCTCATCCACTACTATTTAACCCATAGCCATCACACTCTCCAATCCATATGCCAATACGCTCCAATACCAACGAGGAGACGACGATGACAGAGCCGCCTCCTTCACTTCATCCGTTGGCAAGATCCGGCCACCTCGACCGTTGAAGCTTGAGCCTCACGCTCGTTGCTTCGCTCTGATCTCTGTCGTTGAGACAACGACATCATATTCATCAACTTCAACCACCCATCCGCAAGAATTTCAATGCCAATGCCATCGACAACCTTCGTCTTCAAAACCATGTCAGCCGCCAGCCACCTCTCCATCGGTAGAGGAGTAACCCCGATGCATTCAAAGCTATGCTCTCCTACCATTTCGCACACTTCACCTCTGCTTTGTCGTCCCCAACTCCAGTAAGGGCCACCGCCACCTCCAGGTTCTGCAATGCCATCTTCCGCTCCATCTGCACCAACACCAAAATCCCTCTAGGTCTTCCTCCACCCGCTCAGCCACCCATCGCATCTCTCGAGCCACTACAAGACACCATCCATCACCGCAAAGCTCCGACGTCGCTGCCTGTGCTGCCCCGAGAACACTCCACTGCACCGCCACCGGAGCACCGCCCTTGTTGGGCCCCGCCTCTACCCTCTTCGTTCTTCAACCGTGCACCGTCAGGAGGCCTCACCCTTTATGCCAAAGCATCATCGGGCGGTAGGACCGAGACCACCACCACATGTGTCACATGTGCGTTTGGGGGGACGTCGCCCACGTGACCCCCACGTACTTTGGGGGAATTTTCAGGAGAACCCCTACGCTTCCACCAATTCGCCAACCAACCCCCACCGCTCAAGGGTTACACGCCTGACTTGTGACTGGTTGGAATTTTTACAGAAACTTCCCTAAAGGTTAGGTAATGACGTTTCAGTCCTTCCCTTGTATTTCTATTCTAATCTAATTATTGTAATTTGCACTAATACCCCTGTGTTCCTCTATTATTTTAGACCTCTACGTCGCTTCATTTTATTTATTAAAAATAGGAACTATGTTCTACAACTAATTATCTACAATATGGCATGCTTGTGATATTTTTATAAGCTGTGGTTATTTAATTATTATTATTCCTATGTAGATTTACATAGTTTACCCAATCTTTGCTTTGAAATTCATATTAAATTAATCGTAGCTCCAAAATTACCGAAAATTCAAGGATTAAAGGATTAGTTGTTTTTCACATTATGGTCAAATATAATTGCATTTTCTTGCAAGGTTTGCCCAATAAAAATCATTTTGCATATTTCAATCTTTAATTTTTAATAGTATTAAAACTTGTATTTTTGAGATTTAGGATTTTTCTGAGATCAATCACCTATGATAGATCTTGGATAATCTTATCCTTTGAAAATAAATAGTTTTAATATTTATTATATTAATTATTGTAATTCACTTTGTTTGCATTAATAAATTCATAAAATATTTATCTTGCATCCAAAAAATTCTAAAAAAATTATATTGCATTCATTTCACCATATTTCACATCTCGGCCAAGTTTAGTAAATTTTGGACATTTTTTGATTGAAATTGCATTTTAGTCCCTAAAATTGGACACATTTGCATTTTGTATTCCAAAATTGCATTAAAAATGCCAAAAATACATCCTCGAAAAGCATGCACGAATTTTGATAAACTAAATTATAGGTTGTTCCATTACCTCCTTAAGTTCGACGTTGGGAGTTGCCCAAGTAAAATAAACATAAAACCACGTCAACTAAAAACTGAATAAAGTTTTGTTGTTATTTCTTGGCTAATTCTGAATTCCCACCTACAACAAAATGACAAATTTAAACGATAATTTTTGCAGACTAAATTAGGGTTTTTACGACTTATCAGTGGCATGACGTTGCAACACGATTCTCAATGCCGTATTCATTGGTCAACTACTTGATCTCCTTCTTAATGAAGTGGCTCCCCCCATTAGAAATGAGAATCTTTGAAATACAGAACCTTGATATGATATTATCCTTCAGAAAGCGACAGACTGTGCGTCTGTCTATGATTCGAGCTAGGATTTCCTCCTCCCATCTATTAACATAATCGAAAACCAACAAGATGTATTCAAAGCCCTGACTATTTGGTAATGGGAACATTAAATCAGCTCCCCATGCATCGTATATGTTAGAAATCTGAATGTATTTTAGAGGAATTGTGTCTCGCACACTGATACTTCCATCCATTCGCTGGTAGTCACTGCATTTCTTTACATAATCAGCTGCATTCTTGAAATAAAGTTGACCAATAAAGGAAACATTAGAGTATTTTAGTTGCTATCCTCTTTCTAGAATGATGTCCACTAACTTCAAGCTTATAACAGTGGTCTATGACACCTTTGACTTCTTCCTGAGGTATACACTTCCTCCATATGCAATATGTACCCTCTCTGAACAGATGTGTATCCTTCCACTGGTAAAAATGAATGTTAGCCAATTATTTGTCAACTTTGATCTTCGACCAGTCTGATTGAGTCTTCTGAAGGATATGCGAAGATCCTTAAGAGCATCACATAAGCGTGAGGATCGCATCGAATGCGATCTGGAGCGACTAGTTGCACTTGTAGCTCCGGAGCAGCAAAATTAAAAAAAAATAATGTGATGAAACCACATTATCTAAGAACAGTTCCCGGATTGTTTAATATAAATCACAATCAGGTATTAGGATTACCTCTTGAAGCGTGGTTGCGATCGAGTATCCAAAGGAAGAGACCTCCTATCTCAAGTTCGATCCAACGGAGGAGACGCTTGCGAGCACGTTGATGAGACATGTTCTCCTCGCAATCCATGTTGATGATCCAAGCGACGAATCTCCTGATCTCATTACACGAGATCCGATGTCTTCTTCACGAGCGAGATGCACTAAAGGAGATGAAGACCCATGAGCAAGCAATCCGGTAGCACAACGACGATGCTACAACAATGTCGACTTTCTCAAGGGCTCCATGGTGGACGATCACAATGAGAAAGAGAGAGAGAGGCTTGGCATGTAAAAATGAGAGAGAGAGAGAGAGCATATCGAATGATAATCACTTGAAGAGCAAGAGGTGCCTCTTCTTATATAGGATTTTGGGAGTCCATGGATCCCAATACATGGACATCACACAATCAATGGGTGACATTGATTTGTGTTTCTTTCAATGGCCATGATGTTGTCGTAAAAAACACAACAACAACTTATTTAGTTTAAATTAATTAATATTCATAAATCAATACAATTAATTCCAAATTCAAATCATTTGACTAGTCTTGAGATAATGAGGAGACTAACTCCATCCATAAAAAGGGGGGACGACTACTCAATTCTCTCGTGAGATCTCATTATCTCATGAGATCTTATTATCTCTTAATATCTCCAAGATTCACAACAAGATTTATTGTAAATTATCTCACAGGATAATTCATAACTATCTTGTAAACATTACAATCATGCCATTGAAAAAATGTGAATTACATTCACAACCCAAAATAAAATGTAAATTATATTTTTAATTAATCTTCCAATGTGAATCCAATTCACATCAATAATTATATAAAAAATATAAATCATAATAGGCTCTCTCTAATATATTATAAATCACATTATAATATATCTGATTAATATGAATAGTACTATCCACATTATTCATATCCATGATAATTAAATCACATTTAATCATCTTGGATCTCTATTCTCATGTGCCCGAATAATATGAACCACATTCACATTTTTCTCATATCTGATAATTAAATCACATTTAATTATCTCAAATAACTCTTCTTATAATATGAATCAAATTCATATTATTCATGATAATCAAATCACATTTAGTTATCAATTTTTTCAATGCTCGAATATATAATATCAACAATGAAATTATCCATGAACTCTTTCAAGGATAATGCGCTTTCTCTGCAGATACTTGGAGATAAAGACATGGTGATTGTATTGTTCCACGTACAGTGACTTGGATATTGAGATAACATCTCAAATACAGATCTTGAGGACCTCCCATAGATGTTTGATTAAATCAAACCCGTATATCTAATCTTCTCATTGTATCTGAATCACATTCAGACCATGGTCTAACATGTGGACTAAGATCAGATCACGTCTCTATGAGAGGAGTCACTAAAATCCTGACCTATTTCATCAGTCCCTCGGATTGGAAGTGTCATGGTTATACAATCGTTTATGATCACATCACACTCAGGATATCCTAATACCTATACATCATGCATACTGGAAGACCAATAACAAAACCAAGGTTTTAGATCTCTTTTAAACTGTCTCCTTCAAGGTTTTATCATTAAGTTTGTCATTCGACCATTGGGAGTTGATATCGATCATATACTTTCCAAAAGCATATATCATACCCAAGTGTTGATCACATACTTTTAAAAAGTACATATCAAACCTACAAATTCAGTCAAGCTTCCAAAGCGAGATGACCATGCATGGAATTTGGTTCTTCACAATATCTCATGATTGAACTCATGTCTTCCGATTCAGTAAATGAACCTGTATGATCCCTTTGAGAGATTATATTACTCATATGCCCATGCATGCACACCATCGCGCTGGTGTATAGACCTTGATTAGGTCATCAACCTTTGGTCTTCCAAATGTATATACTTAGACATATAGTAACACATCTGTCTCCAGTCAGAGGATGCGTGCCTATATCGTGATAACATATGACATAGGACTTTGGTTATCTCGATCTCATTAAGTCAACTCTTTGTCCTAACTAATGTGATACCTCCGAATCTCTATTCCTATGCAGAGGACCTACATCAAGAGGTCGGTCAGATATGAGCCTTTAGAGAAAAGATTAACATCGCTTTCTCAAGCTGGAGATCCTCTCTTAATAATCATTTGATGGTACTTAATGAGTCCTCAATCCAACTCTTTAGATATTCATCCAAGCACCAACCTATATGATTTAATAATTGAATTAACAACTGTATGATCATTAAGATATCCATACGACATAACCCTAATTGTACTAAGGGATCTATTATGCAAATTAGTGATGAATCTCGGATTCACAACTCTAAATCTCATTTATTAAGCTCAAATCCCTCAAAATCTTCAACATTTCTACATCTATTCTGCATAATTAGCATTCATGCATGTTTTCATAAGAATTGCATTTTAGCATTAATTTCTGCACAAAACAAGAAGCCAAAAATCATAGCCAAAATTGACCTGTAAATAGCCTAAATTACCTGATTTTTAACTAATTCATGCTAACTCCGAATGACACAAATCCACCTCTACTGTGTACATATCACCAACTAGAATAAATAAAAAATACAAAAAAATCTCTAACCCAAATAAGTGGACCAAAAACTCAAACCTTAGTTTCAGGATTTCCGGACTAAAAAGCTCGTATCTTCCTCATCTAGTGTCCGATTTGATCCTACTCACTTTTGAACTAATGTACATTCAATTACCTTCAAAACAAGACCGAGTTCAATTAATTCGGAGTTCATATGTGAAAGATGGGTTTTGGGCCTCTTTTGTACATTTTCTATTTTAGCGGTTTTTGACCTATTGTTTTATGCACATAATTAACTATTTTAATTCATTTCTTTTTCATTTGTCTTCTTTGATGAAAGTTTTATTAAAATGCGCAAAAATCCAAATCCAAATTGAGCTTGAAATCAAAGAAACAAATTGGGTCCAAGTCTTCACTAACCAACTGTACAAAATTGGTCGTTTTCATGTTTTATTTTATTTCTTCATTTTATTAATTAAAAAAATCCAAAAAAAATAGATTAATGTGTCTATATTTATTTCTTATTTTATCATATTTTTTCGGATTTTTATCTGGTTTAAAAATGACATAAAAATTATAAAACCCAAAAAAATATTGGTATTCAATGCACATGGGATAGCCCAAAAATGCACTTTGTGCATTTGATCGATTTCAGTTTTGATGTCTTCATGATTTGTAGATCTTATCAAGACGAGCAATTTTCGTGAAGAAACTCTTTCGATTCGAGGTCGTTTGCTATTTATTTTGCATTTTACAAAATCTTTTTTTTTCAAATTTTCTGGTGCTGACATGTGGCTGCTCCTGGAGCCGCCAATGTCAGCCATTTTTGTATATATTATTGTATCATTTTTATAAAAAAATTAAAATAAAGGGACCGCAGGTGCAAGGCACGTGCCTCCCAGGCATGCGCCGCACACGTGCAGCGCTCCTCAACCCCCCGCCACGTGGCACATGGCGGGCTGTCCGATCTCGGCCGATCGGACGGCTCGAGGTCGTCGTCCCCAGCACCCTCCATTCTCCTCCGCATTCCCCCCGTGATTAGTGCCTCCCTTCTCTCGATTTCGCTGCCAATTCTCGCACCATCGTACTCAAGCTCCTTCCGATCTCGTCAACCTCCTGCGATTTCGCTAAATCCCAAATCGAATTGCAAATTCCAAATCACCCCAGAACCTTCCCTCTTTGGTCATGCTCGACACGCTATTTAAACCGCACCGCCGCCCCTATGTTTCTTCATCCGTCGATAGCTTGAAGTCTCGACAGTGGTGAAAGCACCATCGTATCTCTTCGGCGATATCCGAGGATCTCCGGTCCTCGCTGCAACGGCGACGTCCTCGCCCGTACTGCCCCTGCTCCGCCTCCGCATCGAGCCTCCGACAATCACCTCCGACTCCATCGACTTCATTGAAGCTCTACTCCACCATCTCCATCTCTGCCCGAGTGTCCCCGACTCCCCGCTCTGCCTTGGGCCACCTTCAACGACGACGACCTCATCCACCATCTTCTCCGACAACGCTCCAGCCACCGTCGAGCCTCCGCGAGATTCAACCACCGCAACATCGTCTTCTCTGACTACAGCCATAGACCTATAGGAGCTTTCCCCCCATCACCAGACGCTCGACCTTCGCCGGTTCCCCACCCGCCAGTCCTCGCTGCCCCTCGACAGAATCGCCAGCCGCCGGGCTTCGAGCTCTAGGCCCTCCCACGTGAGGAGCACATGCGGGAGGGACCGCCCACATCAGCCTAAGCCAGCCCTAGGGGTCACGTGCCGCGCACGTGACCCGCTGGGTTATTTGCAAGCGACCCCCAACATTTCCCCACATTCAAGGTTCACTCTAGAAGGCCTAGTGGTCACGTGCTGCGTATGTGACCCACTGAGAAAATTTCAGAAAGCCCCCGAGAAGATCTCCTATTTATGATCCAGTCCAGCCAACCAGGTCACGTGCTTGTCACGTGACCTATTTGAAAATTTGCATACATCCCCCTGAGTCATCGGTACTTGCAAAAATACCCCTGCATATTTTATTTATATTTATTTTATTACATTGTACCCCTGTCTTTCTTCTTCATTTTAGACCTCTACATTACATCATCTAATTATCCAAAAATAACATTTTGTTTGTCAATTAATTCTCTACGTTTTGACATATTGTGGACATTTTTGTGACTGATGGTTAATTAATAAATAATTATTTTGTTGAAAATTGCATATTTTCCCACTTCTTTCTCTAAAATTTTTAATTGATTAACCGTTCCTCTAAAAATTCCCGAAAAATTACATGTTTTAGAGTTTATTGTGCTTGACATTGCGCCAAAAAAGAATTAAATTTGCATGCATAATATGCCCTATAAAATCATTTTGCCTATTTCAGCGTTTGATTTTTAGTAGGTATTAAAACTAGTGTTTTCGAGGTTTAGAATTATTCTGAGATCAATCACCTAGTGATAGATCTTAGATAATTTTGTTCCTCGAAAATAATTAGGTTTAGTATTTATTATAATTAAATATTGAAATTCATTTTATGATTATTTAAAAATTCATAAAAAATTCATATTGCATCCAAAAATTCCAAAAACATTATAGTACATTCATTTCATCATATTTTGCATAGTGGCCAAGTTTCATATTTTACGGACATCGTTTGTGCATAATTTATATTTTAGTCCCTAAAATAGGCCAAAATTGCATTTTGCATCCTTTATTACATTAAACATTTCAAAAAAAAGACTGCCTTGAAAACCTCGCACGATTTTTGATAGACATAATTCTAGGTTGTTCCTTTGCCTCCTTGTATTTGACCTTGGGACTTGCCCAAGTAAAATAAACATAAAACTGTATTGATTAAAATTGACAAATATTTTTGTGTGGTTATTTTCTTGACCGATTCCGATCGTCGCCTACAATGAAATGACAAAACATTATTTTTACGCACGAACAAAATAAACATCTCTTCTTAACAAGCACGATTTCGGACCCGTTAATTAGTTATTCTTCATTTCAAATTAGGGAATGGTATTCGCAATAACATTTATTGCATAATGGCTCGTTGTGGGCTCACATGTCGAACAATATCCCACTATCCCAAAGATCCATTAATGGGCTAATCATTTAAATCCACACTCATGTGACAATCATAAGCTATTTAGAAAATAGCAAGGTAAGATGATCAGTCACTTTGTTCTCGAGAGACTATGCCAAGTCCTTTTACAACACTTGCATATCCCCCAGTAACAGTGCTCGCATCCAATGCAAATGTTGCATCTTATACATGGAGTACTCAATATTGTCAGTACAGTGTCCTTGAAACATCAACTTAATAATTATTATAACAATATCTCCATAATCCTTATCTGAATACCCTTATTCTTGGAGATTTATATCTCCTAGGGTATTTACGGTTAAGACCTTTTCGATCACTATCTATAAAGTCTTAAGTTTTTGAATATAAGACTTAGAGATCACTATCTTGAAATTCTTATCATCTTTGAAGATATTGTTATTACTGCAATCAAGTGTTTTATTTCCATAGTAGGATTAGTAGCATTTTACTACTCTCACTGCATGGCAGACATCTGACTTTTATACATATCTAGCATACACTCGGTTTCTCGTAACTGATGCACAAGGTAAGCAGTTTTAGCATTCACTTCCTCAACTCCTTGAGGTGCTATCCCTTCAGATAGGTCAGTACCATATCTTAAGGGATGGAAGCCTTTCTTGGATTTTTCCAGAAAATGGAATATGTCCAAGGTGTAATACAAATGTGACGGTCCTAATACCGACTTCTCTTTTCTTCTAAACAACTTCAGAACTAATATCTAAGAGGTATCCTTGAGATCATATCTTAAGGATGGAATAGCTAGTTTATAACACACTTATTATTATCCTTATATCATTCGAAACGATTAGGATATCATCTATATTTAGCACGATGAACACAATGGCAATCCCACTAAGCTTCGTACGGTTCATCAAGATTCTATCTGAAATCATAACATTTATAATTTCATCAAATCTTATGTTCCAACTAAGAAGCTTATTTGAGTCCATAGATGGAGTTCTTTAGCATGCACACCTTGCTTTCCTCAACAATGAAGCCCTGGGACTACATTATGTGAATATCCTCAGAGAGGTATTCATAGAGGGATGTAATCTTGACTTCCATCTCGAAGATGTCAAAGTCAAGTTATATATCTATAGTTAGCAATATCTGATGGGTTTAAGCATGGTCACTGGAGAGCAAGTCTCATCGCAAGCGATGTCTTATCTTTAGTGTGTATCTTGAGTATACGAGCCATGCTTTGAAGGTCCCTGCCTTCTCATCAGATTCCCTATTTCTCTTGAAGATCCATTTACAACTTAACATGTCTTACCCTTATAGGTGGATCCTTGCGTGTCCATATACAACACTTGTATATGAAGTCTACTTTAGACTTTATTTATAACATCCATCTTTTCACGACATGATCTTTATAAGCTTCATCACATGAAGTCAGATCATTATCAGATTTAACTCACACATGGAATATATGCTCAAACTCATTAGAAGAGGTATTAAAGTTTCATCTTTAATTGTCCTTTTAGTTTCCGATTTCAGGAGCCACATTATCTTCTCAAAATTAAATGGGTTCCTTCACTTCATTTTCATCTTGATTCTCAAGAGAGTCATCCTCTAAGAATCATATCCTTAGAGATGAGATCTTTTAAGAATCTCATGGTCATAAAGTAGGTATCTAATACCATCCTTTATTTTCCTCGTGGAACCTTATTAATTGTAGCCTCTACTACATATATACCTTGGAAACTAAGAGATAATTATGCTAAGATTAATCATTGATCAAATCATGTCACACATGATCCAATTGTATCTCCCTACAACTTTATTGAGTTAAGGTACATTAGGGGGATTGAGATAAGAATGATATTTCTTTATCCATATGGTATTCCTTGAATTCATCTAATATGTACTTGCTATCTAGGTTATATCAAATTCAATTCATATTCCTTCAAACTTTTGGTTCTGAACCAAAAAGTGAAATCTTTGAACATTTCAAAGGCTTCTAAGTGAAAAGAAGAAATATCATGTCATAAATAATCATCAACTGATATTACATATCATTAATGTTTATTTTGATATAGATGATCCACACACATTGGACATTTTACTTTGAATACAATATTCTCAAGTATGTAAGATTTGAAATTTTAGACTGTCTAAAGTTTCATCTCTTACTAGTCTATTGATCTCATAAACAGACACATGTTTAAGGCTTGATGCTAGATCATTGTCAAATTATCTTCATCCTCCTATATTGATCTTTTGAGGTTTTAATTTTTCAGTATTAGAAATCTTAATGAACCATTCATTAATTTTCTAATTTAGTAGAGTCCTCTAGATATCAGATTACTATCTGAAATATATCCATCATAACTCTTTATGACAACTCTATTCCAGAAGTCATATTTATTTCTAACATTTTAGAAACAAATAATGAGTGTATTATAATATCTAGGTCATAGAGACATTCTCTAAGGCTAAGGACTCTCCCACTGAAAGTATGAAGTCTATCCATCCAATAGAGATTGTTGCAATCATTGCATCAATATCCATGGATGACTATTAAATCATAAGATCAAATTTGTAATCTTCTAATACATATGCAACGATTGCAAGTGTTTTTATAAGAATGAGATACAATTATTAGACTTTGGTCTTGTCAAATAAGAATGTCAATTTCAATGATTATATGTATATGTAGATTATTCCGATGTACTATATGAGTCCTTCTTTAAGGAGCATAGATAGTGTAGATAGTCATACTATCAACACATCGACTTATTGCAGTATTGTCATTTATCCAACTATTTCGATGTCATATGTATGGAAATCACAGAAGTACATTCAACTCTTTGACTTTCCTTCTCACATGGGTCAGACCCAAGCTTCCACTGCGTTCTCTTCATCTATAAACAACCATTGCTTAAGAAAAAGGATCTCTTATATTGAACTCAAAAAGAATTCAATGTATGAGCATTTGAACATTTATACATGCATCATTAAATTTATACAATATGAATATTTTGAAGCTTCATGCATGACTTGAGTATATATAGTATCATATCTACAATCATCTAAACTCTTAAAGTCTTTGGTTCTTGTAGGTACTCAAACATTTTGAATACATCATCTCTTATAGAGCCACCATTCTACTTGATGTAGTGAACCATTTCATTCATGATTAAATGTCGAGAGCACATATGTATGCTAGAACATCTTCTTAGAGTTTTATAAGGATTATTTGACAATTATGATCATCATCAACATGTCACTTCCTAAGTACATTCGATGAGAGATCAAGACTATAGGGACATACAAACCCCAGGGTTGTAGTCCTATTGTCTATTTAATTATCATTCCTCATTAATAAGAGGAAACTTGCACATTGCAACCACATACATTATTTGTCCAACTGCAAGTACAATATCTAGATGATGGATCCAATCCATGATAATTTACTGGTTATTATTGAGTATTCTATTGAGTGGGTTTAATGAGGATTATCTGAAATAAGAAATTTGCATATATATATACATATTTTACTTTGATTTAGGAATTTTTATATCAAAGTTGTCTTGCCTTGTCAACACTGAAAGTTTATTCCCTTAATCACATTCAATGTAAGAGCTATGCTTACCATTATATCTCAAGCAAGATATGAGATCTCCTTCTTATCTTTTTTACATCCCAATAATATGAGAAGTTGCAACTCGGATAAAAAGAAGCAAGAACATTTTGCCTTGCAAGTTCAACTTGCATTTCCCAATTCGATCTTTAACACCTGGGCCTACCACCCCTACGGTGATGTTGATCTGTCATTAATTGAACCAACCGTCAACAGAAATACAACTCGCTATGCGCAATCCAATATGACCCCAATAATATGTGGACTCCATATTGGGGTCACTACACATACATCCTTACCATTTCGAGAAGAAAGGAGCACGATCCAAATGGCTTGTAAGCAGGAGCTATCACTTCGGACAGGCATCTCCGACATACAATCTCTGACGACGGAACCCTTTGCCTTGACGGGAGACCATGGATGTCACTTATTTGATCCTCCATATCACGTTTAAATTCTCCGACATACAATCTAATCCAATTAAATCAATAAACTTGATTGTTACTTGAAAGGATGGTATTATCTTAAAGTACGTATTATTAGAATTTTAATAATTAGAAAAATGCATCGTGATCTCTCTTGCATTCTCCCGTCCCTACCCATTATCATGGCCTGGACTGATGGGAGTGGGACAGACCGCACATGCTGCAGCCTGCTACCTCAATGCTCCTTGACTAGACACCATATTCACCTCGGGAAAGGATAATGCCGAATTGACCAGTGTGTACTTGAGATGATAATTGGTTTGTCAACCGAAGTTATATCATATAATAAAAGTCAAAACACAATTGATTTACATTATAAGGAAATTTGCTAAACAAATTCCCAATCCTATTCAAGCAACTTTGTTTGTTGGAAAATTCAAGTAACCAATTGTGATCTGGATCATATCTAATCAAGTTGGTTATGGTCAATATCATTAAAGTAAATATTCATCATGTTTAAATATTTTAAACATATTTATCAATAATTATATCAGGAAATTAACCATTTATTTCATTAATTTCTAAAATGATAATCACAAGGTTCTTGATTAAGAGTGCTGTTTCCAACAGTGACCCTCACTTATTAAAATTAGCATATGTCATTCATTTTAAAATACAAATCATGAAAAATCAATTTCCAAAGTTTGATAATTTGATTTAAAACAGAACCCAAGTGATTGACACATATTTCTAGGCATTTCAAAACAATTTCTAACTCTTTAATTACGTCATGATTCACCATCCCTGAAACAATGGATATATGTTCATTAAAATAATTATAACTAGAGTTATCAGATCCCAAATCATGCAAACACAAATCTCAAACTTTCCTTAATTAATGGAGAACATTATACAAGTTATAATTTTGTGTTTAAACATTTGAAAAGGCACAAAAAATATTCACAAAATAGGGCTGCGAAAAAGAAATTCGACAAAGTTTTCTCAAGCCCTAATGAACCCAAGTCTTCTTAGGTTTATGGAATGTATCCAAAACCTCCAACCTAAGACTCTGATACTACTTGAAGGATATGCGAATATCCTTAAGCGCATCACAATGCGTAAGGATCACATCGAATGCGATCGGGAACGACTAGTCGCACTAGTTGCTCCGGGCAGCATACTTTAAAAAAAATTAATGTGATGAAACCACATGATCCAAGAGCACTTCTCGGATCGTTTCATCTAAACCACTATTAGGTATTAAGATTACCTCTTGAAGCATGGTTGTGATCGAGTCTCTAAAGAAAGAGACCTCCAATCTCAAGTCCGATCCAACAGAGGAGACGCTTGCGAGTGCATTGATGAGAGACGTGCTCCTCGCAATCCATGTTGATGATCCAAGTGACGAATCTCCTGATCTCATCACACGAGATATGATGTCTTCTTCATAAGCGAGATAAACTGGGGTAGATGAAGATCCATGAGCAAGAAATCTGACAAGATAATGACGATGCTACGGTGATGGCAACTTTATGAAGGGCTCCATGGTGGACGGCCACAATAAGAAAGAGAGAGAGAGGCTTGGCGTTAGAGAATGAGAGAAAGAGAGAGAGAGAGAGGGCATATCAAATGATTATCACTTGAAGATCAAGGGGTGCCTCTTCTTATATAGGATTTTGGGAGTCCATGGATCCCAATCCATGGACATCACATAATCAATGGGTGACATTGATTTGTGTTTCTTTCAATGGCCATGATGTTGTTGTAAAAAACACAACAACAACTGATTTAATTTAAATTAATTAATATTTATGAATCAATATAACAAAATTTCAAATTCGAATCATTTGACTAGTCTTGAGATAATTAGGAGAGTAACCTCATCCCCTAAAAGGGGGGGATGACTACCCAATCCTCTCATGAGATATCATTATATCATGATATCTCCAAGATTTACAACAACATTTGTTGTAAATTGTATCACAAAATAATTCATAATTATCTTCTAAACATTGCAATCATGTCATTCTAAAAATGTGAATCAAATTCACAACCCGAAATAAAATGTAAATTTTACTTTCAATTAATCATCTAATGTAAATCCAATTCACATCAATAATTAAATAACAAATATAAATCACAATAGGCTCTCTCTAATATATTATAAATCACATTTATAATATATCTGATTAATATGTATAGTACTATCCACATTATTCATATCCTTGATAATTAAATCACATTTAATCATCTTGGATCTTTATTCTCATGTTCCCAAATAATATGATTCACATTCACATTATTCTCATATTTGATAACTAAATCACATTTAATTATATCAGATAACTCTCCTTATAATAGGAATCAAATTCATATTATTCATGATAATCAAATCATATTTAGTGATCGATTGTCCCAATGCTCAAATATATAATATCAATAATGAAATTATCGATGAAATCTTTCAAGTATAATGCGCTTTCTCTGTAGATACTTGGAGATAAGGACATGGAGATTGTATTGTTCCACCTATAGTGAATTGGATATTGAGATCACATCTTAAATCCAGATCTTGCGGACCTCCCATAAATGTTTGATTAAATCAAAGCGATAGATCTAATATTCTCATTGTATCTGAACCACATTCAAACCAAGGTCCAACATTTAGACTAACATCAGATCACTTCTCTATGAGAGGAGTCACTGAAATACAGACCTATTTCATCACTCCCTCGGAATGAAACTGTCATGGTTATACAATCGTTTATGATCCCATCACCCTCAAGTATTCCTAATACCCATACATCCTTCATGCCGGTAGACCAAGAACAAACCCAATCTCTTTTAAACTATCTCCTTCGAGGTTTTATCATTGAGTTTCTCATTTGATCATTAGTAGTGGGTATCGATCATATACTTTCCAAAAGCATATATCATACCTAGGTGTTGATCATATACTTTACAAAAGTATATATCAAACCTACAAATTCAGTCAAGCTTCCAACGTGAGGCGACCGTGCACGGAATTTGATTCTTCCCAATATCTCATGAATGAGCTCATGTCTTCGGTTCAGTAAATGAACCGGTACGATTCCTTTGAAAGATCGTATTACTCATATGCCTTTGCATGCACACCAGCGTACCGGTGTATTGACCTTGATTAGGTCATCAACCTATTGGTATGCTAAATGTACATACTCAGACATATAGTAACACATATCTCTTCGGTCAGAGGATGCATGCCGATATCATGATAGTATACGACATAGGATTTTGGTTATCTCGATCTCGTTAAGTCAACTCTTTGACCTAACAAATCTGACACCTCCGAATCTCTATTCCTATGCAGAGGACCTACATCAAGAGGTCAGTCAGATATCAGTCTTTAGAGAAAAGATTTCCATTTCCTTCTCCGGTTGGAGATCCTTTCTTAATAATCATTTGATGGTGCTTGATGAATCATCAATCTTACTCTTTAGATATTCATCCAAGAACCAACCACTATGATTCAATAATTGAATCAACAGTTATATGGTCATTAAGATGGCCATGGTACGTAACCCTAATTGTCCTAAGGGACCTATTATGCAAATTAGTTATTCTTCATTTCAGATCAGGGAATGATATTCATAATAACATTTATTGCATAATGGCTCTCAGTGGGCTCGCACACCCAACATCTTCTTGGAGACAAGATAGTTAATAGTGTCAACTTACCAAAAGAGAGAGGTGATAGATAAGACTGCCTCATCTAAAAAGGTCTATGTAATAGGAATGGTGTTTTGCTCAGGAGTCCCTACTTCAATGATTCTGTAAAGATGATATGCCACCACATTTTTGACATCTGATTTATCACAATTTTCTAAGTCAAATTCTCGGAGTTAAAGAATCCATCAAATGAGATGAGTCTTGGCATCTTCTTGCCTTGTAGATACTTGATGGCAGAGTGGTCAGAATAGATTATAATTTTGGATTCGAGAAGATGTGATCTGAACTTCTCCAAGGCAAATACTACGACTAGCAACTCTTTCTCTGCTTTTCTGGGATTCGTGAAGTGTTTTGCTAGTATAATGAATTGCAAATTGCTGCCCATCTCGTCTATTTCCTAACACAACACCAATTGAAATCTGATGCATTTGTCATGATCTCAAAGGGTAGAGACCAATTGGGCGGTTGAAGGACAAGAGCGTGTGTAATCAAATCCTTCAACCGTTTGAATGATTGGAGGACCCAATCATTGACCACAAAATCAACCTCATTACCAAGTAGCTCAGTCAACGGTCAAGTAATCTTGCTGAAGTCTTCAATGAATCGACGATATTAACCAACATGCCCCAAAAATGAGCAGACTTGCTTAGATTTGTAGGTGGTTCGAGTTTTGAAATTACGTCTACCCTAGCAGGGTGAACCTCCAAGCCATGCATGGAGATGATGTGACCCAATACAATTCCCTTAGTCACCATGAAGTGACTCTTCTCTCATGAAAGCACATGGTTCACTTGCAACATCTTTTTAATACTTGGTATAAATATCACAAAATTTGATCAAAGCTATCAACATAGATTGAGAATTCATCCATAAAAACATCGAGAAAGCTACCAACCATATCAGTAAAAAAAGACCAACATGCACCTTTGAAATGGAGCGGGTTTGTTGCACAAACCAAAGGCATTCTTCTAAAGAAATATGTCCCAAATGGATAGGCGAATGTAGTCTTCTGCTTATCGTTTAGAGCAATGGTGACATGATTGTACCCATGGTAGCCATCCATGAAGCAAAAATATTCCTTCATGTCCAGTCTTTCGACTATTTGGTCAATGACAGACAATGGAAAATGGTCCTTCTTGGTTGCAAAATTCAAACGTATGTATTCCACGTAGACACGCCATGAGATCGACACTTGGGTCAGAATCTCCTCTCCATTGTCATTGGTGACTATGGTGATCAACGATTTCTTGGGCACTACATGCAAGGGACTCAACCATTTGTTGGGTAGATAATATAACATCACACATTTCGTGATTTCATTCATGACCACTTGCTGTAGGTTGGGGTTCAATCTGCATCGAAATTCCTGGTAGGATCTGTTGTCTTCTTCTAAATAGATGTGATGCGAATAGAGTGAAGGATTTATCCCACGGAGATCCATAATTTTCTAGCGTCTTGCCCTACAGTTTCTTTAAAGAATCTCACACAGATGAGATTCTTGTTCGATCAAACAAGAATTGATAATGATCGGATACATCTCTTGCTTACCAACAAGGAAGGCGTACTTCATGTTGGAGGGAAGAGGCTTGAGATTTGGGGAGAAGGAGATGGCTTGGTGGCGATGATGAATCTGTGATTCATCACTCTAAAAGTTGAAAATAGAGCTTTGTTCCCGATCAATTAGATGGATATCTCCACTTATATTGCATAATTAGCATTCATGCACATGTTAGTAATATATGTATTTTATCATTCATATTTGCACTAAATAAGAAGCCAAATTCATGTGTACATATTCATCTGTATATTAGCAAAAATTACCTATTTGTATATATTTTATATGAACTCTAAATCCAAGAAAATTAACTCTATAGTGTATATATTACTAAAATTAATAAAAAATATCAAAAAAATACGAACTTGTAAAATTGACCAATAAAACCCAAATCCAAGTTTGGAATTAAGAACCTTAAAACACATATATCTCTCTCATTTTGTATTCAATTTAGGTCTACTCACTTTTAAAGTAATATACATTCAAAGACCTTCAAAATAAGACCAATTTCATAAAAATCGGAGATCGTATGTGAAACTTGGGTTTTGGGCCCTTATCGTATATTGTACATATTGGCCAAAATACCCTTCTTTTTATTTTTTTATTTTCTTAATTTTTACAAATCCAAAAATAATTAGACTAAGTTGTAAATATACCTTTCATAATTTCTCTAACTTTATTTTGATTTTCTCTTATATAAAAATGATAAAAATTGAAAAGATAAAATGCGGTATTTTATACCTATAAGATACCACCCAAAAATAATTTTTATACAAATGACTTCCTTTGATTTTTGATCCTTCATAGAAGTTGCAGATCTCGTTGAGAGAAGCAACTTTTATGTGGATTATTTTTGTTTTGACACCTTTTGTTATTTCTTTTTAATTTTTATTTACATTTAATTTTTTAATTTTCTAGGTGCGACACATTGTAGCTCCTGGAGCCGCCACATGTCACCCCATTATTTTATTTTATTTTATTATTAATTTCATATTTTATTTTAGTTATTTTTTATTTCATTTCCCCGCTTTTACTTCTTCTCCCTTTACTTGTTCCCCCATTCCAAGTCATAACTCCCTACTCCACTTTCTCCATCTCATTTCCAACTTCCACCCCACTTCCTCCTCCTATTTATTCCACTCGCCCTCTTCATTCATCTTCATCCGCCATAATAGAGAGAAAGGGAACCACCAGCTTAAACCTGCTTAACGGTGACAACAACCGAGTAAGTCTTCGATGCGACGATGGTTTCTATCGTATTTGACGAGATCCGAGGTAGAGAGATCGACCTCGTCGCAACCGCATCCAAGCTATATAACTTCTGCCATTTTTCGCCGAGTCGGATCGAGGCTACGATGGGAGCCGTACACCGCAACTCTGTTTTCTAACAAAATTCCAGGTAAGTTCTCTATCTTTACTTTCTCATTTTTAATCTAAATCACCTATTAATTTTCCTATTTATCACCATCACTAGATGCAATCACCCTTTCTTCATTACAAATTTTTTACCTATTAAAAAAATTAAAAAAAAAAATAAAAAAAATAAAAAAAGAGAGAACAAAAGGAAGAAGCAGGCACATGGCCCGTCGCCTCCCCGTCTCCTTCAGCGAGCCACTCCGCGCCTCCGCACGCCCTCCTCCAGTGGCTTGCAGCCGTGCACCCCAAGCGTGCACAACCAGCCCGGAACACAAGTCTCCTGCCCGCAGCAGAGCCATCCCTCGCAGCCCAGTTGTCCACCAGCCCTCCTACGCACAGTTATGCACCCGGCACACCTACGGGTCGCCCCTTCCTTCCGTCCTCCTGCCCTCCTCCTCTAGCTGCCTCCACGCGACTCGCGTTGTGCTCCTGCACGAGGCCTCATCCTTCACTGTGCACCGCCACACGCCACGTCCTGCTGCATCGCCCTCTTATTCCCACCAGCCTCCAACAACCAACTGTCACAGCAACGCCCACGCGTGTCCATCCACCACCCATATCGTTCCAGCCACTCGGTGCCCTCTTGCGAGTCTAGCACCCCTCGTGCGCCTCTGCTCTAGAGCCCCGCGCATCGTCGCACCGTGCCTGTCTAGCGGCCACCGCCATTCTCCCTGTGCGACCCAGCCACCTGTGCCCCCTCGCGGCCGTGCCGACCTTGCCCGCACCGCTCGCCACCTACATACACACCCGTAGACGATGCACCCTCATCGCTGTCGCTCGCGCGGGTGCCACTAACCCTCCCCTCGTGTGCAATATCGTGCCTCTTCCCCTCCACGTCTGCCCTTAACGTGGGTTCTTGGCACCCACGTTAGAAGGTCTATTTTATTTTTTTAATTTTTTTAAGAAAAAAATGCATTTTTAGCCCATCGTGTTTGTTTAATTGCAAAAGCATCCCGCTGCTCTTTTTTTGTTAAGTCTTTAATTTCTGTATTGCAAAGACACCCCAATGTTTACTCATTAATTTGGACATTTATGTGGCATTATTTTATTAATACAAAAATTGTGTTTTATTGAGAAATTGATTCTTTATCTTTTTGATAATTATTTGTAATTTTGTGAGCGGTAGTTAATTAATTGAAATTCCTTTGGCCAGAATTTGCATATTTTACCAATTTCAAGGTCTGAAATTCATATTTAATTAAATATTACTTCAAAATTGTGAAAAATTCCGATTTGATGTCTTTAGTTGTGTTTTAATTACTATTCAAATTTCATAGCAAATGTAGATGTCTTGTAGATAAAATATATTATAGAGTGATTTATGTCGTTTATTTTTAATTAAATCCATGAATATTATTTTAGTGAAATTTCTAGTCTTTTGGATTGCTCATTGAAATATCTATTTGAGGTAAATTGTTTTTTGCATAAATTTATTTTGTGGATTTATTAAGAATTAAATACTAACAGTAATTGTTTTCAATAAAAATTTAAAAAAATCATTTTTTTCATAGAAATCCAAAAAAATAGTGTAGCTTCACTTACATCAAATTTCACTTCCAGTAAAAATTTCATAATTTTAGCATTCTGTTTGCACTAAAAATTGCATAAAAACCCATAAAAAGTTTGCAATTTTTCTCTTATGCATCTTAAATTCAAAAATTTCAAAAAATACAGGTTGCATTCACCATTGAATTAGGTTTTCATGAAAAAACTTGGCTCGATTGACATAATTTAACACTAAAATTAATTTTGTTAAGTTGCTAGTTTTCTTTATAACCGAATTTATCTGCATATTTGCATTGGTATTTATTTTATATAAGAAATATAAAAAAAGCCGATTGGAAAATCGTAAGCTAATTGATCTAAGTTGATCTGAAGTTGTTCCTTTGCCTCTTTTAATTGACCCTGTGGCTTGCCCAGGTTAAAAATACATCAAACCCCACGTTAATTCATTCATTGATTTTCTATTCATGCGGTTAATTTTTGATCGATCCTGATTGGTCTGAATGATGACAACCTTTTAAATTAAAAGTGCACTTCAGCGGTTCGTAAGGCTACTGATATACGGATCTAGCTAGCAGTAAAAAATAGTCAGTTGTAGAAACCGATGAATCAAATCTAATATATCAAACAGTGGACACCAAAATTTAGAGAGAGGGAGAAAAATAAGGAGAAACTGAATAAAATCAGCTTCTCTCCTTTTGTCATTGTTTCACTAGATTTTTAATCAGGCAAGTCCTCTTAGGTCGAACACAAGGGGGCAGGAAGACATGCTCGAATTTTTAGAGTGAAGAAATAATTTTGTGATTTTTAATTTCTTTCTTTTCATCTACAAGAAAATATTTTTGATTGGTATAGTTTTTATACTTTTTATTTGATTTTTAATTTTCAATTTTTTTTATTTTTCAATACAATAATTGATCTACAATATAATAAGTAGCGATAATTGTGATACTATGTAGTAGATGAATCGATCGAGCAATGGGCTCGAAAAGGAACTCAAAATGAAAGCAAAATTGATCGAAATTCGAAGAATAAAATACCAACAAAATGCTATAAAAACTCTTCGAAATTCAATTCAAAATAAAATGTAGAAAAATAATATGCTCACAATAATATTAAATAGTAACCACAATAGTCAAAGTGTCTAAGTTGCAATATAGCAAAATACAATAAAAAATAAAGGCTTTCTTTTAATTAGGTCCCTGGTCAGGGATCAAATTGTAAGAAAATATCTAGAGCTCTTGCAATTAGTTCCCCATATGAGGACCTAAATGCAAAAATAGCAAAGTCTAAAGTAGGTTTGGATTTCTTGAGCTAGCGAAGGTTGCTTAGCAATTTTCACACCCTTGTGTTGATCTATGATTAGGATTAGACTCAAGCATTGGATCTGGACCATCTAAGGTTGACATGCATCGGTGGATTGTGCTTCGAGTTCCGTGCACTAATTCTTCCCTAATTTGGGTGCAGGCGTTGGTGGATCTTTCTTCTTCTCGATCTCCAATGACTCACGGTGATGGCTATCATCTTGCAAGGCTAGAAGGGGGCTCCTCCCCTTTCAAGCTCTCCACGATGAACAAAAACTACAAAGGCAATGATGAATGTGGAAGGAACACAAATGGCTAGGGTTCCGGGACCATGAAGTGGTTCTGCTACTCCTTTGATTCAATCGACGAAGAAGAAAATATGCTCCAACTATGGATTGATGCGGATGCACTCTAGATGATTGTGAATGGCCTGCGAATGAAAGCTTATTGCTTGATTCCCAAGGAATCAATCAATGAATTAGGGTTAAATGGCAGTTCTAATATTGGCTCCAAGAATAAGGAAATATGAGCGAAATTGATTGAATTTAGAACATATCGAAGTGGATTTGGATACTTGAATCAAATCTTGAGATTAAGATGATCTAATGATGCGATTAGATTGACTAATTTGGTGTAAAGAATGAGGAAATCAGCATATGAAATGGGTACCTGGAAATTTGAAGGTATCTGTCTCTCAATGTTCTTGCTCGACAGCTCGGTTAACCAGAGATCTACGCCGCTCGATGATGGAAGGCAACAATGGAACCTTGGAACACTCCTACAACTATCAGCCTTCCACGTGGGGTGGTGTCACGACCCCAATTCCGGGCCGTCGGATCTTCCCATAACCAGATCTGGTTACTCAGCAATAATTTATTCAGCAATCACAACTAACATTCAGAAACAGATTGTAAATAAAGTATATTCAGAAGAACGTATTTCAACACTTTTCCATTCACAAAATAATGTTCAGATGATACATTGTCCCACTATAACCATTTACGTGTACATCAGCTTGAAAGGAAAATATATAAAAGATTACTAACTACCTTACAAAGTAAAGCTACTGTGGCTGGCTGGATGTCTACTAAGGTCCTTGCGTTGGCTCATTGAAACCTGTTGGATTTTTCATAAATCATAGGATAATAAATAGCGAATGCTAAGTAACGAAGAAGAGAAAGACAAACAAATTGTGTGATTTTTCTAAACTTGTTGTCATTAAAGTTACAATCTTTTCATTAATTTAAGTTGTATTCCTTTCTATTCCACATCATGATTAGTCCAGGGGAACCCCACCATTCTCGGACTCCGAATCTGTGGACACTTCGGGATTGGAGATTGTGTTGATCTTAGTAAGCTTATGCCGCCCCACGTCGCCTCAACCAATCCTCCAGTACTACTCTAACAATTTTCTTTTCTTTTATTAAACATGGTATCAAACCCTCATCCTAGAAAATAAATGAGCACACCGTCTTCGAGGACTCGGTTGCTTAAAACTTCAGGCTAACATTTAGTCATATAACCTAGCAGCTTTAAATACATATTATCATGACCCAGCCGCTATTGAACCAGCCGTGCCTCCACATGGCACGACCACATCTTCTGTTGTTCAATCCGAAGATACTGGCTCCTGGTACCACGCGTTGTAAATCATTCATTTCATGCGCACTTATCATAACAGGGCAACCATGTACCACCTAGGTAGGGAAACGCCAATACAGGTTCCTTCCGACAAACCTACAGGTTGCATTCCCGACCTGTAGTTCTACTCCCAGTCATCCCTAACGTGACACACGATCCTTTTTTCAGGATCCAAATCAAACCACATCAATTCCCATGATGTAATTCTTTCGTTAAGTCTTCGATTTGCATAATCAGCAACACTTAGTATAGACTCACATATATAAGTTTCATATGCATATATACTCGTATTTATGCCTATTTTAACTCCCAAACCCTAACCTACAAAACCACCGCATCAATTTAATGCTGAAACCTTATTTTAGTAGGAATCACAAAGAAACTCTTCAGACTTTTTCAAAAATAGCCAAAATTAGGGTTCTTCATAGCAAAGAACATAAAATCAAGAATTTCAATAATCTTGTATGAAAACCCAACAGCAAAAGGAAAGATTTCATTACCTAATCGAGCTCTCTCTCGCGTATGCAAGTCTTTATCGTGTTTCATTTTTAGAAAGGATGTTTTAAGGCTCTTGAAAAAATCGAATTTTATTTTCGTATAAAAAATGCTAAGAACGTGTCAAGAACGTGAAAAACGAACGAAGAACGTGAAGAACACAAAGAATGTCAAGAACATATTTTCTCTTGAAATTTCGGCAAAGTTTCCCCTTATATTAGGACATATATCTTGGAAAATTTCGGCAAAGTTTCCCCTTATATCAGAACATATTTCACGGAAAATTTCGGCAGAGTTTCCCCTTATATCGGGGACATATTTCTCGGAAAATTTCGGCAGAGTTTCCCCTTATATCGAGACATTTTTCAAAATAAAAATGAAAAGAGTTTTCTCTATAAATACAATCGAGAGGAAAACAACAACAAAACTGAAAGAATATAATCAAACAACAAGAGATGAAGAATCGGTAGACACCACGCATCTTAGGTGAGTGAATGTGTGGCGAATCACATGGTTCACTGATGTGCATAGCCGACCTCACCTAAGTAGGGTATTACACATATTTCTCCATCAAAATAACTATAAAAGCATAATTGAAAGAATAGTAACATAAACGAAGGAGAATCGGTAGAAACCACATGTCTTAGATGAGTGAATTTGTGACGAATCACAGGGTTCACTAATGTGCATGGCCACCCGCACCTAAGTAGAGTGTTACATAGTTTTCTCCTCAAACCACAACAGAAAACGAATTGGAAAGAAAGATGAATCAAGAACAAAGCGTGGAAGAAAAGAGGATGAATTGAAATCCTATCTTACAAAACAAACTAAGAGAGGATCATACCTTTCTCCTCCTCGTTCTCCCGACAGCGCTTCGCTAGCGCTCCTTCGTCACCTCCTACTCCTCCTCCCAACCTCTCGACCCTAGACCTTCGGGTGTTGGTGGTAGTGGAAATCGTAGAGAATGAATGGGTGGGGGGGGGTCTATTTATAAGCTCCAGAAAACCACTAATCATGGTTAGAAAATCATGGTTTAGACCTTAACCATGGTTTAGCGGCCCATGACTTTGGCCCATGGTTTTAGCCAAAACTTATCCTAAACCTGGGGCTTCAGTTAGAACATTCTAGAGGATTCTAGATTCGCTAATGACGCTTAATTACCATTAATCGTGATTAACTTCCACTAATCACGATTTAACTTTCGGGGCTTGCGCTTATCTTTTGCTAACTATTGGTTAGTGTTTTCTAATGATCATTATTGGTTTTCAATTCGTCATTAGTTTCTTTATTCATGTTTAATTAGTCTTAATGACAGCCATTATGGGTTAATGATGTCTTAACCCTCCTTACTTCTCTTTCTTTCGAAAATCATAACAAATCGAAACGAAGTCCGATTCACACGAAACAAATTCCATTGGCTTCCTCTTGATGACCCAGATCTTATTGTATAGGATCCGAGATATGCCAAGTTCAAGGCTTTATAGGTGGTCCTCTATCCCTGTCATGGCTGGAGTGAGGCGGAGCATGGTGTGGAAGTTGAAGGTCAGTCGATGTGTCCGGTGGTTAGGGAGAGT
The DNA here is from genome assembly GCA_037367405.1 of Ottelia alismoides. NCBI lineage: Eukaryota > Viridiplantae > Streptophyta > Magnoliopsida > Alismatales > Hydrocharitaceae > Ottelia > Ottelia alismoides. The sequence continues at coordinate 177,861 of JAZKJV010000547.1, read as the reverse complement.
TAGTTGTAACAGTCGAGGTTTAGATCAATATATAGACAAAACAAATGAAGTTTGGTGGAGATCCAAAGGATAACATGGACTAGATCAGTTAGGGTTGTAAGATGGAGGTGAAGATCATCAAAGGGATGAAAGGCACGCTAGGAATAAATGAGTGAACATGACTAGTTGAATAAGAAGTCATACCGGAATCTTGGGAAGGAGAAGGGTGTGGTGGTGACATGTGTTAGCACCATAGTGGCCAATAATTTAATTACCTTAAAAAATAAATATAAAATACATAAATGACATTATTTTAAAAAGATATAAAAATAAAAATATAAGTAATTAAATTACTTAAATTATGGTATAATTTAATATAAATATAATATTATTAAATACATATATATTATACTTAATAAATATGTTTAGTTTAATTTAATAAGTTAATAAATAATATTTTTTTATTTTTTATTAATCATTATATTAATAATAAGAAGTGTTTGATTTTTTTTGAATTCTAATAAATTAATTTACATATATAAATAACTATATGTATCTCATTCACAACTCCAAATAATCTATAATTTAGGGTTTTTGAATTATTTAAAATATTGAATAAGGATTTTAAATTATGAAATACTTTATAGATAAATTACAAGATCAAGAAATTAATTAAGAATTATAAAATCAATATTACTATAAATAATATGGTCATAATAAACTAAATAGCCTAGAAACACAGTTGTCATTAGATCTCAAAACTGACTTTTTACAAACAAACTATGATTTTAGTAGAATTATCTTCATTTTTTTGAGAATATTATTTTATGAACTTTAAAGGTGAGCAGAGTGAAGTTGGAGTTCGTATGAAGAAGTTATGAGGTCCAGAACTTTATAAATTGATAATTTGAAAGCAGAATTTCTTGGCATATAAACATGTTGGGATTTTTATGATTTTTATATTTTTATATACATTTTTGTGTATGCATATGAGAAGAGTTTGGTGAAAAATATATAAAAATGAATTAAATAAAAATCATTGAAGTTTTGATAAATAATGAATAAATAGGGATTAATGTATGATTACATAATTGATTATTTTTACTATTTTCTTCCTTATCCCCCTACTTTCTTATTCATCAACCAATCCTTGGTGACTTGGTCTCGTGGGTTAGATTATATAAATATATCTTGTAGCTATATTTATATTTATTTTAGTCATGTTGTATGTATATACAAGTTTACAGTCTGCCTCCTTTTATTTTCTTAATTTTTATTATTTTATTTATTTACATGTTTTTAATGCATAAAAGCACATTTTTATTAATGAATGATATTTTTGTTATATGTAGAATTTAATGGATATTTGCATGCCTTTGTTAAGGGTCTTAAGACAAAATGCACAAGAAAAATTAATGAATCATGGATTAATCAACAACTTCAACAATTATAACATGTGTCGAATCTTTCGACTATTGGTTGTCCCCCACTAGGCATTCGGATTCTAACATTAGAATATCAAACATTTCTGCAGAAAATTTATAATGCTCAGGTGAGGATGGCTGTTCAAAATTCTCAGTGTAGCGATCAATGGACATCTCATCATCAAAGACATGGGTAAATTCAACAGTAGTCTCCAAGCTTTCCTTATGGGAGAGGAATGCATGTGTTTCAATGTCATCCAAGAATAGGTTAGAGTATCTGATTTCAACAAGAAAATTGCATTCTTCTTTGCCATGCGATTCAAGGACTCTCAATATAGATGCCACTTTTGTTGGTTTTGATTCAGGGATCGTCTTAATCATAACTTTATCACTGCTGGAGCGGATGTAATCTTCCTAGTGCCATAATCTAGCATTGCTTCAACCTTTCAAAGGAATGACTGTCCGAAAATGATTAGAATGTGGAGAAGAGGAGCTGAGTTATTTATATCAAGGACAATGAAATCCACATGGAACTGCATCCCTTTGATTATGATAATGACATCCTCCAACATACCCCTAAGACGTTTGGCAGATCTATTTGCAAACCCTAGAATCACCTTTGTGGGCTTGATCTATCCTACTCCGAATTCCTTTAGCAGGGAAGAAGGCAACAAATTGATTGATGATCCACCGTCGAACAGTGTGCACTCGAACCCTTAGTTCAAAATCTGACATCGCATGAGTAGAGCTCCCTTGTCTACATGTTTTCTCGATAGATTGCTGATGGCATTAAAAGTTGTCATGGTAAGAACGTGCATCTCTCGGTTTCTCTATCTCTTTCTTCCGTTGGAATGCTTGGTTGTACATGCCTTTTTAAGTCATCTTTTTCATAGATATCTTGTACCTCATGGCTTTCAACACGTCATTTAAAGAATAAGATTTTGTAATATGCTTAAAATTTCATGTTTAGACAAAGCATTTTTCATTTTTTACTGTTTTTGCTTTAATTGCTTGAGGAAATAATATCTACATATGAAAAAATAGTATGCTTTAAAATTATGTCCATATCTTTGTTTATAGGTAGATGGCAAAAATGTTCAAAATCATCTATAACTTGTGGACCAAAAAATTGTACAGGCTCAGCTCCTTCAGCTAGTGTTGGCTCGGTACTGGTGCTAGTTTCTCCATTACGTTAATGATGTTTCCTTAACTGTTTCATTTTTTATGTTTTTGGTGTAGGTGGTGTTGCATCATCTAAAAAATTGTTGGCCTCATCTGCTAGAATGACTGAAGACTCGCCTTCATACGATTTGCATTTTGCCTTCATAGTTGTAGACGACTTGAGTGTCCTATCGCTCCTGAGAGTTATAGAATTATAAAATAATATCATTTCTACATGAATCAGGTTGAACACTGCAACTACCTACTCCTTGCGAGGAAATTATTTGGATTTGCTTCAACCTGAGTTGGAATGGCAGTCGTTATGGCTTCCAGGTCTTCGATCTTTTGGCTCATCTCAATCATGTTCGTGATTAGATAGACCAGGCAATCTAATGCAGGGTTGATTAGGGCAACCTTAGAGGATTCGTCCTGATGATACTATTGACTCTGATGGTGAGGGGGAGGTTGCTGCTGGTATCTGGACTACGGACTATAGATTGTTGTTCTTCCTCCATGTATATCCATGATGTAGAGGTTGTTGGCGATGGGCCAGGTTGGGATGGTAATTCTGTCCTCCTTGTTGTTGGTTATATGGACGGTTGCCTGAATTCTGACCCTATGGTTGTCCCTGAGGATGGGTTAGCTGTTGATTGTTGCTCCAAATAGAATTCACCTCCTAGATGAGTGGTGGATGTGGAGATCAAGGCTTGAGGTACTGTGACAGGAACTCAGGTGGCTAGTAAACAACCATCTACGCCTGTAATTATGGCGGTTGCAGCTTGGGGGCCTGCAAGTAGTATATGTGCTGGACCGGAGGTTGGCTGGGACTTGGTTGAGGTGGTTGTGGCACTGTCTCCTTCTTCTCAATTGGATGCTCAAGTGCATCTGTCACTAGGTTGCATGCATTAACGATGTTCATCAGCACCTTCAGCTACTTGGTGATGATGTCGAGCTTGTCTAGGCCCTTTATTCTTTTCTTGATCCCGACGAGCTTCTCTAGTTCATTGATCTCTTCTCAATAATTTCCACTTTAGACATGTGTCTGCTGATGATGTTGAGGTCGGAGTTGTCACACCTATACACTTCATGAGTATCCACCATGTTAAGATTCTTGTGGAGGATCTATGGTAGTGATTGAATCTGGCTCGAATGAGATGAGGAAAGTGTGGCCTCTCCATCAGTCATCTCCTCAAAGATCCTCGTACTTGTTGAAATAAGAACATATGCATGCGGTGTCAATCATACGTTGACTATTTTCTATTAGGCTCTCGAAGAAATTCTAGACCAAGCTGGTTGTTGGTATGTCATGGTGGGGACACTTCTCTATCAAATCACTGAAACGCTCCTAGGTCTCATGAATGGACTCTTGGGGTACATGGGAGATGCTGGATATCTTTGACCATATGAGATTGAGACGGTCGAGAGGATAATATTTATGCAAAAAAGCAAACATCAAATCCTCTCAGGTCATCACCACCTTCCCTAAGTGGTTGATCAAATAGAGAGGTTTGCCCTGAAGGATGAATGGAAAGGTGGTCATCTTGACTACACCCGAGGGGATGTTGGGGTAGTGAGTGGTGATACACTACTTCAGACGAATGTAGGGTTCCTCATTGGAAATCCCGTGGAAACTATTTAGCGAAGAAAGTATCTATGGATTTAGCTCAAAGTATACGTGGATATACAGAATCTTGATACACTCAATAATGCGGTCGAACCCAATGTTGTAGGTCTACTTGAATATGGCCTTTGGTCAGCCTCTCCTTGCTTCTCCCTCGACTCCATTATGTTTATCTATAGAATGGTTGTCTTCATCATCACCATGATGATCATCAAATCCTCCTCCTTGGTTTCCTCCTTTCTCTTCTGACCTTCCCCTCATGCCATTTAACATCTACTGGAAAGAGACCAAGGCGAGATCTTGGTCGATCAACTACTGTTGGATGGCCTGAATGGAGGCCAAGAGCTGGTTTTTCTCCTTATTCTGATTCATTCCCTGCTCAGTTTCATGTTCTGTGCTTGGGAGATGTGGTCCCTTTCCTCTACTAGTTGGAGCCATCTCTGATTCTGATTGTGAAAATGCGGGCTCCAAATTGGGGTCTAGATTTGCAATTGGGAAAATACCTCGATCAGTCTACATGTAGGCATCAGATGAGAGAATAATTTAGAATTAAGGTCAATTCTGAATTTTATTAGGGATGGAGAAGTATAAGGAGTGAAAATCAATCACCATCCAGAAAGGGTAGAACTCGAGAAGAGAGTGTTCCCTGTATGTGGGAGGTAGAAGAAGAGGGGAGTCTTGAGGGTGGTTCATGGAGTCTGAACCATGTACATGAGAATCGCTCTAAATTATAGGGGATGTCGAACTCAAGGAATCTATGTGGGTGTCAACGGAGTCTTGACCAAACCATCCTGGAGTTGACATCTTGAAGGAAAAAAGGAAGATCGATGATGAAGAAAAGAAACGATGATGAACAAGAAATAAGTAAAATGTAAAACAATAGAAGGTTCACAATGAGAAAGGGTCAAAGTGAAGTATGAAGAAGAGAAATGACAAAATGGCGCAAATGTGTAGGAATAGATCTTTGGACCTAATCTAAATCAAATAAATACCAAACAAAATGGATCCATCAACTCAACTTTGTGAAGTCGTAACAATTTGGCTATTTTTTATCTTTTCAATTTTAGAGTTGTGATTCAGGCAAAAATTGTAACACATCCTTAAGAGCTAGCCCTAGAGGAGAGTGTGTGTTGCCAGGAAACTACGATCTTCTTTGTATCTTGTGATTTTTACTTTTTGAGGTCCTCGATATCGGTCCTAAGGGGCTACTTAGCCAAAGAAATAGAGAGAGGAATCCCATAGGTGAAACCACTACCTCCCTCACAAGTTAGGTACTCGGATGCAAGACGATGAGACAAAACACACCTGTGAGGGTGTGGCTATGCTCAATACTTCAGATCTTATCGAATGGTCTACACAAGGCAAGAGCACTGTCATCAACAAGACCCTACTCATCTACGAACGATAGAAGCATCAATACTTCACCAGTCCCAAGTGATAATTGAGGCAGCCACATATTAGGTTTTTGGCTATAATCCTTAAGAGTCATGCCTCACTCTGTCTGGAGGATACCTGAATACAATGAGGTCTTTTTGAACCCCAAACAATGATGTTCCTTGCGATTTTAAATTAGATCAAAGTTTATGTAGCAATCCCCTTATTTTATTTTTTTTAGTTTTAGACTTTTTTGAGTATTTTCAATTACTATCACCTAAATATTTTTTGGATTTTCTTTAAACCTGGGTGCTCAAAATTAGAGGTTGAAAGTGACAAAGGGATTCAAGGCGACACTAGGATGGAACTGTCACCCATAGTGCCTAAATAATGAATGCTGAGTTAGAAGAATTACATTGCTCCCCAACTCTCTCCATGTGGGACGCAAGGACGAAATTTGTAAACCTAATCTATATGAAATGTAGGCAGTGAAATTGCCCTAAGTAGGAATTGCTATTAGCATGAAGAGCGTATTGACTATTGAGTAGATCCAATAACAGACTACATGAGCGCGCAATATATTAGATGTTTGGAACTTATCTAACTCGCTCAAGCAATCCTGAAAATGCTAGAGTCTCATTTACATAAAATAAATAAAAAAAGACTGAAATAATATATCATGGAAAACAAAGAAAATAAATGAGAAGAAAATGTGAGAAAACACGGTGAGTCCCCAAGTGAACAATCACTTGGTAAAATAGGTTCCAATGTTCAGTGTCCACAAGTATTATTATAACAAAAAATGGAAATAAAATGCAGTCTCTCTCACACAAAAATAAAATAAGAAAATGCGCTATGCTAATACTACTCAGCTTCTCTCCCATGCTCTCTCCAAGTTGCTCACAATAAGAAGAGCTAGTCTCCTCGCTGCTTGGTTGCTCCAACTCCCTATAGAGTTGCCTTCGCCTTGAGGTCCCTCCCAAGAAAAAGAAAAGAGGTATGATTAGCACAGATAAACAACTATTTCAAATAAAAGGAAAAAATAAAAGCAGAAAAATAATGAAGGAAAACTAGCACAAAAAAATCTATCCTAAGCATTGCTCCTCTACAGCGATGCCATTTGATGAATTATGAAATTGAAGTGTCTAACATCTAGTTTTGGAGGGCTTATGGTGTCCAAAAAGTCAGATCCGACAATTGTTGTATCGGTCTCTCTCACAACACTAAACACACAATCAAAGCATGTAATCAACAATTAACCCACACTAATGCTCAACTAATGAATAATAGTGAGATAAAATTTATTATACCCTACATAATGATATGTATAGTATGTAAGAATATGGGTCGTAGAAGAATCAATGTTGATCGAGATGATTGTGAGAGGTGGGTCAGAGGATAGGTGGTTCACAATGAAAACGACATCTAGAGTTGAGCTCCAACGAACTACAATCCTCAGATTTTACGAAAAAAAATGCTAAGCTAACTAAAATAAAATGAGGAACTACTCTACTCTAAGTTCTAAGAACAAAAGGAGACTAAAATATAAGTCTCTACCTCAAGAAAGAGGGAGCCTAAGCAGAGCTACAGTGGAGACGACCAACAAGATCGGATCATGCACTTCTAACCCTCTTCCTCTACAAGAAACTCTCCAGCGAAGTAGCTCCTGTCACGAGTGACCTAACCTAGGAGAAATCTGAGGATTTTGGGTGCTTGAGAGATATCAAGTTTGAATCTAAGGTGGAGGAGGGTATTTGTACATGCAAATGTTCAATCGGGAAGAGCGCCTCAAGCAGAGAGCCATCGATTGGGGAATCAATCCAGTGGGAAAGAGATTCGATTGATGTGCAAAATCTTTGAAGGAATCACCCAAAAGAACGAAAGGGTTGATGGGTAATATTCAAGAAAGATGGGGTAGCGGTGAGATCTGACAGGCCTAAGGCTCTAGTAGCTCAATTGACCAGCGGGTCAACCGAGGTTGAGCCCTGATTGGGCCACATCGACCGCTACAAGACAAACAAAAAATAAAAGAAAAAGTAAATAAAAACGACATTGAAAATGATTTTATTATTTGTCATAAAACATGAAAAATATACATTAATTTATGCAGTAATTTAATATGATTTTTTTATTTTATCAAAAAAATATAATTTTTATTAATTTTTACAAGTTGATTTATTATGATTTACTTTTTACAAGCATAAATATAGCCACATTTATGCATATAATTTGTATTTTATTTTTTTTATGTTTTAAATTTTTATTATTTAATATGCATATTTTTATATTTATAATTAATTAAATACGCATAAATATATTTTTATTATAATTTTCGAAGATATTTGTATACTTAAATAAATATGTATATTTATTATATATGTATATGTATGTATAATTCATCTACATATTTTAATATGCTATTTATATTATTATATTTTTAATGGGTTTATTTTAGTTTAATTATGTATATGTATTTCATATTTACAAAATTATAAAAGTATAAAATAGTGTAAAATATAAAGAATAAATAAAATAATTATTTTATTCGGTGCACCATAAGAGCCCAAAACCTATTTTTTGCGTCTTAACTCCAAATTTATTGAATCAAACTTCATAAAATAGAAATTTTAATTTTAGTAACAATAAAGGTGAGTTTGGTGAATTTTGAGTACATATGGAGAAGATACATGTCGTGAAGCTTGTATTTTGGCTTTTTATTTTTAGTGTATAGAACATATTGTGCACTATTTTTGGATGAAGCAAATTTATATTTTTCTATACATTTTTATCTAAAGTTTCATGTATAAAGTTTATTGATTTGAAGTATGAATAATAAATAATAAAATATGTCTCAAAATAAATTATTCGTGGATAAAAATTAAGGTTTTATTGGTCATTTTTAGCCCTTATCTCCCCCTACTTTATTCCTTGCCAACCCAATCATCATGATGCATAGGTTTCGAGGTTTAGGGTCATTCATTACCTATGGTTTTCTTTTCTTGTCGTCGTTCTTTTATTTTAGCTTCAAATACAATATTTTATACAAATGTAAATAACAAAGGTTATTTTATGCAAAAAATGTTATATAAGTGTATTTAGCTAGGGTTTAAAGGTTAAATAAAATAATAAAGGTGATGAAATGTAAATTCATATGTCCCTTGCAAAATGTCACGTACCCTCACGTTTATGCACAGTTGAGGTAACATGGACTAGACCGAACAGTAAATAAAATAACTAAGATGGCCTAAGTGTAAATATTATAAGAAGTTTTAAACAGAAACTGAAATTTTGTGGATTGAAAAGTAAATTACAAAAATAGAGGGGTAATAGTGCAAAATACCCCTCGAAGCATTGATCGATAACTGAGGATGCTCTTACTTGCCACGCGTCGCCTCCTGGATGACCAATGACGATTCAACTTGGATGGATCGTGTTAAAACAAACAGCTTGATCTGACGATTGAGGCGTACTGCATCTGACAACTACTATAACATTTGGAGGCTACTCTAGGTCGGACGGTAGGGAGCATCCCTGGAAGAACATGGAAGAACTCATGTACATCGAGCTTTGATCCATCCTACTAATTGCCTCCGACCACCGGAGAGTCTCCAAGTGGCGCAAAATAGAGCTGGATGTCCCCATCAATGACTGGGCAACTCAAAAGAGTCCAGGGCCCATCGATGGGGTCCTAAACATCCAAGGATGGTAAAGCAGCTGAGAAACCTCTGATTTAGCAAGAATTGACCCAGATGGGGTCCTCATATGCTAGATCATGCGGTGTTAGATTCACACAATAAAAAGGAACACTTTGGGTCTGGTTTGGTGCTTGAATCAACGAAGATGATGTGCGGTGGAGGTACTCTGGTGAATGGCAGAGGAGGAGCATCGATTGCTCAATATGGAGAAGATCAAGGTTGATGGAGGTCCGCAAGATGTAGGGAACGTGTTGGGGGTAGGAAATGGACTGGTCAAGTCGAACAGAAGACAATCAGAGCATGGGGAAACAGTGGTCGGAGAAGAAGCTTCAGTGAACTGCGAATTATAATTTTATGAAATACAAGGAATAAAGCCAATCTAAACTAAAAATTAAACTAGTTATTGATACTGCTAGGAATAGAAAATGCAAGGAAACTATGGCTCAATAGAATAAGGAGCCAAGATGAAGCTCCGCATGAAGGTCTTTAGTGAGATCGGATCTCTGCCATTGTTCCTCTTCCTCCATGCCAAAGACTCCAGCGAGGTTTCTGTTGTCACCAACAAGCTCGAGCATAATGAAGTTTGGAGATTTCGAAGTTGGAACGTGATCAAGTTTGAATGAAGGTTTGAGTAGTTTGTTTGTACATGGGGCTCTTGATTGAGGGCTCCAGACTCAGTATTGCACATATAGAGGAGACATAGTGACATGAAAGAACAATGATCGATGTGCAAAATCGATGAAGGGGCCATCCCTAGAGGATGCAAGGATCAGGTGGAAAAAAATCGAGGAAGACGAGGTGATCAACGGGTCTAACACCTCTATAGGAGTAGGGGCTAGCTTACTAGTGGGTCAACCGAGGCAGCCCTCTATTGGGCTACGTAGGCCGCTAGGCAACGAAAGAAAAATAAAGAATTAAAAATTCAAAATAGAATAATAAATAAATTAATGAAATAAAACTCAAAACATAAAAAAACTGTTTATTATTTTATGTAGAATTTTATCACGATTTTTATTTAATTTTATGATTAATTTATTAGATGTTAATTTTTACATGTATACTTATAAGTATATTTACCCATATATTAAATATTTTTTTATTTTTTGTTTTATTATTTCATAGACACACTTTATATATTTAAATTTATTTTAATTATACATTTAGGTATATTTATTGTATTTTTCCTAGTTAAATTGGATACTTAAATAGTTATTTGTTTACTATTTACATATATGTATATTATATATATATTAAGTAACATTATTTATTTTGTCATATTTTTAATGGTTTTATTTTAATTATATTATATAGATGTATTTTAAGTAATACTTATAAATTTGTAAAAATATAAGAAAGTGAAAAATAAAAAATATACAATGATTATTTTATACAGACATCTTGCACAATAAGGGCCCAAAAGCTAACTTTTGTATATTAACTCCAAATTGAATTAAACCATATCATTAAATAGATAATTAATTTTATGAATAATAAAGTGGAGGTTGATGAATTTTGAGCTTGTATGTAGAAGATACATGTCTGGGAAGTGCCTTTTTTTCTATATGTCCTGGGTACACTGTGCATTATTTTTAAGTCAAATAAATTTTGTATTTTTTGCAAGTTTCATGTTTAAAGTTTATTGAGTTGAGGTATAAAAATAAAAAAAGGGGTCCCAAAAGGTATTGAAGAATGAAAATTAGGGTCTATTGTGTATTTATTGGCCCTTATCTCCCCCGACTTCATTCCTTGTTAATGAAGTAATCATGATGCCTAATTCTCGGGGTTTAATATCATTGAATACCTATAATATTTCCATTTCATTTTCTTTTCTTTTTTTATTATTTTATGTTGTCATTAAATGTAATATTTTATACAATATTTACATTACAAATAATGAGTGTTATTTATGTAATTTAATGTTATTTCCTATATTTGTCTATGGTTTTAGGACTGAAATGAAAGAATAAAGGTGATGAAATGGAGATTCATCAGTCCTTATACTTGACTTTGCTAGTCCATAGAAAACTCTTATGCTCATAAGTGTAGAAAAATAAAATAAAGACAAGAAAAAGAAAGAACTTGGAGCAATTATTGGCTCTTTAACTAGTACTATTAAAATTGAAGTTTGGAGGTCGGTTAAGATCTTTGGATTCTTGGTTTGTTGGAACTACATCGAAGTTAGGAAATGTGACATAACAACCCTTAGGTTCCATATTCCTATTAGTCAGTTCTCTTCAAAGTCTAGTGAGAACCATCCTCTTAGTCGCATACTCTTGCTACCTTGAAATGATAGAACCATGTGTGTGAATTTTTCATCTCTCCCCTGACAAATCACTGAACTATCAAAGAGTCTGCCCTCCTTGTAGCTCGTCCTCATGGAGACGTATATTTACTTATGAGGACGTGTGCCAATAGTTTCACAATCGAGAAAGGAGAAGATAGAAGAATGGGAAAAGAATTAGGAATGGACCAGTGTAGTCTTTATTCCCTTGTGAAGCTCAATCAATGTAACCGAGTCTTCGTCATGAAGCATGGTTTTTCTGTAAGCTCTCTTTTGGTCTACCCATGTTTTGGGTTTTGGAAAAAGTTACGCCAATAGACCATTCCTCATCTGAAGCATTGTCTCATTCCAGTCTCCGGTCTTTAGATATCATGGCTACAATAACAAGTATGTTAGAGTACTGTTTTCAGCAATCCCCAATAGTGGTTCCTGGGCCACCCTTGATGAAGCATCCTAGCATCGTCCCTACCAAGATTCCAAAATCTTTCAACAATCGTTCTAGGTTGAGCTAAGTATTAAATGCGAGGATTCTAGTCATGCCACCGTCTCAAGAGTCGTACAGATGATATGAAGGGTTCTAGCAAGACAATAAATTGACTCATAAACATAGTCTCATGGAATCTTAAGAATTAAGTCAAGGTGACCTGAAGTGTCCCAATTCGAATCCTTAATGGATTCCTCTAAAATTAAGTGGATTAAGGTCTATACCAACCTCTAATCTTCATACTTTATTTCAGACTTGATCAATTTTTTGATTGTTCCAAAAAATGCAAATGCTATGCACAATGCAAGAGAAATATTTTTGTGAAACTATTTTATATTTTTGAACTTTTTATTTCTTTTTTAGGTTGGTGTACATTACCTTAAGAGTTTACAAGCTAGTGCTTATTTACAAGATTTATATACAAGTTTTAAATAATTTTATAAAAACTTTTATTTGAGTTGTTATTTAAACAAATCACTCAAAAACATTTGGAATACTTTTCAAAAACATGTCGAAAACTAATTATTGCAAATAATTTGAACAAATATTTTTCTTTTAAACATTTACAAAATTTGAAAATCATTTTGCAAGGATTTTCCAGCAATATGTATAGATTTTTCAAAATATTTTTGCAATTATTTTTCAAATCATTTGCTAATAGATTTTCAAAATTTTATTTACACAAATAAAATGAATTTTATCAAATAAAATATTTTTTACAAAGGTTTGAAAATATTTTGCAAAAGTTTTTCAAATAGTTTTTAAAAATATTTTACAAGATATTTTCAACAATTTTTAAATAATATTGCAAATAATTTTTAATCCAAATTATTACTTATATTTACAAAGAATTATTATGTATTTTATTAATTAGCCATATTATTGAAAATATGCAAGTACGAGTTATGGCTAAAGTATATACGACATATATACACCCCGTATACTTTGCTTGAGCTATGTACTCATAGTTAAAAGAAAAAAGGAAGTCATAACTCATACTATGTTTAGAAAAGCCAATATTATAACGACTAAAGAATCAAAGAATGAGAAGTTCACTGTCCCCTATACTTAGGATTAAATAATGCTAAGTATAATAGAATGTACACAAGGCAGAGGGGTCAATGGTGGGAATGTATGAAATCATCAGTTCGATTTATCTCCTCATATACTTTGGGTAAAATATCCCTAAGTATAGGTAGAATATCAAGTGTTGAGGAGACATGTGAGCGATAAAAGAATGAGTAACTCACGGTGTCCATTCCCCCTATACTTAGGACAAAGTACGTCCTAAGTATAATAGTCATGAAAGGGATGAGTACCTTTAGGAATAATTAGAAAATAAAAAGAAAAATAAGAAAAGAAAATCATTTTATGTGATTTTTAAGCTTAAGAATCTAATCCATCTAGCTCTATCAGATCTTCTTGAAACACCACTTGTATTAAATCTACAACAGACATGAATGTATCATGCTGTAGTATGACTCAACAATTGTCCATTGAATATAAAAGGTTGTGCACTGGGTGACAATTCAGATATCAAGAGGCTTCCGTTGTCACACACAGTTTTTACTATGAACAAGACAGTCCATTTGCTCTTCAGTTTGCTTGGAAAGATTTTCAACTTTGTGTCAAACAACCACACCTTCTACCCAGATTCGAAAGTACTTCTATGCATGTGCTTATCGTGCCATTTCTTGACTTTCTCCTTGCACATAAGGTTGTTGTTTTACGCATAGTCTCTGAATTCAAGCAGGTGGTTCATATCAACTTTTTTGTTTTTCCCAGCTTTCTCGAAATCTAAGTTACACATATTCAATGCCCATAATGATTTATTAATTAATTCCACAGGTAGATGGCATGGCGTGCCATAAATTAGGCGGTAGGGAGATATGCCTGATGAATTACCATTCATGCACATTTATTCATTCATTTTAGGCTTTAATCCCAAGATAAATGCATGTAATTTTCAATAACATACCTGACTTACACATGTATATTAATCTCTATGTTGTATATTAATACATGTATTTCAACCCTAAAAAATAAGGAATAAATAAAGGAAAGAAAAATAAAGGAAGTGTCCAAGACACTGACTAACCCGGACCGCCAGACCAAGTCAAACGTTGACTTGGTCGACAAAGAATAAAGTAGGGGGAGATAGGGCAGAAAAATCACATGAAAACAAGCAATAAAAACCCTAATTATTTTGTCAATATATTGATTTTGGGACCTATTTTATTATTTATTATTTATTATTTATTATTTATTATTTATACATCAAATCAATAATCTCTGACATGAAATTATGGATAAAAATATAAATAAAAGTACAAAATTTAGTTCATGTAAAAATAATGCACAGTGTGCTGAGGCACACAGAATAAAATGTCACGAATAAAATTTATCAAACCTATATCTTTTCCATATAATCTAAAATTTCAACAAAATCACCTTTAATTGCATATAACTTTTAATAAACTATTTAATGAAGGAGGTTTCATTTAATTTGGAGTTAGATGCAGAAGTTGGCTTTTGGCCCTCATTGTGCAACATACCTATATACAAAGTTTATTTGTTCTTTACATTTTTATGTTTCTTATATTTTTATAAATATGAAAATAATACTTTAAATAAATGTACATGATGAAATTCAAATAAAATCATTTAAAACACACAAAAATAAATGATGTACTTTTCTACATGGGTAAATATACCTTTAAAGTACCTATAATATATGTATATATATTTATTTAAGTACGTAAAGAAGTTTAAAAAATTAAAATAAAAATGTATACATATGTAATTAAATATAGTGTAAATATTAAATTATATTTATAAAATAATAAATTATAGATCACAAAATAAAAAGAAAATAAGGTTTATATAGGTACTTATACATATAACTTACATGTAAAAATCAAAACTCAACAAAGAACTTTATAAAAATAAATAAAAATCCTCAAAATAGCTTATTAATTATGTAACATATTTCAAAAATTAAGTTTTTTTCAATAAAATCATTTTAATTTTATTATTCTTTTATTTTTTGGGTTGTTTTGTCGTTTAACACCTGGTTTGCGCTGACGTGGCCTAATCCTGGGTCACGGACTGTTGACCTCGAGTCAATAGCCCCCTCCCCTTTGTTGTCTACTAAAGTTGTCGATCACTGACTTCTCCCGTTTTCTCATAATCTCCATTGCTTCTTTTGGCCCGAATCCTTTTTGAAACATGGAGATCAGATCGCCCTCCTATTCGTGGAGCATCTGATTTTGATTTTTGTGGAGCAACCACACCATAATCCTATTTTCTTTTTCCCACTTTTATGTCAGCTATAAATAAGCAGCCACCTTCTCATTTTATCAGTTGATCTTCATCCACTGCCTACAACCCCTAGGATCCTTAGTGGAGCTTCCCCCTTGTGACAGAAGGCCGCGAGCTCGATTCTTGGCGTTGACAGAGGAGGAGAAGGTTGATCCCCCTCGACGGAGACATCTCTGATGAGCATATGCTCTCAACTTCATCAGGCTAGTAAGTTGTTATTTTCATCCTTATTTCAGTTATTTATGTTAGCAGTAGCATAGTTTTAATTTCATTTTAATTTAATTTTGTATATTATTCTCAAAATCTAGAAAGAAATGATTACCGAAGCTTTCATCTCCGGCTCCATTCCCATCTATTCCAACCACCATCACCTGCTGCTTCCACCTCCATCAGTTACCCCTAATGCTTCTCCATCTATCTGACGACTCCATACACCATGAATCCTAGTAAATCAGGCCAACCATGCCATATGCTCTACCATGCATTGGAGGGCCTCCGAGTCACTCCATTCCATGTTCTCTTTACATCTTTTTTGGGCTCTAAGGCTTCGCCTGTAAGTCCCCATGCTAATCATGCATGTAGCGAATGATAAGGGCTCCATCTGGGGGTTCTCTATTCATATGAAGGTGCTCATGGTTCGTCGTTCTTCGCCGATCTCCATGACCCCATCACTGGGTCTTGGACGATTTGGTGAACATCTACAGTTGTGCCTTTGTCCTAGACATCTTCTTCGACCATCAGCAGGCTGGGAGGAGTTCGGAGCTGAGTAGGAGTAAGGATTAAAGCTTGTCATGCCCCATTTCTTCTAGCTCACTTCTTTGTCATTAGATGAAGAACGAAGTGCCAGACTCTCCAGTAGCCATTGAATAGAGCCTTCTTACAGCCATCGGATCCATCTGAGGATCTAATCTCAGCTGACTAAAGGCAAAGCAATATCCGACCATTTGGGTCATTTGATCTGGACAAGGTGCGCATCTGGATCATTTCTTGGCAACCAAGGATTGGGCAAAATACTTAGTAACCCCTGTTATTTTGGAATTTATCAGTTGATCCTATAACTATTTATGCTAGTTTAAAATCTTGTGCATATTTTGCATCTGGTACCTAGAAGTTTTTGCTATTTTTTAGTCCATGTCACATCACCTCATGTACTATCCCACATGAGGATTTTTTATGGGTGAATTCCACTATCTATTATGTGTTTTGAGGGACTTATTTGGAAATGTTGAAACTATTCTTGGAAATTGCATTTTAGTCCTAGCTAGTATATGTTAAAATTATATTTTATCGGAAAAATTACTTGGATGCCCCTAGATGTTTATTTTACATATATGCCACATCCAAGCATTTCTATATTGTGCTTAAGCCCTTGGATTTTGTTTATTTGTTAAAAATGCATACTTAAGGTTTCAGAAATTACATAATGGTCCTTGTGTGTTGTAATTAATTGTTTGATTTTGTTTTAATGGCATTAAATGTATAATTAATTCCAAAAATTCTAGGAAAACTACTATAAATACCTTATATAATATTATATCACATATATTTATGTTAAGGTATTTGTTATTATTTTTCCAATAAAAAATTCAAAACTAGTTATATTTTATTAGTTTTAACTTTAAAAAATCATAAAAATTAAAATATAGCTTCAAAAATTACAAAAAAATAGGGTTGATGTATTTTATTCTCCATTATCACATATCCAAAAATCATAAAAAATTACAAAAAAACCTTAAGATTTCAAAATTCATAAAAACTTAATAAATCGTAAAAACTTGTAGAATATTAAAAAAATTTATTCTAAATCTTGAAATGTTCTTCATTTTGTTATCTATATAGAAAAATCATTTTGGGTCCTTTCTGAGCTGATAGCTATTTCTTAGGTCCTTCTAAAGTTCTTGTATTTTCTGTTTGTTTTGTTTTATGTATTTTGATTTTTAAAAATCCATATAAAAGTTAAAATGTCATAAAAATATCCTAAATAGAGAACATATAAAAACACCAAAAAATATATTTGGCTTATTTTGACTTTATTTGGTATATTTGAAAATCCAAAAAGCCTCCTCTTTAGATCTCTTTATATATCTCTCACATATCACTTTGTATATTATTATCCATTTTTATTATATGCTATTATTAAAAACATTTTAAAAATTAAGTATATAGATGTATTGAAGAAACGGGGCTGCAGGAACTTTATTTCTTGTTTCTGGTTTCTTGCCTAGGGGGAGAAGGATAGGTTTTTTTCGGCATGCTCCTCTGATTTACGGATTCGCAGGGGGCCGACAGGCCCTACTACTCTGTTTCCTGACAATGACTTTAATCTATAAAAAAGATAAAATTAAAAATCAAATAAAAATCAGAAATCCTTAAAAGCCCACAAAAACACATAAAAACCTAATTAGGACGCGGAATCGATAATTTTGTGCTTGATTCCTTGAGTTGGGTTTAATTTTTGTAGGTTATCCATATTTGCTCATGTAGACGACACTCTACGTGCTTTCCTATGCACATTTTTTTGTAGAGTTAAAAAAAATTCATAACTCACACACTTGCATGATTTCCTTATAGATGCATACCTTCGGATTTTGATGAATGTTTGATCATTGATCGATTTGGTTGAGTGATATCCAAGTACTGAGAGAGGCACAATATAGCGATTGCCAGATTCAACTTGTTGGACACAACAGGCCCTCCAATACCGAGCGTTAGGAATTCACACATCTCTCATACCACGATCATTTATGACTAACAATGCCAAGAGGATATTTGTACGTAGTGCGGTAAGCCCAAAGAACTAAGACAAGCAACTATGACCAGTTCTTCTTATCATGTCAATCAAGTTTCTACAAGATTGTCTTTATCTCCATGTTTGAAAATTAAGCTAAGCCATTCTACTGTGGGTGGTACGATGCAACAACACGATGTTCACTATCGTACTACTTCATCAATTTCTTGACTTCGTTATTCAGGAAGCGGCTTCCCCCATCAAATAAAAAATTTTTGAATCTCGAACCGTAAAATGATATCATCCATCAGGAATCAACAGACGATATGACTATTTGCGGCTTGAGCAGGGACAGCCTCCTCCCATCGACTTACATAATCAACGACCAACATTGTTTTCCAAACCCTAGTTGTTAGGGAATGTGCCCATAATGTCAATGCCCCATGCATCGAAGACGTCCGACATCTGAATGTATTTCAAAGGCATTGTGTTATGAGAACTGATAGTCAGTACATCTTTTCAAATAATCAGTTGCATCCTTGAATAATGTTTGGCACCAGAGGCCACATTGGAGCACTTTTATTGTTGTTCACTTTCCATATATGTGTCCACGAGCTTCAAGTTTGTGACAATGTGAAGGATATTGAGTATCCTCAAGCACATCACGGAAGCGTGTTGATCGCATCGTATGCGATCAGGGTGACTAGTCGCACTAGTCTCTAGATGCTACGAAAATTAAAAAAAATTAAAACTAGAGATGAAACCACATGATCACGAGAACACTTCTCGGATCGTTTCATCTAAAAGATCCTCCTGTCTCAAGTCCGATCCACGAAAAACGCACTTGCGGGCACGATGATGAGTCGCGTTCCTCCCCGCAATCCTCAATGGATCCCCTAGTTTCGTCACACGAAATCCGTCGTCTTCCTTTAGAGCAAGTATCCCCGAAGAAGAAGGAGATCCTCGAGTCGTCGAAGGCGAAGCCAAGAATCTCTCCTTTGTCAACACAAGATGGACGACCATCCTTTGGAGGAGAGAAAGAGAGAGGG
Organism: Ottelia alismoides; assembly: GCA_037367405.1. Lineage (NCBI taxonomy): Eukaryota > Viridiplantae > Streptophyta > Magnoliopsida > Alismatales > Hydrocharitaceae > Ottelia > Ottelia alismoides. The sequence continues at coordinate 158,744 of JAZKJV010000547.1, read as the reverse complement.
CGAGAATGTGAGAGAGAAAGAAATAGAGTTGTAACCTTGTACAACTCTTAATAATATCCTTTGGAAGGCTAGGCTAGCCCTCCTTTTATACTAGTTTGGGATCCAATGGATCTCAATCCATGGGATACATAGATCCAACGGCCACGCTTGGTCTATGTTAAATCAATGGCTATGATTGTTGTTGGTTAAAACCAACAACATTTGTTTATAATTAAATTAAATATATGTTGCAACATTATCAACACAATTTAATTTAACATAAATCAAGTAATTAAGAGATTTACCAAGATAAGAAAATGGAGATAATGTAGCCTCCTAAAATGGGGCATCACCCATGACTATTTCATGGGTGACGCCACCTCATCAATGGTGGCTTATTATCTCCTTTTTTTTATATCATATTATCTCTTAATAATTTGTGATAACTATTATCACAAAATTATTCACCAAATTAATTCCAAATTAATTTGTGGATATTTCAATCATGCCACTGAAAATATGTGAATCATATTCACATCCCAAACTAATTTGTAAATGACATTTCCAGTTAATTAACAAATGTGAATCCAATCCACATTTAATAATTAACAAATGTTATTTACTAAATTTCTCTCTCTTGAATATATGTATATTATAAATCATATTTACAATAAACAAATATTATGGATAATAATATCCACATTCTCTAATCCTTGATAATTAAATCCCATTTAATTAACTTGGATAATCATTCTCACAATATGAATCATATTCATATTAAGCTTGATAATTAAATCTCATTTAATCATCAAGTTCTTCTTGCTTGGATATGTATTTCATCAAATGAATTATTCTTGAACCATTTCAAGAATAATGTGCTTTCTCCGCAGATACTTGGAGATAAGGACAGGGCGATTGTATTATTCCACGTATAGTGACTTGGATATTGAGATCTTATCTCAAATCCTGATCTTACGAACCTACCATAGATGCTTTATTAAATCAAGACCGCAAATCTAATCTTCTCATTGAATCCGAATCTCATTCAGACCAGTGTCCAATACTTGGAATAAGATCAGATTGCTTCTCTACTGAAAGGAGTCACTCAAATCCGGACCTGTTTCATCACTCCCTCGGAATGGAAGCGTCATGGATATACAATTGTTTATGATCACATCACCCTCAGGTATTCCCAATACCTGTACATCCTACATACTGGAAGACCCATGATCAACCTGAAGATCAAGATCAATTTTACATTGTCTTCTTTAGGGTTTGATCACTAAGTTTCTCATTTAATAATTGAAATTTGGTATCGATCATATACTTTCCAAAAGCATATATCATACCTAGGTCTTGATCATATACTTTCCAAAAAAATATATATCAAACCTACAAATCAGTCAATCTTCCAAAGCGAGACGATCGTGCATGGAATTTGATTCTTCCCAATATCTCATGAGTGAGCTCATGTCTTCCTGTTCAGTAGTGAACCTGTATGATCCATTTGAGAGATCGTATTACTCATATGCCCTTACATGCACACCAGCGCGCTGGTGTATAGACCTTGGTTAGGTCATCAACCTATTGGTTTGCCAAATGTACATACTCAGACATATAGCAATATATTTGTCTCCGGTCTGAGGATGTGTGCCTATGCTGTGACAGCATTCAACATAGGACTTAAGTTATCTCGATCTCGTTAAGTCAACTCTTTGACCTAACTAATCTGACACCTTCGAATCACTATTCCCATGCAGAGGACCTACATCAAGAGGTCGGTCAGATATCAGCCTATGTGAGAAAGGATTGCCATCTCCTACTCAGGCTGGAGATCACATCTTAACAATCATTTGACGGTGCTTGATGAGTCCTCAATCTAACTCTTTAAATATTCATCCAAGCACCAGCCTCTATGATTCAATAATTGAATCAACAGCTGTATGATCATTAAGATAGCCATGGTACATAACCCTAATTGTACAGAGGGACCTATTATGCAAATTTTTTATTCTTCGTTTTAGATCAGGGAATGATATTCGTAATAACATTTATTGCATAATGGCTCGCTGTGGGCTCACATGTCCAACAATCTCCCACTAGCCCAAAAAGCCATTAATGGGATAATCATTTAAACTCACACTCATGTGACAATTATAGGCTATTTAAAAAAATAGCTAGGTAAGATGATCAGTCACTCTGTTCCCGTAAGGCTATGCCAAGTCCTTTTACGACACTTGCATATCCCAAGGTAACAGTGCTCGCATCCAATGCGAATGTTGCATCTAATGCAACCAATACTCAATAGTGTCCTTGACACTATTGCTCAATAACCAGTATTTCCATAAATCTTATCAGAATACCCTTATTCTGGGAGATCACTATCTCTCTAGGTATCCACAGTTAAGACCTTTTAGATCTTTATCTATAAAGTCTTAAGTTCTTGAAGATATGACTTTGAGATCACTATCTCAAAAAATCTTGTCATCTATGAATATTTTGTTATTACTGCAATTAAGTGTTCTTTCTCCATGTTGGATTAGTAACAGTTTACTACTCCCAATGCATGGCAGATATCTGGCTTTTATACACATTTAGCATACACTTAGCTTCTCGTAACTGATGCACAAGTGCAAGCAGTTCTAGCATTAACTTCCTCAACTCTTTGAGGTGCTATCCCTTTAGATAGGTCAGCACCAAATCTCAAGGGAAGGAAGCCTTTCTTGGAATTTCCAAGAATGGAATATGTCCAAGGTGTACTACAAATGTGACAGTCCCAATACCCTCTTTTCTTTGCTTCTAAACAACTTCAGAACTAAGATCTAGGAGGTATTCTTGAGATCATATCTCAAGGTATGGAATAGCCAGATCATAAAACACTTATTATCATCCTTATATCATTCCAAATGATTAGGATATTATCTACATTTAGCACGATGAACACAATGGCACTCCCACTAAGCTTCACATGGTACATCAAGATTCTATCTGAAATCATAATATTTATAATTTCATCAAATCTCACGTTCCAACTTTAAGAAGCTTTTGAGTCCATAGATAGTTTCCTTAGCTTTCACACCTTACCTTCCCCAAACATGAAGCCCTGGGGCTACTTCATGTGAATATCCTCAGAGAGGTATTCTTTAGAGGAATGCAATCTTGAATTACATCCTGAAGATGCAATAGTCAAGTTGTGTAGCTAAGGTTGGCAATATTCTGATGAGTTTAAGCATGGTTACCGAAGAGCAAGTCTCATCGCAAGCAATGTCTTCTCTTCCGGTGTGTAGCTCATGGCTACGAATTGTGCTTTGAAGGTCTCTACCTTCTCATCATGTTCCCTCTTCTCTTGAAGATCCATTTACACTGTAATGGGTCTCACCCTTATAGGTGGATCCTCGAGGGTCCATATACAGCACTTGTATATGAAGTCTACTTTAGACTTTATTGCTAATATCCATATCATGATCCTTAGGAGCTTCATCACATGAAGTCCGATCATTGTCAGGATTAATTGACACATGGAATACATCCTCAAATTCATTTGAAGAGGTATTAGTGCTTCATCTTTAATTGTCCCTTTTAGTTTCTGATTTTAGGAGCCTCATTATCTTCTCAACATCAAATGAGTTCCCACACTTCATTTTTGTCTTGATTCTCAAGAGTCTCAATCCTCCAAGAATCACATTCTCAGAGATGAGATATTTTAAGAATCTCAGGGTTATAAAGTAGGTATCCAATACCATCCTCCTAATGAAGCAACACTCTCAAGTGCTAGATTCCAGCTTACATGCATGGAACCTTATTAAGGATATATATTGTAGTCTCTACTACACATATATACCAGGAAACTAAGAGGATAATTATGCTAAAATTCATCACTGATCAAATCATGTCACACATGATCCAATTGTATCTCCCTGGAACTCTATTGAGTTTAGGTTTATCAGGAGGAGTGAGATAGAAATGATATTCATATCTGCATAAGGTATTCTTTGAATTTTATCTAATAGGTACTTGCTACCTTGGTTAGATCAAATTCATTTAATCCTCATTCAAACTTTTGTTCTAAACCAAAATTATGACATTTTTGATTCAAATGTTTCTCAGGTGAAGAGAAGAAATCTCATATCATACATAATCATCAATAGATATCACATATCCATAATGTTCATTATGATATAGATGATCAACATACATCAATATGTATGAGATCTTGAATACCTCGACATCTAACACAATTTCCAGAGAAGGGCGTATTGGATATTTTACTTTGAATACAATATTCGCAAGTATTTAAGATCTGAAATTTTAGACATTCTAAAATTTTATATCTAACTAGTCTATTGATCAAATCAATAGATAAATGTCCAAGGCTTGATGCCAGATCATTGTCAAATGATCTTCATCCTCCTATTGATCTTATAAGGTTTGATTTTCAGTATTAGAAATCTTAATGAACCATTCATTAATTTTCTAATTTTGCGGAATCCACTAAATGTTAGATTACTATCTGAAATATTTCCATCATAACTCTTTATGATAGTTCTATCTCAGAATTCATGTTCATTTCCAACATTTAGAAACAAACAATGAGTGTACTCTACTATCTAGGTCATAGAGACATTCTCCAGGACTAAGGGCTCTCCCACTGAGAATATGAGGTCTATCTATCCAATAGAGATTGCTGCAACAATTACAGCAATATTCATGTAGATGATCACTAAACCTTAAGATCAAATTTCTAATCTTCTAATATATATATATATATATATGCAACCAATTGCAAATGTCCTTAGAAGATTGGGATACAATTCTCAGACTTTATCTTATGAAATAAGAAAGTCAGAGTCAATAATTATATGTATATTATTCGGATGCTCTATCTGAGTCCTTCACTAAGGATTTTAGACAGATTTGATAGTCATAATATCAACACATCAACTTATTGCAGTATTGGCATTCATCCAACTCTTTGGATGTCATATGGAAGTCACAGAAGTAGGTCAACTCTTTGACTTTCCTTCTTACATGGGTCCAACCCATGCTTCCACTGTGCTCTCTCCATCTATAAACAATCATTTCTTAAGACTAAGGATCTCTTATGTTAAATTCAAAAGAATTCAATGTAAGAGCATTTCAACATTTATACATGCTTCACTAATATGAATATCATGAAGCTTCATGAATGACTTGAGTATAGATAGTAGAATGATGACACTCATCATATCTGCATTCATCTTAACTCTTAGAGACTTAGGTTCAGGTAGGTATTCAAACATTTTGAATACATCATCTCTTTCGAGCCACCATTCTGCATAATGCAGAGAACTATGTCAATCATGATTAAATGTCTAGAGCACATATGTATGCCAGAACATCTTCTTATATTTTATAAGGATTATTTGACAATTACGATCATCATCGACATGTCACTTCTAAAGTACATTCGGTGAAAGATCAAGACTATAGAGACACACAAACCCTAAGGTGATGTATTATTGTCTTATTTAATTGTCATTCCTCATTATGTTGAGGAAACATACACATTGCAATCACATACATTATGTATCCAATTGCAAGTACAATATCTGGATCATGAGTCCAATCCAAGATATTTTACTGGCTATTATTGAGTATAACATTGAGTGGGTTTGACGAAGGATTATCTGAAATAAGAAATTTGCATAAGTGTATATATATTATATATACATATTTTACTTTGATTTAGGAATTTTTATGTCAAAGTTGTCTTGCCTTGTCAACACTGAAAGTTCATTCCCACAATCACTTTCAATGTAAGAGATATTCTTACCATTATATCTCTAGCAAGATCTGGGATCTCCTTTCCTATCTTTTCGCATCCCAATAATATAAGAACTTACAACTCCGATAAAAAGAAGCGGGAACTCATTCTGCCTTGCAACTCCAACTTGCATTCCCAATTCGGTCTTTAACACCCGGGCCCACCACCTCTAAGATGATGTTGACCCGTTGCTAATTGAACCAACCGTCAACAGGATTAGAACTCTCTATGCGCAATCCAATATCGCCCCAATAATACGAGGACTCGATATTGGGGTCACTACGCATATGGCCTTACTCTTTCGAGAAGCAAAAGAGCCTGATCCAGATGCGCTTGCATATAGGATCTGTCACTTTGGACAGGCGTCTCCTACATATAATCCCTGGCGACGGAAACCCTTCGCCGTGACGGGAGACCATGGATGTCACTTATGTGATCCTGCACCTCACATTCAAATTTTATAATTAATTATCGTGAATCACATTCACATAATTAATTCTTCCAAGGGAAATACACATCTATTCAAAATAGAATGTTTATTGGATATAATTAATTTAATCACAATAATTTAATCATCAATCCAATCATCAATCAACAAACATGTCTTTTAGTTGAATAGTAGGTATATTCTCAAAGTACGTATTATTCGAATTTTAATAATTAGAAAAATACACATTGACTTTCTCCGGCATTATAAAGTCCCTACCTGCTGTCATGGCCAGTACCGACGAGAGTGAGACGGACCACATACGTTGCAACCCGCGACCCCAATGCTCTCCGACTAGGCACCACATCCGCCTCGGGAAATGATAATACCAGATGGATCATCATGTACTTTGAGATGCTCATCGGTTTTTCAACCGAAATTATACCATATAATATACATAAAAATAATTTTGATTATATTATAAGGATATTTGCTAAACAAATCCCCAATCCTATTCAAGCAAGAGGGTTTTTCATGTAAAAGTTGTCCTACAACTATTGTAGGATAAACTAAGGTTTTCATGAAATCAATGTTTGTTGATGAACCAATGATCAAGATCTATTATCTCATCATTGTGGTTTAGGCAAATGTCATTCAATGAAATAATTATCTCTTTAAATATTTCACAAATATTTATCACTAATTATTTCATAAAATTAACAATTAATTTTCATCATGATAATTGAATGACTTATCACAAGGTTCAAGATCAAAAATGTCAATTTCCAGCAGTCACCCCCAATCACTAAAATTAACTTATCTCGATCAATTTAAATCCAAAAAATGCAAATTCAGTTTCCTAAGATTTATTATTTGATTTATTAAAGAACCCAAGTGACAATTTATGCATTTCGAGGCGGATTAAAACCGTAATTATCTCATTAATCACGTTTAAATCTGCAGTTCCCGCAACAGTGAATATAGGCATATTCAAAAGACCATATCTTGAGCAAATGAAATCCAAATTTAGTAAACTCAAGTCCTATGGTTTCCTTGTTTAATGGGAAACAAAATATAATTAAAAATTTCGTGTTTAAACGTTTTAAATAGTACAGAAAAATTCAATTAGACAGAGGTGCGAAAATTGAAATTCAGTAAAAAATTCGCAACCCTTTCAAGAACCAAATCGTCTAAGGTCTATGGATCATATCCAAAACCTTATTCTATCTATGGCTCTGATACCACTTGAAGGATATTGAGTACCCTCAAGCGCATCACGGAAGCTTGTTGATCGCATCGTATGCACAACGGAAATTAAAAAAAATTTAAAACTAAAGATGAAACCACATGATCACGAGAACACTTCTCGGATCGTTTCATCTAACAACAAAGTATAAGGAATACCTCTTGAAGCGTGGTTGCGATCGTGAGATTGATAACCGCCCCGCACCCTTAGTTAATTCGGTTAGATTATTGTCCAAATTAATTAGATGTCGTTCGTTGCAGTCGGATACGAGAGGGCTAATCAAAAACCACTTTAATTAGATTCGAGTTAATTTCAAGCAGCAATTTTTTTTACTTGGTAAAGTCCAAGGTCGAACTCAGGGAGGCAGTTGTCTCCTTAGGTCAATTTTTTGCAAAATCCAAGTGTGAGATTTTCGGGGAATATATTTTTGGTCTTTTTCGGCTTTTCTATGCAATACATATGCAAAATCAGGCCAAATTAAATGTTAATTCAGAAAGATGGTCAAATTAATTCCAAAAATTATGAAACTTGGCCAGATTATGAAATGGGATGAAATTAAGCTACTCTAATTTTTTTGTAATTTTTAGATGCACGGATAATAAAATATGCAGACTTTAGTGAACATAACTAAACCAATTTTAATAATTACCAAACGATGATATTTCTCAGAAATAAAATTAGTCCAAATAGATCTAATTAAGAGCTATCCAAATCAACTTGAATTTCCTTAAAACACTTCACGGCTGAATAACTAAAAATCAATTAAGGTTTTCACTAAATGATTTTTCTGAGACATACTATACAAACTATACGCCCAAATGATGTGAATTTTGGATATGTTGTAGCATAAACTTAGATCTACCAACTACGATTTTTCAGTGATTTTTCGCCAAGCAGAGAATACACAATCAAGTAATCAATCAAAATGGGCAAAATATTACAATTTTCCACCAAATTAATTTCAATAAATACTCTGCAAATCAGAAAAATACAAATAAATGCTATGATGGTAGAATAAGAAGTATACTACACAATGCAACTTTTGAAATTAAAAATAGATGGCAAAATGACAATAAGGCAAACGTGCAAATGCAAGGTTATAAATGCAATACAGAAAATCAAAAAGAAGTTCAAATGAAGCACAGGGACTTACATGCAATAAGAAGAAACTTGAAATTTTTTAAAAACTTGCAAAGGGGTGCAAGTGTCCCCTTTGCAAATACCCGTTTGTCTTATTATCCGATAGAACTCCTCTGCTTTGCTTGCTTGAAACAGGGGAGGAGGAGCTTCTTGGACCGGCGGTGGAGGAGCGTCGATGGAGAAGGCGGAGGACGGTCGGAGAGGTGGTGATCTCCACCTCCGTCGACACACGACGCGAGGTGGAGGGCCGGTGCGGCGCTGTGAGCGACTTGGCGAGGAGGAGCGGCGTCGGGTTCCCACACGCGGGTGGAGAAGGAGGTGCGAGAGGATGGTGCCGGTGGCAAGGTGGGCGGCGCCCAGCCGCGTACGGAGGAGGAGCTGGGCGCGGTGGGCGAGCTTGGCAGACTGGAGGTCAGGCGGTCACGCGCGCTGATGGAGAGGAACGACGTGGCTGGAGGTGTTGGCGGGCGTATGAGGCACGAGGGCAGCGGCTCGCTGGGCTGGGAGCTACGCACGCGCCGCGCGTGAGGCAGCGGCTGGGGTGCGTTGTCGGAGGCCCACGACGCTGCAGGGGGGTGAGGCGCGCACGGGCTCACGGTCGGCTGAGAGGGGCGGAACCCACTGTGGTCGTTGACGGCGAGGGAGGATGGCAGGAGGTGGAACTTTGGCCGACACACGGCCAAGTCGTCCGGCAGAGAAGGCGAGACGACCGGAGGAGTACCTGCAATGAAGGAGAAGAGCTCGAGCGAAGGGCCCGGCCGTGGTGGAGGAGGAAGAAGAGAGGAGAGGGAGAAGAAACGTGAGGGGGAGTGAACAGGGGATTTCACAAAATCCCATGCATTTGTTTAGCGGACGTAAATAAATGATTGATTGGTTGATGAAAATTCCTCGAAAAATTAAATAAAAATCACCGTTGCGTTCGCAACGTGTGATTTATCCGTTGAAGTGAAATCGATTTGGTGATTCTGTGATCGGACGAGGATGAATCGAAGAGAGAGAGAGAGAGAGAGATAATGAAATGAAATGAAGAAGAAGAAGGAGAAGAAGGTTACCTATAATGTGGATGGGGAAGGTGCCTGTGAGGAGGAGCTAAGATGCTCTTGTGGTCGCTCAATGCGCGGCAAGCGGAGCTCGAGCAGGCCTCGTATGAAGCTTGCAGCGACGAAGGTTATAGCCTCGTCGGATCTCGCCAAGAAGGAGTCATCTTCGCTCGGAGAGATCTCCTGGAGCTGTCACCTTCAGGGAATGTAGAGCTGGGCTTCTTCTCTCAAGTGGCGGATGAGGATGATTGGAGGGATGGAGGAGATTATAAAGAGGAGGAGGAGACACTTGGAGAAGAGATGGAGAAGATGGAGAAGATGGGTTGGGATGGGTTGTCGATGGTTGGCTTCCCCCTTAAGTTAAGGGAGAGTGGAAGAAGAATGGGTAGAGAGGAGAGAGAGGATACCACTTGGCGCGCTAGGATGCGGCCATGTGTCATTTATTTAATAAAAAGCAAAAACCAAGGAGTTGACACGTGGCGGCTTCTGGAGCCACCACGTGTCGCTCTCAAAAAAAATCCAAATCTAAATGGAAAGAAAAATCGAAAAGCCATAATAAAAGGGATTAAATCAAAAAGTGGTCAACACGAATGTTACTCGTCTCGACGAGATCTACAACTTTCGTGACGGGCCGAAAATCGAACGAGATCATCTGTACAAAAACATATTTTTGGGTGGTATCTTATAGGTTAAAATACCACATTTTATCTTTTACAATTTTTTTGTCATTTTTCAATAAGAGAAAAATCAAAATAAAAATAGAAAAATATGAGAAGAATATTTACAACTTAATCTAATTTTTTTGGATTTTTATTAATGAAGAAAATAAAACGATAAAATGCAGGGGTAAAACCGTCATTGTGTACAATGTAAAAAGGGGCCCAAAACCCAAGTTTTGCATACGAGCTCCGATTTTGATGAAATTGGTCTTGTTTCGAAGGCCTTTGAATGTATATTACTTTAAAAGTGAGTAGACCTCAATCGGACACTTTATGAGAGGATATGTGTATTTTAAGGTTCATGATTTCAAACTTGGATTGGAGTTTTATTGGTTGATTTTACAAGTTAGTATTTTTTGATATTTTTCTTTAATTAGTGTTAGTAATATATACATTATGGAGTTGATTTTATTAGATTTGGAGTTAGTATAAAATATATACAAATAAGGTATTTTAGCTAATATACAGGTGAATGTTTACAATTGAAATTGGCTTCTTATTTTATGCAAATATGAATACTAAAATGCAGATATTATCAATGTATGCATGAATGCTAATTATGCGATATAAGTAGAAATATGCCTCTAATTACTCGGGAACAAAGCTCTATTTTCAACTTTTAGAGTGATGAATCGCAGATTCATCAACCCCCTATACTTAAACCTTGCTCGTCCCCGAGCAACTAAAATGAAATGCAAGATTGAAATGATTTTGGGTTCCATACCAAGGTCATGAACAAAAGTTTAAAATGGAGCTTGACTCGACCTTTGGATTAATTGTGTGGTGGAACCTTATTGGGATCTGAACTTAAGACCTAACAGACTTCAAGTTCCACAAGTCTTCTATTCAAGACGCCTCAACAGTTAGGTCAGAACAAATCCTCAAACGCAAATTTCTGATGACTATAATTCTTACTTGTACTGTGCAAGTGATAATTAGCTCTCCACATCAGAAATGACTCGGAACCAGCCTCCTCTAACAAGGTAACTCAATAACCCGGTCTAGTAACTCTTTCCTCGAGGAGCGGGGTATTCCCTTCTAAGTTCAAGTGCGACCAACTCAAGAGGAGGGGGTAGAGAAAAGAATAAAGGATGGACGGTAGCCAGTGTAGCTAACCTATCCCAGGATGCCTGACCAGTGTAGCCAAGTCATCCAGCTGCAGACTTCTTGCTAGTATACATACTCCAACAGGCAAAATGTTTTTTTGGGCCTGTCTATTTTTTTTGCTTTTTTTTTGCTATATACAAGGTGCAGCATGTACATTAGGAGTTTTTCCTCTTGAGCCAGTAGACTATCCCTCTTTTGAAGCATTATTGCAACCCACAACGTCCCGTCCTTAGACTTCAACACCACCAGACTAGGTTGAGATGCACTACCCTCCCTAGAGGAGGATGGATGTTTCCACCCGTGTGCTACTCCAAGCTAAAGGATTCTACCTCCTCACCACCTCATCAATGAAGAGCTACGTGCATTGTGCTTTGTCCAAGTTAGGTCACTGTCTAAAAGAATCATGCGTGTGTACGAGATATTCTACTTAGACTAATCAAGATGACATGTGAACATAGACTTGTGGACTCAAAGAATTAAGTCACTTGACCTGAAAAATCTTAACTCCAGTTCCTATAAGGTTCCTCTGAAATTAGGTTGATTAAGGTCAAATCAAGCCCATCCTCAATATCTACTCATAACTCGGTTCAGAACCCATTAGCTTTTCACCTTGCATATGCAAGATATGCAAATGAGAGGTGCATATGACATGCTATGAATGAAATGCAAGACTTTTTTTAAATGCAAAGATGATATGTAAGAGTAAAGAAGAAGCCTTATTTTCAACACATTTTTTTGGGTATAAGTATACAACAATTTGTATTATTTACAACAAGTTACTAGTTTATACATAGTATACAATTTTTTTCGGTATACATCCAACAAATTTTACAAAAGTATGTTTTACAAGAATTTTACATTTTTTATACAAGTATTATACATATAGTACAATTTTTTTTCAATTTTTACCCACCCTGTAATTATTGCATAATATATACAGAAAATACGCGAAAATACGCGAAAGTACGAGCTATGGGTAAAGTATATATGTAATATATACACGCTCCCCTATACTTAGCGTGTGCTATGTCCTCAGAGCACGAAAAGCGACCAAAAAGACATAGCTCGGGCTAAGCGTAGGAGAGCTAAAATTACAAAAATGTATAGAAGTCGCACCGCCCCCCTATACTTAGGCTCTTGACTGCCTAAGTGTAGAAGAAGATCAAAAAAATGGGGCGGACGAGGGCAAGAGGAGAAAAGGATGATTATACAATGCGGGCATCGGTCCCCCCTATACTTAGGCTCAGGTCAGCCTAAGTATAGGACAAAAGTGAGTAAGAGGACTCATGTGATCTGGAGAATGTACAAAGAACCGACTCAAGTGACTCCTCCCCCCTATACTTAGGATCTGGTCATCCTAAGTATAGTCCAAGATAGTGATGTAATGAGACGGGGATGAGTTACTAGAGTTGCGGGAGAAAGGATAGGATGTACAAGAATGATGATATATACAGATGAGTCGGTCTGAATCTTTCGAGATGTTGCGGATGGCAGGAGTTCACTGCTGCAAGGTCTCATACGCGGCTCGAGGTGTATCTGTTGTATCTGTCTTGTGCATGAATACAATCTCTTCAACATGGACTAACTGCTCATTGGATTCGACGAAGTGCTTCAACAGCTGTCCATTAACTAGGAATGTCGGTGCGTCATCTGCGAGATCTGAGATCTCGACACATCCGCTATCATGCACTGCTCGGACAATGAATGGTCCCGTCCATTTGGATTTCAACTTGCCTTGGAAGGTTTCCAGCCTTGCATTAAACAACCATACCTTCTATCCAGGAACAAAGTTCTTCGTCTGATATATCTATCATGCCAACGCTTCACCTTGTCCTTGTACACCAAACTGTTGTCATATGCACGGTTTCTGACTTCCACAAGCTCATTCAGATCCATCTTTCTCTGCTTCTGCCCAAGATGCGTGTTCCAGTTGACCTTTTTAATTGCCCATTCTGATTTATGCACTAACTCTGCGGGCAAATGGCACGGCTTTCCGAATACCATTCGGAATGGGGAGGTGCCTAACGGTGTCTTGTAAGCTGTCCTATACGCCCAGAGGACTTGATCCAAGATCTGAGACCAGTCCTTCCTGTCCGGGCGGACAAGCTTTTGCAATATGGTTTTCACCTCCCGATTCGACACCTCAGCCATACCATTGGTTTGTGGGTGGTAAGGACTTGCGACACGGTGTTCAATGCCGTAGTCTTTCAGGAGTTTCTTCACCTCCCGATTCACAAAGTGGCTACCCCCATCTGATATCATCATTTTGGGTATCTCGAACCTGGAGATTATGTGCTCTCTGATGAATTTACAGACAGTTCTGCTGTCTGCGGCTCGGGTCGGGATAGCCTCCACCCATCTGGATAGATAGTCTACCGCAAGAAAGATATATTCGAACCCATGGCTAACAGGGAATGGGCCCATGAAATCGATGCCCCAGGCATCAAAGACATCACAAATGATGACCGGCTGCATTGGCATCTCATCCTTGGAACCGACGGTTCCTCCCATTCTCTGGCATACTGGGCACGACTTCGCGAAGGCGGTGGCATCGCGAAACAGAGTTGGCCAGTAGAAGCCACACTGAAGTACCTTCCATGCGGTCCTCTTCCCGGAGTGGTGTCCTCCTGCCTCCAAGCTGTGGCATAAAGAAAGGACACTCCGGTATTCCTCCTGAGGAATACACCGTCTCCAGACACAATCCGGTCCTTCGAAGAAAAGGATCGGATCCTCCCAATGGTAGTGTCTAGCGTCCGACTTCAGTCGGTCGATTTGGCTCTTGGGCCAATCTTCGGGAACTTTCTTGGAGACAAGATAGTTCACAATATTGGCATACCATGGGAGTGAGTCGATAACAAAAATCGACTCGTCAGGGAAGGAGTCTCGAATTGGTGAATCCTCGGAAGTATTAAGATCTTCGAGACGAGAGAGATGATCGGCCACTACATTCTTCTTTCCAAGTTTATCACGGATGTCCAAGTCAAACTCCTAGATAAGTAAAATCCATCGAAGAAGACGCGCCTTTGCATCCTTCTTCTCCATCAAGTACCGTAGTGCCGTATGGTCAGTAAACACAGTTACCTTGGATCCAATGAGGTGAGATCTGAATTTGTCCAAGGCAAACACTACCGCAAGCATTTCCTTTTCCGTAACTGTATAGTTACGCTGAGCAGTGTCAAGCACTTTGCTTGCATAGTGAATTGCAAACGGGACGTCATCTCTTCTTTGTCCCAACACAGCCCCAACAGCATAGTCTGAGGCGTTCGTCAAGATCTCAAAAGGTAGAGACCAATCTGGGGCTTGTAGGATGGGTGTGTCCATGATCATTCCTTGCAAAAGCTTAAAGGCCTCAAGACATTTGTGATCAACAATAAACTCCATATCTTTGTCTAAAAGCTCAGTTAGCGGTCGGGCAATCTTAGAAAAATCCTTAATGAATCTCCGATAAAATCCAACATGCCCGAGGAACGACCGCAACTGCTTTACGTTGGTTGGTGGCTGGAGTCGTCTGATCACATCCACCTTGGCAGGGTCAACCTCCATTCCTCTCTTGGAGATGACATGCCCCAACACTATGCCCTCCGTCACCATGAAGTGACTTTTCTCCCAGGAGAGCACCAGATTAACCTCACAATATCTTTTGAGGACTCGGTCCAGATTCCTAAGACAGGAATCGAAGGAATCGCCGTGGACCGAGAAGTCATCCATGAAGACTTCCAGGAATTCGCCGACCATTTTGGCGAATACAGCAATCATGCACCTTTGGAAAGTACCTGGAGCATTGCAAAGTCCAAAAGGCATGCGCCTGAAAGCATAGGTACCAAAGGGGCATGTAAACGTGGTCTTTTCCTGGTCCTCCGGAGCTATGGCTACTTGATTGTAGCCCGAGAACCCATCTAGGAAGCAGAAGAACTCTTTCCCCGCTAGTCTCTCTAAGATCTGATCAATGAACGGTAGGGGGAAATGATCCTTCTTCGTCGCCGCATTCAAGCGTCTGTAATCCACACAGACACGCCACGACGTGGGTACTCTCGTCACGATCTCCTCTCCGTCCTCGTTGGTGGTCGTCTGAATTCCCGACTTTTTTGGGACAACATGAATTGGGGCCACCCACTTAGAGTCGGAGATTGGGTAAATGAAACCCACATTGCACCATTTTTCTATCTCCTTCTTCATGACCTCTCGTAAATTTGGATTCAACCGGCATTGGAATTCACGAGAGGGTTTCGCTTCGTTCTCCAAGTAAATATGGTGCGAACACAGAGCGGGATTTATCCCGTGGAGATCGGAAATGCTCCAGCCTATCGCCTTGCGGTTTTTCTCTAGGATCTCTAGCAAGCGAGATTCCTGCTCCTCGGTCAATCGCAAACTGATGATGACCGGAAATTTCTTGTCTTGTCCCGCAAGGAAGGCATATTTTAAAGTTGTGGGTAAAGGTTTGAGCTCAGGAATAGTGTGATCATCTAATAAGTCTGGCTCAATCTGATCTGGCTCGGTGTTGGAAATGGTTGGATCGTTCTCTGTGATAGCTGCCACCAAGTTGTTCGGCTCAGGAGTTGGATCGTCAAAAGTCTCCATGCAATCGGCAAAAGCCACGTCCGACTCGTCATCCTCATCTTCCGATTGTCCTAAAGAGGGGAGGACAGACAGGCCCAACTGGGCCTCTATGTCATCGAAGATGTAGGGCGATGCAGGTTCTGAGTTGTACTCGTCTCTAAGGACCTCGCAAACTGATTCATGCATTGGAACATCTCCGGAGGGGAGGGACTTATCGGTGCTGATTGGGTTCTGTCTCCATGGTCCAACTGTGTCTACATGATCGCAGTCTGTTCCAGTAGAAGAGTACTCGATGCTGGATTCTGAATCCAGTCTCTGCCATCTTGTCTGCTTCATCTGGAGTTCCTCATCTCCGCCTGGAGTTTGGAACTGAATCTTCCCGATCTTATAATCAAATAAGGCCCCTGCTGTTCTGAGGAAGGGCCTACCTAAAATGATCTGGGAGTCTCTCCAATTATGAGGGGTTTCCATATCTAGGACAGTGAAGTCCACCATGTATTCTTGTCCCTCGACTTTGATCACAATGTTCCTCAATTCTCCTTGGGACCTCTTAGTTGATTTATCAGCAAACTATAGGAGGGCTCTAGATTTCCTAAGAGGTCCGAGATTAAGCCGCTCATAGAGGGCTGTAGGCACCAGATTAATCGAGGAACCATTGTCCAGGAGAGTGCGTGCAAACGCGATGTCATCAACATGACTCACTACATAATGTGCACCCATATCTCTTCGTTTCCTTGGAAATGAGTTCTTTATTGCACAAGTCGTGGCTACTGATAAAACGTGTTTCTCAACACCGATTTTGATCTTCCTGCTAACCCTAGTAGGTGTGCATCTCACCTTAAGCTATTTTTGGAATGCAGGGGTCATATCCACGTACTTGTCAAAGGGGATTGTGACCTTGATATATTTGTTGCAGAATTCAACCATCTCAGGGTCATCTTTTTGGATTTTTTTGATTTTCTTCTTTCCACCCGTAAGAGCTCGGGGGAAAGGGATTATTGACTCTAACTCATGTTCGGAAATTGAAATCTTTTCATTGAAAACTGGAACTGAGTTATGTACATGACTCGGACTCTGAAACAGATTAGGACTTTGACACGAACTGAAAGAAACATGCTGGGGCGAAATTGGTGATGCGTCTTCCACTTCTTCTGGGCGGTCCTCCTCAGATGGAGGTGCGGGCTCTTCATCAGTTTCGCCTGACTCACTTATGGTGCGGCAATGCTGCTTCGAGGACTCAGATGTCCTCTTCTTCTGCCGGTGATGGTGGTGGTGGTGGTGTTGCTCCTCTTCCTCCTAGTTCTCCTCAGGTAGAGACTTGGAAGTTCCTTCCTTCTGTGCCCGTGCCCGATCAGGTATGGTCACGGTCCTTCCGCTCCTGAGGGACATATGATTTACATTATCGTACGAAAGGATCTCATGTTCTGATAAATAATTATCTGAATAGTATACCTGATCACGAGGTCGGTTCTGGCCATGGAGTATGTTGTTCGGGTTGGCCTGAACCTGTGCGGGAATCGGGGTCTTTGGCGCCATCTGTTGGTCCTGGGTACGAGAGACACGATTAATATCGGTTCTCATATCCAGATAATCATTCTGCATCTATTGGACCCTATCAGACAGGGTCTGAATCGCCAAGGTGAGGGACTCCAATTCAGTGGGCTGGGCTGGCTGATGTGCAGACGAGGTTCTGTATTAGCCCTGCTGGCCATGCCGATATTGCTGCTGCTGAAGGGACGGTGCTGGCCCCTGCTGAAAGGTGCGCTGTTGCTGCTTGTACTGCTGAGGCTGGTACCCTTGTTCTGGCCTGGACTGAAAGCGCGGTGTGGGAACGGGCTTGGTTTCTTGGTAGGCTGGGCATGAGCGGTGAGGCTGATCCTTCCCCATTTCGGCCTGCCTGACAATCGGGTCACGGCTATACCAAAGCCCGTTGATCTCGTACACCTGCTGAGGCTCCTCGTATCCGGTCTCCACTTGTGGGGGTGCATGCTGGTCCTGCTGGGTGTAAGTCTGATCCCAGCTACTCTGAGGCCCCGATGCCTGTTCCTGTACAAGATGGACTCGATGTACAGGTACAGGTGGTGCAGAAGGGGCGGGTAGATTTATCTTAGCTAGCTTCTCAGAAAGTTCCTCCACTTGCTTCGGTAGACGCGAAAGAGACTCAAGTTCCGCGACTCTCTTGTGGATCTGCTCGACCATGGTTAGCTTGTCAGCAATCAACCCCATGCTGGGAATGAGGTCCTCGGTCAGATCCTCTACAGTCCTTCGGGTTGTCTCGTTGGATAGGATTGAGGGAGACAACGTATAGGACCTGGTGGCCTGTGACCTACCAGTTTCCGCCATCTGCTCCATGATATTCCATACAGCGTGCTCGTTTTTGTTCAGATAACTTCCTCCACAGGCGGCACTGACTAACCCCTGCATCTCCGGGGTTAGACCACAGAACAAGGTCTGGACTAGGATCGCCTTAGAAATGCCGTGGCAAGGGCATTTCTGCACTAAGTCATTGAACCTATCCCATGCATCGTGAAAGGGTTCACTCGGTCCTTGGGAGAAGCTGGCGATCTTTGTTCTCATTTGATTAGTCCTACTGAGAGGGTAGAACTTTTTTAGGAAGAGGTCCTTGAACTGCATCCAGGTAGTACATATCACCCCTAAGTTCTTCAGCCAATGGGCAGCCTTATCTCCTAAGGCAAAAGGGGTGGCCTTTAGTCGAATATAATCTTGGCCAACATTGGGATGGCTAAGATTGTTGCAAACCAGCTCGAAGTCACGGAGGAAAGTGTACGGTTCTTCATTTATGTTTCCGTTGAACTTCGGAAGCAAACTAAGGAAGTGGGGCTTCGGCTCGAATGCCTGGGCAGGAACCGCTGGTGCCAACCAATTCTGAATCTCGTTCTCCGCTGGGTTGTAGGCATCAACCATTGGTCGGTCAATACCTCCTGCTGCAATGATCTGTCCCATTCTAGCTGTGAGATCCGCATTCCGTTGTTCGGCTTGGGCGAGGCGAGCCAATACTTGCTGAAGTGGGTCATCTGTGTTCTCCTCATCTGAGGATTTTTTTGGTGGCATCTTGTCCTCTAGTCCTGGGAAATGAAAATGGTCTGGTTTAGAGGATAAATCAGGGAAGGAATTCTTACCGAGGCGATGGTCTTCCTCGGTAAGATCAGAGGAGAGGGTAGGGTTGGTTTGAGAGTAACCACCCTGGTTGTGAGGGATCCAGAACTCAAGAGGGTCATGAGTCCTGGGTGGTCCAAGGTGCGCTTGGGCCGATGAAGATGAGTTACTTGGGGGACTCATAGAGAGATCGGTAAATAACACGTCGAGATCTCCCCAGTTACTCCTCTTGATGTGGCAAGAAGAAGATAGGATTTTACTCCTACCTGAAGCAAACAGGTTAATCCAAGACCCCGGGTTCACATTCAACGCGGTGAAGGACACGAGACCGAGTCTGATTTATCTTGTCAATTTTAAGTGTGAGTTTTCAAGCAAAATAGCAAGGATTACGCGGCCTATAGGGAAGTCGGCTCAGAGCCAGATGCGTCTTCCCTGTTTATCCTGTCGCCTAAGATACCGCCGATCCTCCCTTTCTTCGCTCTTATCCGGAGTTGGGGACTCAAAGACGTGCCCCTATCTACCTGCAAGCAGGCGGAGGCTGACAAAGCTAGGCCTTGTCGCAGAGTACCGCTGGTTCGCCCCTATCTACCCGCGAACAGACGGAGGCTACTTGGTACTTGTCAATGAGCTAAAAGTATCCAACTCGTGATATTTGCTAGGATCAGTTGGCCCGTGATATGGAAGGTGGGGATTTGGGCTCTACCTTAAGGTGTTCACACACACTCAAGTACCCTCACTCAGCCTGAAAACAAGGTCGGGGATTAGTCTCCCGCAAACAATTTTTCCAATTTTATCAATTTTTTTGGTCAATACTGTTAGCAGTCCCTGTTTTAAGTTAAGTTCTCACTTGTTTACTCCAACCACACAGCACGCCTAACGTCCAGTCCCAATTTCCGTTTAATTTAAGTTCGAAAAACTGAGGGGGAAATCGTGAAAAGTCGATGCACGAAAAACAATGATGTGTATGCTGAGTTAAGAAGACTTACAGTGATCCCTTCGCTTTTATGCAGGATGCAATACAATATTGAAATTTTACACTATATGCAAATGCAGACGACCAAATCCGCTCCTAGACAGGCAGTTCTATTAGCGTATGAAGAGCAGGTTTATTTGGACTAGATCTGCGGTCTAGGTGTGTCTTTTAAGTGTATGTGTGGTCCTAAAAATTACGAGCACAAGCAATTCCTAGAGTGGCTCAAGGAGCCGCTAGTGCAAGTCTAAGTTACAATTCAACCACACAGCACACGGGGACACGATTCCACTATTTTTACACACGCGAGAACCCGAACGGGAACCGCTGGAAATGATGCGAAAAATGTGGAAATAAATGAGATTACAGGTTCTCTCAAATCACTCAAACAAATTCGAATGCGTGTTCCTCGAAGCGTCTTCGACTCCGGTGTCCCTCGCACAAAAACAAGTTGAGGTCAGATAAAGAACGACACAAAAAATGCAAAAATTTAAAAGACAGAGAAATATTCACAAGAAAAACCGGGGGTCAGACTACCCGGGGATTGAAAATCAAACATTCAAAATTTCACTTCAAATTAACCTAAGCCGTGCCTCCCCGGCAACGGCGCCATTTTGATAACCGCCCCACACCCTTAGTTAATTCGGTTAGATTATTATCCAAATTAATTAGATGTCGTTCGTTGCAGTCGGATACGAGAGGGCTGATCAAAAACCACTTTAATTAGATTCGAGTTAATTTCAAGCGGCAAATTCTTTTACTTGGTAAAGTCCAAGGTCGAACTCAGGGAGGCAGCTGTCTCCTTAGGTCAAATTTTAGCAAAATCCAAGTGTGAGATTTTCGGGGAATATATTTTTGGTCTTTTTCGGCTTTTCTATGCAATACACATGCAAAATCAGGCCAAATTAAATGTTAATTCAGAAAGATGGTCAAATTAATTCCAAAAATTATGAAACTTGGCCAGATTATGAAATGGGATGAAATTAAGCTACTCTAATTTTTTTTGTAATTTTTAGATGCACGGATAATAAAATATGCAGACTTTAGTGAAAATAACTAAACCAATTTTAATAATTACCAAACGATGATATTTCTCAGAAATAAAATTAGTCCAAATAGATCTAATTAAGAGCTATCCAAATCAACTTGAATTTCCTTAAAACACTTCACGGTTGAATAACTAAAAATCAATTAAGGTTTTCACTAAATGATTTTTCTAAGACAAACTATACGTGCAAATGATGTGAATTTTGGATATGTTGTAGCATAAACTTAGATCTACCAACTACGATTTTTCAGTGATTTTTCGACAAGAAGAGAATACACAATCAAGTAATCAATCAAAATGGGCAAAATATTACAATTTTCCACCAAATTAATTTCAATAAATACTCTGCAAATCAGAAAAATACAAATAAATGCTATGATGGTAGAACAAGAAGTATACTACACAATGCAACTTTTGAAATTAAAAATAGATGGCAAAATGACAATAAGGCAAATGTGCAAATGCAAGGTTATAAATGCAATACAGAAAATCAAAAAGAAGTTCAAATGAAGCACAGGGACTTACATGCAATAAGAAGAAACTTGAAATTTTTTAAAAACTTGCAAAGGGGTGCAAGTGTCCCCTTTGCAAATACCCGTTTGTCTTATTATCCGATAGAACTCCGCTGCTTTGCTTTCGTGAAACAGGGGAGGAGGAGCTTCTTGGACCGGCGGTGGAGGAGCGTCGATGGAGAAGGCGGAGGACGGTCGGAGAGGTGGTGATCTCCACCTCCGTCAACACACGACGCGAGGTGGAGGGCCGGTGCGGCGCTGTGAGCGACTTGGCGAGGAGGAGCGGCGTCGGGTTCCCACACGCGGGTGGAGAAGGAGGTGCGAGAGGATGGTGCCGGTGGCGAGGTGGGCGGCGCCCAGCCGCGTACGGAGGAGGAGCTGGGCGCGGTGGGCGAGCTTGGCGGACTGGAGGTCGGGCGGTCACGCGCGCTGATGGAGAGGAACGACGTGGCTGGAGGTGTTGGCGGGCGTATGGGGCACGAGGGCAGCGGCTCGCTGGGCTGGGAGCTGCGCACGCGCCGCGCGTGAGGCGGCGGCTGGGGTGCGTTGTCGGAGGCCCACAACGCTGCAGGGGGGTGAGGCGCGCACGGGCTCACGGTCGGCTGAGAGGGGCAGAACCCACTGTGGTCGTTGACGGCGAGGAAGGATGGCTGGAGGTGGAACTTTGGCCGACACACGGCCAAGTCGTCCGGCAGAGAAGGCGAGACGACCGTAGGAGTACCTGCAATGAAGGAGAAGAGCTCGAGCGAAGGGCCCGACCGCGGTGGAGGAGGAAGAAGAAAGGAGAGGGAGAAGAAATGTGAGGGGAGTGAACAGGGGATTTCACAAAATCCCATGCATTTGTTTAGAGGACGTAAATAAATGATTAATTGGTTGATGAAAATTCCTCAAAAAATTAAATAAAAATCACCGTTGTGTTCGCAACGTGTGATTTATCCGTTGAAGTGAAATCGATTTGGTGATTCTGTGATGGGACAAGGATGAATCGAAGAGAGAGAGAGAGAGAGATAATGAAATGAAATGAAGAAGAAGGAGGAGAAGGTTACCTATAATGTGGATGGGGAAGGTGCCTGTGAGGAGGAGCTAAGCTGCTCCTGTCGTCGCTCAACGTGCGGCAAGCGGAGCTCGAGCAGGCCTCGTATAAAGCTTGCAGCGACGAAGGTTATAGCCTCGTCGGATCTCGCCAAGAAGGAGTCGTCTTCGCTCGGAGAGATCTCCTGGAGCTGTCACCTTCAGGGAATGTAGAGCTGGGCTTCTTCTCTCAAGTGGCGGATGAGTATGATTGGAGGGATGGAGGAGATTATAAAGAGGAGGAGGAGACAGTTGGAGAAGAGATGGAGAAGATGGAGAAGATGGGTTGGGATGGGTTGTCGATGGTTGGCTTCCCCCTTAAGTTAAGGGAGAGTGGAAGAAGAATGGGTAGAGAGGAGAGAGAGGATGCCACTTGGCACGCTAGGATGCGGCCATGTGTCATTTATTTAATAAAAAGCAAAAACCAAGGAGTTGACACGTGGCGGCTTCTGGAGCCACCACGTGTCGCTCTCAAAAAAATCCAAATCTAAATGGAAAGAAAAATCGAAAAGACATAATAAAAGGGATTAAATCAAAAAGTGGTCAACACGAATGTTACTCGTCTCGACGAGATCTACAGCTTTCGTGAAGGGCCGAAAATCAAACGAGATCATCTGTACAAAAACATATTTTTGGGTGGTACCTTATAGGTATAAAATACCACATTTTATCTTTTACAATTTTTTTGTCTTTTTTCATCAAGAGAAATATCAAAATAAAAATAGAAAAAATATGAGAAGAATATTTACAACTTAATCTATTTTTTTTGGATTTTTATTAATGAAGAAAATAAAACGATAAAATGCACGGGTAAAACCGTCATTATGTACAATGTAAAAAGGGGCCCAAAACCCAAGTTTTGCATACGAGCTCCGATTTTAATGAAATTAGTCTTGTTTCGAAGGTCTTTGAATGTATATTACTTTGAAAGTGAGTAGACCTCAATCGGACACTGTATGAGAGAGATATGTGTATTTTAAGGTTCATGATTTCAAACTTGGATTGGAGTTTTATTGGTTGATTTTACAAGTTAGTATTTTTTTTGATATTTTTCTTTAATTAGTGTTAGTAATATATACATTATGGAGTTGATTTTATTAGATTCAGAGTTAGTATAAAATATATACAAATAAGGTATTTTAGCTAATATACAGGTGAATGTTTACAATTGAAATTGGCTTCTTATTTTATGCAAATATGAATACTAAAATGCAGATATTATCAATGTATGCATAAATGCTAATTATGCGATATAAGTAGAAATATGCCTCTAATTACTCGGGAACAAAGCTCTATTTTCAACTTTTAGAGTGATGAATCGCAGATTCATCAGAGATCCCAAAGTAGAGATCCTCCTGTCTCAAGTCCGATCCACGAAGAACGCACTTACGGGCACGATGATGAGTCGCGTTCCTCCCTGCAATCCTCGATGAAGATCCAAGCAATGGATCCCCTGATTTCGTCACATGAAATTCGTCGTCTTCCTTTAGATCAAGTAGCCTCGAAGAAGAAGGAGATCCTCGAGTCATCGAAGGCGAAGCCAAGAATCTCTCATTTTCAACACAAGATGGACGGCCATCCTTTGGAGGAGAGAAAGAGAGAGGGCGAGGATATGAGAGAGAAAGAAAGAGAGTTGTAATCTTGTACAACTCTTAATAATATCCTTTGGAAGGCTAGGCTAGCCCTCCTTTTATACTAGTTTGGGATCCAATGGATCTCAATCCATGGGATACATAGATCCAACGGTCATGCTTGGTCTATGTTAAATCAATGGCTATGACTGTTGTTGGTTAAAACCAACAACATTTATTTATAATTAAATTAAATATATGTTGCAACATTATCAACACAATTTAATTTAACATAAATCAATTAACTAAGAGATTTACCAAGATAATGAAATGGAGATAATGTAGCCTCCTAAAATGGGGCGTCACCCATGACTATTTCATGGGTGACGCCACCTCATCAATAGTGGCTTATTATCTCCTTTTTATTATATCATATTTAGGGATGAGCATGGGCCGGGCTGGGCTGGGCCCTGAAGGGCCCATGCCCAAGCCCACTTAAAAACTTCGGGCCTTGGGCCAGGCCCAGGCCCGCAAAATTTCTTTTGGTTCGGCCCAAGCCCAGGCCCGACCCAATTCCTATGGGTTGGGCTTGGGCCGGGCCGTCCCATATTAACCCATTATATATTATTAACTTTGAGTTTGTGTTTAAAGTCAAACTCAATTCAAGTTAGACAAGCTAAAATTGTTTAAAATATAGGCCATAATACTTGTGAAACAACGAAAACTCAATTCTACCGGAGATGATTTCTCATTTTATACAAATCCACTCAATGTTATATACCATAAACGTCTCTCATTACAGAAATTGAAAGAGTGAACCAAGTTTACACAGTTAAAAACAACAGGTGCACCATGACTACATGCTAAAAGAAGGGCATAATGCTCGTATTAGGTAAAGATTCAATAATAGAAAATATTATAATAGAAAAAATAAACATTAAAAACTCAAGAATAACCACCAGAATCTAAGACATAGACTAATTAAGAAAAATTAATTCTGAAACAAAATATAATGATCATCAACTCATATGTCCCACACGACTTTCTTGATTTATAAACATTGTATGAAGATAGGATACATGAACAGAGTGTGCATGACAGGTGAGAGTTTCCATACGTGTAGGATATGGGAAGGGTTCGGGCCCTCTTCGGGTCGGGCCTGTGGGCCGGGTCGGGCTGGGCCAAGCCAAGCCCGAGCCCGGCCCCAAAAATTTCGGGCCTAAAAATTAGGCCAAAGCCCAGCCCAATGTTTGTTTGGGCTTGGGTCGGGCCTGGCCGGGCTATTTGGGCTGGGCTTCGGGCTGGGTCGGGCAGGCCCAGCCCAATGCTCATCCCTAATCATGTTATCTCTTAATAATTTGTGATAACTACTATCACAAAATAATTCACCAAATTAATTCCAAATTAATTTGTAAATATTTCAATCATGCCATTGAAAATATGTGAATCATATTCACATCCCAAACTAATTTGTAAATGACATTTCCAGTTCATTAACAAATGTGAATCCAATCCACATTTAATAATTAACAAATGTTATTTACTAAATTTATTTCTCTTGAATATTTGTATTTTATAAATCATATTTACAATACACAAATATTATGGATAATAATATCCACATTCTCTAATCCTTGATAATTAAATCCCATTTAATTAAATTGGATAATCATTCTCACAATATGAATCATATTCATATTAAGCTTGATAATTAAATCTCATTAAATCATCTAGTTCTTCTTGCTTGGATATGTATTTCATCAAATTAATTATTCTTGAACCCTTTTAAGAATAATGTGCTTTCTCCGCAGATACTTGGAGATAAGGACAGGGCGATTGTATTATTCCACGTATAGTGACTTGGATATTGAGATCTTATCTCAAATCCAGATCTTACGAACCTCCCATAGATGCTAGATTAAATCAAGACCGCAAATCTAATCTTCTCATTGAATCTGAATCTCATTCAGACCAGTGTCCAACACTTGGACTAAGATCAGATTGCTTCTCTACCGAAAGGAGTTACTAAAATCCAGACCTGTTTCATCACTCCCTCGGAATGGAAGCATCATGGATATACAATCGTTTATGATCACATCACCCTCAGGTATTCCCAATACTTGTATATCCTGTATACTAGAAGACCCATGATCAACCCGAAGATCAAGATCAATTTTACACTGTCTTCTTCAGGGTTTGATCACTAAGTTTCTCATTTGATCATTGGGATTTGGTATCGATCATATACTTTCCAAAAGCATATATCATACCTTGGTCTTGATCGTATACTTTCCAAAAGTATATATTAAACCTACAAATTCAGTCAAGCTTCCAAAGCGAGACGACCGTGCATGGAATTTGATTCTTCCCAATATCTCATGAGTGAGCTCATGTCTTCTGGTTCAGTAGTGAACCTGTATGATCCCTTTGAGAGATCTTATTACTCATATGCCCTTACATGCACACCAACGCGCCGGTGTATAGACCTTGGTTAGGTCATCAACCTATTTGTCTGCCAAATGTACATACTCAGACATATAGCAATACATCTGTCTCCGGTCAGAGGATGCTTGCCTATGTTGTGACAACATTCAACATAGGACTTAAGTTATCTCGATCTCGTTAAGTCAACTCTTTGACCTAACTAATCTGACACCTTCGAATCACTATTCCCATGCAGAGGACCTACATCAAGAGGTCGGTCAGATATCAGCCTATGTGAGAAAGGATTGCCATCTCCTACTCAGGCTGGAGATCACATCTTAATAATCATTTGACGGTGCTTGATGAGTCCTCAATCTAACTCTTTAGATATTCATCCAAGCACCAACCTCTATGATTCAATAATTGAATCAACAGCTGTATGATCATTAAGATAGCCATGGTACATAACCCTAATTGTACAGAGGGACCTATTATGCAAATTATTTATTCTTCATTTCAGATCAGGGAATGATATTCGCAATAACATTTATTGCATAATG
Source organism: Ottelia alismoides (assembly GCA_037367405.1). Classification (NCBI taxonomy): domain Eukaryota; kingdom Viridiplantae; phylum Streptophyta; class Magnoliopsida; order Alismatales; family Hydrocharitaceae; genus Ottelia; species Ottelia alismoides. Next base: position 131,453 of record JAZKJV010000547.1, on the reverse strand, counting down.
GCTCGTCGTGGGCTCTCATGTCCAACACAATGTTCTAAGACACATGTAATCTCCTCCTGAGGTATACACCTCCTCCATATGCAGTCTGCTCCCTCGCGTAATAGATGGGGATCCTCCTATTGATAGGAAAGGATAACTGATAAGAATTTATCAACTTTGATTTTTGACCAATTAGGTGGGGTCTTCTTGGAGACAATGTAATTGACAATATCAACATACTAGGTAAGTGAGGTGACAGACATAATTGTCTCATCTGGAAAAGTCTCTATGATGGGAATAGTATTCTACTCAGGAGTCTCAACTTCAAGAATTCTGAAGGATGATCTACCACTACATTTTTTACTCTAGGTATCTCTGATTTCTACATCAAATTTCTAGAGTAGAAGTATTCATCAAATCAGATGAGGCTTGGCATCCTTCTTGCTTTGCAGGTACATGATGGCAGAGGGATCCATGTAGATAATAACCTTGGATCCAAGTAGACATGATCTGAACTTCTCCAGGGTAAACACTATGTCTAGCAGCTCTTTATCTATGTCAGTGTAGTTCTTTTGGGCCTCATCAAGAGTTCTGCTAGCTTAATGAATCACAAATTGGAGTCCATCCCATCTTTATCCAAGAACAACACTAATTGAAAAATCAGAAGTACATGTCATGATCTAAAAAGGAAGAGACCAATTGGGTGGCTGGAGGACATGATCATGTATGATGAGATCCTTCAATAGATTGAAGGACCGGAGAACCCAGTAATCGACCACAAAATCGTTCTCCTTTCCCAAAAGCTCAGTCAGCGGTCAGGAAATCTTGTTGAAGTCTTCGATAAATCTTTCTATAGAATCCCATGTGCCCTAAAAATGACCGAACTTGCTTCAAATTTGTTGGTGGTTCAAGTTTGGAAATCATGTCCACCTTGGCTTGGTCAACCTCCATACCATGCTTGGATATGATGTAACCAAGTATAATACCTTCAATTGTCATAAAGTGACTCTTCTCCCACTAGAGCACAAGATTTACTTCACAACACCTCTTCAAAACTCGATATAAGTATCCCAAGCATTGATCAAAATTGTCCCCATATATCAAGAAGTAGTCCATGAATACTTCAAGGAAACTTCCAACCATATCGGTGAAAACTACCAACATATAGATTTGGAATTTAGTCGGCATTTCACAATCCAAAGGGCATTCTTTTGAAGGTGTAAGTCCCAAATGGACAGGTGAAGGTAGTTTTCTCCTAATCTTCTAGAGCAATGGTCACTTTATTGTATTCATAGTATCCATCCAAGAAGAAAACTATTCCTTCACAACCAATCTTTCGACTTTCTAGTCGATAAAGGATAGTGGAAAATGACCCTTCTTGGTTGTAAGATTTGGGCATCTATAGTCCAAACAGATGTGTCATGAAGCTGGTACCCTAGTCAGAATCTCAACTCTTTTGTCATTGGTAACAATAGTGATCCCAGATTTCTTCAGCACTACGTGTAGGGCTCACCATTTGGAGTCAAAGATGGGATAGATGAATACTACATCACAACATTTAGTAATTTCTTTAATGAAAACCTCCCGGAGATTGTTTAGTTTGCATTGGAATTCTCGGAGGGGGGTTATTTTCTTCTTCGAGGTATATGTGATGCGAGCAGAGTGAAGGACCTTGTGGTTTCTTTCAAGAACCTCGAGAATATGAGATTCTTGTTCTTTGGTCTGATGAGAATTTATGATGACCATATGCTTTTCAGGTTCACCCACAAGGAATGCATATTTCATTTTTGAGGGCAAAGGTTTGAGCTCTATTGCAGTTGGAGTCAGCTGGATGGTAACTTCAGCAACTGTAACATGTGTCAAATCTTTCATATATTTATTGTCTGCCATTATGCATTCAAAATATGAAATTAAAACATCGCATAGATCTACAATAAAATCATCTTGCTCAGGCAAGGATGGTTGTTCAATTATTTCAGTATAACCATCAACAAAAATCTCATCATCAAAGACCTCGATGAATGTGACTACCCTATCCAGGACTTCCTCAGCAGAGAGGAATTGTTGTATCTCTTTATCGTCCCAGAATAAATTGGTGTCTCTGATCACGCCTAAAAAGTCACAGCCTTCTTATTCATGTGGATCGAGTTCTCTCAATACAGTTGCCACTTCAGTAGGTTTCGGTTCTGGAACCGTCTCTATTAGCACTTTGTCACTACTGGAGTGGAAGGTGATCTTTCAAGTACCATAATCACTAATTCTTCGGTCGTTCACAAGAGTGGCCATCCAAGGAAGATTAGGGTATACAACAAAGGTGCGGAGGTGTCCATGTCCAAGATAATGAAATCTACAGGGGAGTGCATCCCTTGAACGATGAAGATTACATCCTCCAGCATGCCCCTGGGCCATGTAACTTATCTGTCTGTGAATTGCATAATCATCTTTGTGGGCTTGAGCATCCCTACACATAATTCAGTGAGTAGGGAAGAAGGCAACAAATTAATAGACTATTATCGAGGAATGTGAGCTCAGATTCTTGATTCAAAATGTGGCATTTGACTAGAGGGGCTCCCTTGTCTTTCTTTTTATTTGGGAGATTGTTGATGGAATTTACAGTGTCCATGGTGAGGATGTGTGTCTCTGCTTTCCACTAACTATTCTTGCAATTCGGACGCTTCGTTGTATAAACTTCTTTCATTACATTTTTCACAACATGCATATACTCCATAGCTTTAAGCAACTGCATTTCAAGAATAATGTTAATATTTTGACAATGGTAGAATCAGATAAACCAATTTTAAATTTTCTATGGATTTCGATTTAATTGCACCGACAAAGGAATATGTACATCATACATCATGTGGATCAAAAATGTGAAAAATCATCTACATCATGTGGACCAAAAAAGTTTGCAGGATTGGCTCCTTTGGCTAGCTCCGATTCGGTTGCTGCTTGGTTCTCCATCACCAGAACGGCTTCGCCTTGATTGCTGCTTTATTTTTGTATTTTCTATTTTTTTCATTTTTTTGTTATTGTGATTGATGTTGCATCATCAAAAAGTTCTTTAGCCCCACCTATTGGCCTGGCTGAGGACTCACCTCTCCCTTCACTATCATAGTCGCATGGAGTATCCTACTATTATTGAGAGTTACAACATTACATAAAGCTATATGATTTGCACATGAATCAGGTGGGACACTACAGACTACTTGCTCCTTACGACAAAAGCTGTTCGGATTGCCTTCGACATGGGATGCAACGATAGTCTTGGTAGACATCAGGTCTGCTATCTTTTGTATCATCTCAGCCATGTTCTTGATAAGCTGAGCTAGATAGTCAAGGGACGGGTTGATTGATGCTGCCTCGAAGGATTCGGCCTGGTGTGACCTCTTGCTCTTATGGTATGGGGGAGGATGCTACTAGTAACCCTGGGAATATTTAGGAGGAGGGGGAAAAGAATGATACTAATGGTACTACAGTGAGGAGCACTGATGTTGATAATGAGTAGTCGGTTGTTGATAGTTCTGTTGATGATATCCGAACTGCTAGTAGTTCTGTCTATAGGTATACCCATGCTGCAGAGGCTGCTGGTGATGGGATTGGTTGTGTGGAAGTTCTGCCCTCCTTGCTGCTGGTGGAATGACCGAATGGCTGTGTTCTAACCGTGTGAATGTCCCTGAGGATACGTTAGCTAATAATCATAGCTATAAATGCCAGTCACATATGGATGTGTGGAGGAGGTGAGGAACATGGATCAATGTACTGGGACTGATACGCAGGTGGTTGGTAAACAACCATATGTGTCTGTGACTGCGACTGCAGCTGTACGGGTGCATGCACATAATATACATGCTAGACCTAAGGCTGGATGGGACTCGGTTGAAGCTGATGTTGCACTAGAGGTTGGAAATCTTGGAGTGCATCAGTTTGAGACGTCCAAGTGGGTAGTATTTGTGTAGGAATGCAGACTCCAACTCTTCCCACATCATCACCACTTTCCCCAAGTGGTTGATCCAATAGAGTGCTTCGTCTTGAAGGATGAAGGGGAAAGTAAACATCTTGATTATGTCCAACAGGATGTCGGGGTAGTGAGTTGTGTTGCAAATGTGTTCAAACTCTTGTAGATGAATATATGGTTCCTCATTTAGGTTCCCGTGGAAATTGGGAACGAGAGAAAGGAATTGTGGCTTCATTTCATAGTATGTGAGGATAGAAGGAATCTGGATCCACTCAGTGATTCGATCGCCCTAGGGTTGTATGTTTTCTTTAGTATGAGCTTGGGTTGACCTCTTTTCCCCTTTCGTTAGCTTCGCCAGGTCCATCTACAAAATGGTTGTCTTCATCATTACCATAGAGATCATCATATCTTCCTTATTGTATTTCTCTCTCTTATGACCTCCTCCACAGTGAAAACCCGGAGATGGTCCTATAAAGCCTTGAACTTGATCGTCTCTCGGATCCTATATCATATGATCTGGCTCGTCAAGAGGAAACCAAAGAATTTGTTTTGTGTGAATCGGACTTTGTCTCGATTTGTTATGATTTTCGAGAGAAAGAGAAGTAAGGAGGTTTAAGACGTCATTAATCCATAATGACTGCCATTAAGACTAATTAAATATGATTAAAGAAACTAATGATGGATTAAAAAACACTAATTATATTAGCGACACTAATCAATAGTTAGCAATAGATAAGCCTAAGACACGAAAGTTAAATCGTGATTAGTAAAACTTAATAATGATTAGCGTTAATTAAGCAGCATTAGCGAATCTAGAATCCTCTAGAATGTTTTAACTTAAGAGCTAAGTTTCGTATAAGTTTTGGCCAAAACCATGGGCCGTTAACCGCAGTTAAGGTCTAAACCATGGTTTTCTAACCATGGTTAGCGGTTTTCTGGAGTCTATAAATACCCCCTACCCATCTATTCTCTACTATTTTGACTACCCCCACCACCCCAAGGGCTAGGATCGAGAGGTCAGGAGGAGTAGGAGTAGGAGGCGAGGAAGGAGTGCTAGCGAAGCACTGCCGGGAGAACGAGGAGGAGGAAGGTACGATCCTCTCTTAGTTTGCTTTGTGAGTTAGGTTTTCGATTCATGTTCAGTTTCCTTGTTGTTTTCCTTTCGGTGATTTTATAAGGAGAAATTTTATCGAAATGTTTCTAGAAATATGTCCCGATATAAGAGTAAACTCTGCCGAAATTTTCGTAGAAATATGTCCCAATATAAGGGGAAACTCTGCTGAATTTTTCTGAGAAATATCACCCTATATAAGGGGAAGTTCTGGTGAAATTTTAAGAGAAAATTATGTTCTTCGTGTTCTTTGTGTGTTCTTCATGTTCTTCATGTTCTTTGTATGTTCTTCGTGTTCTTAACACGTTCTTAGTGTTTCTAATATGAAAATGAAACTCGATCGTTTCAGGAGCTATAAATCATCCCGTTAAAAAATAATCACGATAAAACACTATATATGCACGAGAGGGCTCGATTAGGTAACGAAAGCCTTCCTTTTGTTGTTGGGTTTTCATATGAGATCGTTGAAATGTATGATTTTATGTTCTTTGCTATGAAGAACCCTAATTTTAGTTTTTTGGGAAAAATGAAAAGTTGCTTTGTGATTTCAACTAAAATAAGGTCTAAAACTCGATTTGATGTAGTGGCTTGGAAAGTTAGGGTCTGGGGGTTAAAAGAGCATAAATACGAGTATATATACTAATGAATAATATATATGTGAGTCTATACTAAGTGTTGATGATCATGCAAATCGAACATTTAACAAAAGAATTTTATCATGGGATTTGATTTATATTGAGTTGGATCCTGAAAAGGATCGTGTCTTACACTAGGAATGACGTGGAGTAGAACTATAGGTCGGGCATGCAACCTATAGGTTTGTCGGAAGGAACCCATATTTGTGTTTCCCTACTTAGGTGGTACACGGTTGCCCTGTTATGATAAGTGCGCAAAAAATGAATGATTTACAATGCATGATACCGGGAGCCAATATCTTTGGTTTCAACGAAGATGTAGTCGTGCCATGTAGAGAAATGGGTGGTTCAATAGCAGCTGGGTCACGATAACATGTTTTTAAAGCTGTTAGGTTATAGGATGAAAGGTTAGCATGAGGTTTTAAGCAACCAGATCATCGAAGACAGTGTGCTTCTTTGTTTGCCAATTTGAGGGTTTGAAGGCATGGTTAATAAAAGAAAAGGACAATTGTCAGGGTAGTATTGAAAGATTGGTTGAGGCAACGTGTGGCAGCATAAGCTCACTAGATCAACGTAATCTCGAATCCCGAAGTGTTCACAGCTTCGGAGTCCAAGAATGGTGGGGTTCTCCTGGACTAATCCCTAATGTGGAATAGAAATGAATAGGATTTAAATTAATGAGAAGGAATGTAACTTTTCATGACAACAAGTTTTGCAAAATTACATCATTTTGTTTACTTTTCTCTTCTTCATTACTTAGCATTTGCTAATTGTTATCCTGTGATTTATGAAAAACCCAACAGGTGTCGGTGAGACATCGCAAGGACTTTAGTAAGCTAGCCATCTTACGTAGTTGACACCCAGCCAGCCACAATAGCTTTACTTTGTAAGGTAGTTAGTAATCTTTTTATTTATTTCCTTCCAGTTGATGTACATTTAAATGGTTGTAGTGGGACAATGAATTATGTGAACTGTATTTTGTGAATGGAAAAGTGTTGAAATACTTCCTTCTAAGTATAATTTATTTGCAATCTGTTTTTGAATATTAGTTGTGATTGTTGAATAAATTATTGATGAGTAACCAGATCCGATTATGGGAGGATCCGACGGCCTGGGAATCGGGGTCGTGACAGTTTGGTATGAGAGCTTGAGTAATTTATTTAGTAATTGACAGCTATGAGCGGTATTCAGAAACTAAGGAGGTCTTAAGATCCTTTGATCTTAATAAGTGACTACTACACCATTTACAAGTCATTGTCCCTTGTGTACATCATATAAAAACATATAGGACCTAACCTTTGGCCTTAACTCATCCTAGGATCATGGAAGACCAATATGTGTCTAGGAAATTAGCGGTTATGATGACATGCTGCAAGAAATGGGGCAAAATCAGGAAGTATTAGAGGAGAGGCTCAATGCACAAGCTAAGAGACCCGAGGCATCCAAAACTATGGATGCTAGATTTGAGGGTTCTATCTACTTTTCTGAAGAAGAATCGATTACCATCCTTCAACTGAGTCTGCTCCTACCCCAGCCGAAGGAGCAATGGAGAAGGCCCTTCTTAGACACCAAACATTACTAGACAATTATCGAAAGGGAAAGATTCCTCGATTTAAAGGCATAGAGACACCTGTTGAGGCAGAACTATGGCTTGATGATGTCAGCAGGATGTTGAGAATAATACACGCACCGGCAGACACTTAGGTGCACTTTGCTGATTACTCCTTAGCAGATTATGCACGATGAAGGAAAGCAATTTCCAAGAAATTCGCAGATCCTGTTCCATTGGATATCTTTGAAGTGAGGTTCCGATCTCACTTCTGTCACTCCCATTGAAAAGAATTAAAGAGGAGAGAGTTGTATTCTCTGAACCAGGGTTCTATAACCGTACAAGATTATCGTATCCACTTTACCGAGCTACTACGTTACTCTCTAGCTTTAGAAGCTTCACCACAAGAGTGTCTTACCAAATTTGTTAGCGGTCTTCAGGGAGATATGAGAGAAAAACTTCTGTCTTTTAGAGCTACAACCATAGATGAAGCAATGGACATCGCCTCTCGTATTGAGATGGAGAGGGATGAAAACAATCAAAGAAGAAGTTTCTATTTTAATAGCGGACCATCCAAACACAAAGAACATTATAATCGTAGAGGTCATCAATACGAGCTGGTTCTACTAGATATCATCACAGACCTTGGGTCAGGTTTTATCAAGAAGATGGGGTTTCTCTAGACCTCCACTATACCCTCATAACTCACCACAGGGAACTAGTACCTCTGTGGTTGGGTCTTTCAACTCAAACAAGAATACGTACATGTTAATACTGTCATCAAGAAGGTCACATTCGGAAAGACTGTCCACAGTTGAGAGGTTAAGGGTTTAGACCAACTCCAATTAACAATATAACATCCACCCCAAGCAATGGAGCAATACATGGAGGAAGACAGAGTAGAGGTCATGGCTCACAAGGATCATGTCCTACACAACAACCACCACAAACTGTTGTGGGTACTAGCCTGCCTATTCCTAATAGCCAGCTCAATGCAATCACTGAAGAACAAGCCTACAATTCGGGCATGGTCGTACGAGGTACCATTACTATTCATGACTTTTGAGTACATGTCTTGTTTGATTCGGGTGCTTCACATTCATTTATTGCTCGACATATAGTACCCGCTTTGGATAAGGAACCGGTAGAAGTACAACAGTCCTATCTGATTAAGGGACTAGGAGGACAAGTATTTATAATTCGAGAAATCCTGTATGATTGTGTAGTACTGATAGCATGACATCAATTACCTGTTCCCTATTACTTATTGAAATGGATGACTTTGATCTCATCCTTGGGATGGATTGGATAGAAAGGCATCATGCATGCCTTGATTGTTTCCAGAAGATAGTAACTTTTCACATTCCTAACTCGATAGAATTCCAGTGTATTGGAAAGACATCCAGTGATAATGTCAAATACATATCTACTCTAAAGGCTCAACAAGTGTTAAAACAAGGGTGTCAAGGCTATTTATCTTATGTATCCACTACATCAGGGTCAGATAGAATGATAGAAGATGTTCCTATAGTGTGCGAGTTTCCTGATGTATTTCCAAAAGAATTACTTGGATTACCACCTTAGTAAGAGATTGAATTTGAAATCTCTCTCACACCTGATACTCAACATACATCTATTCCTCCATATAGGATGGCACCGACAGAGTTACGTGAGTTAAATGTACAGTTACAAGAAGTGTTAGACAAAGGCTTCATTCATCCTAGTACTTCACCATGGGTTGCACCTATTTTTTTGTAAGGAAGAAGGATGGGTCGATGCGGTTGTGCATTGACTATAGATAACTAATCAAGGGGACAATAAAGAATAAGTATCCTCTACCAAGAATAGATCATCTCTTTGACCAGTTACAGGGTTCGACTGTGTATTCCAAGATTGATTTAAGATCTGAGTACCATCAGTTGAAAAATTAAGAGACAAATATTCCAAAGACAACTTTTCGAACTAGATACATGCATTATGAATTTTCAGTTATGCCTTTTGGACTAACCAATGTCCCAACGACCTTCATGGATTTCATGAATCGAGTATTCAGGGAGTTCTTAAACCACTTTGTAGTAGTCTTCATTGATGATGTGCTTATTTACTCCAAGGATGAGTACCAACTTGAACACTATCTCAGGCATGCACTCAAAACACTATGGAAGAACAAACAGTATGCTAAATATAACAAATGTGACTTCTGGTTGACAGAAGTATCCTTATTAGGTCATGTTATTTCAAAGTCAGGTATATTAGTTGATCCTGCAAAGGTTAGTGCAGTGATAAGTTGGGAATTCCCGAAGACTGTCATAGAAATACGATCTTTTCTAGGTTTAGCTGTGTATTATAGAAGATTTGTGAAGGACTTTTCACGAATAGCATTGCCAATGACTAGACTGACTCAGAATGAAGTCTCATTCATATGGTCTGATGCATGTGAAACTAGTTTTCAAACACTGAAAGAATGCTTAACATCTTCACCTATCCTTACTGTACCCTCTGGAACTGAGGGATTTACAATGTACTCTGATGCATCTAAAGAAGGATTTGGGACAGTTCCCACTTCTGAGGTGTACTATCAATGTTAAGCGAATGGAAACCATTTGATAGTAGTGCCTATAATATAACTATTCCTCACCAATACAAACCAAAGATCTAAGATATAATAAAGAAAGGACAAGAGGATGATCCAATCCTTAAAGACTTGAGGCAATAAATTGAGAAGAATGAGAAAGAAGGATTCCATATACAAGTTGGGATATTGTATAACCATCATAGAGTTTGTGCACCAGATACACCTAAATTGAGAAAAGATATCTTACACGAAGCGCACAGCTCATGATTATATATTCATTCAGGAATTACGAAGATGTATAAAGATCTTCGTTCAAACTTTTGGTGGCCAGGAATGAAGAAGGATGTTGCTGAGTTCATAAATTCGTGTTTTACCTACCAGCAGGTAAAGGCTTCACACCAAAGCCACCAGGATTATTGCAACTCCTCCCTATACCAGAATGGAAATGAGAAATCATTTCCATAGACTTCATTACTGGCTTACCTCAAACGACTAGTGGAAAAGATAGTATATAGGTTATAATAGATTGTCTGACCAATGTAGTAAACTTCTTTCCGATAAGCTTATCTTTCACTCCAGACCGGCTTGCTGAGTTATATGTTAGATATGTGATCATCTCCATGGCATTCAAAGGAAGTAGTTTCCCATCGAGATTCACGATTCACCTCACATTACTGGGAGAACTTCATGAAAGCCTTAGCTACGCAACTATGCTTGAGCATAGCATATCATCCACAAACAGACGGTCAGTTAGAACGTACGATTCAGACACTAGAGGATATGCTACGAGCATATGCCTTAGAATGGAAAGGATCATTGTTGAAACATTTTCCTCGTGCAGAATTCATTGACAACAATAGTTACCATGCAATTATTGGCATGGCACCATTTGAAGCACTATATGGACGTAGGTGTACTACTTCTCTATGTTGACAAGAGAAAGAATCTTTATGATTTAGATAGACCCCAAGAGATACGGGAAGCTGTAGAACTTGCTCGAAAAAGACTATTGACTGCTCAAAGTCGACAGAAAAGCTATAGTGATGCGAGGCGAAAAGATATTGAGTTTAAAATAAGCGACTTTGTATTTCTCAAAGTATCACTTACAAAGGGATTTCAGAGGTTTGGCTTGCTTGGAATGTTGGTACCCAGGTTCGTGGGTCCCTTTCAAATCATTTTAACGGATTGGAAAAGTTGCATATAGACTTGCGCTTCCTCCACATCTTTTAGCAATACATGATGTTTTTCATGTATCAAATCTGAGAAAGTACATTAGGGATCCAGAGCATAAGATAAGTTATGATAATTTACATGTTTAGCCAGACTTGACATACCAAGAAATACCTGTAGAAATACTAGATAGAGATATCAAGAAGTTGAGGAAGAAAGATGTGCCTCTAGTTAAAGTATTGTGGCAAAACCAAGAGTTTGAAGAAGCCACATGAGAATTTGAGGAGGAAATGAGAGAGAAATACCCCTATTTGTTTGAGTGATAACACTATGTGTTTTATATCTTCTTTATAAATGAAATGACGTTCATTCTCTTTAAGGTTGTTATGGTTTCAATCCTCTTTATGGTTGTTATGCCATCATTATGTCTCGAGGACGAGACTTCCTTTAAGGTTGTTATATTTGTAAATCTTTGAACTTGGTCATCTCTCAGATCCTATATCATATGATCTGGATCGTCAAGAGGAAACCAACAGAATTTGTTTTGTGTGAATCTGACTTCATTACGATTTGTTATGATTTTCGAAAGAAAGAGAAGGAGGTTTAAGACATCATTAACCCATAGAGACTATCATTAAGACTAATTAAACATGATTAAAGAAACTAATGACGTATTAAAAACTACTAATAACCATTAGCGAACACTACTAAATAGTTAGCAAAAGATAAGCCTAAACTACGAAAGTAAAATCATGATTAGTGAAAGTTAATAACAATTAGCGTTAATTAAGCATCATTAGCGAATATAGAATCATCTGGAATGTTCTAACTTAATCCCCAAGTTTCTGATAAGTTTTGGACAAAACCATGGGCCAAAACCATGGGTCTCTAACCGTGGTTAAGGTCTAAACCATGGTTTTCTAACCATGGTTAGCGATTTTCTGGACCCTATAAATACCCTTCCTACCCATCCATTCTCTACAATTTCTACTACCACCACCACCCCAAGGGCTAGGATCAAGAGGTTGGGAGGAGTAAGAGGCAAGAAATGAGCGCTAGAGAAACACTACCGGGAGAACGAGGAGGAGGAAGGTACGATCCTCTCTTAGTTTGCTTCGTAAGTTAGTTTTTCGATTCATGTTCAGTTTCTTTGTTGTTTTCCTTCTGGTGATTTTATAAGAGGAAACTCTGTCGAAATTTTCCTAGAAATATGTCCCGATATAAAGGGAAAATCTGCTGAAATTTCCCTAGAAATATGTCCCAGTATAAGGGGAAACTCTGCTGAACTTTTCCTAGAAATATCATCCTATATAAGTGGAAGTTCTACCGAAATTTTAAGAGAAAATTATGTTTTTTGCGTTCTTCGTGTTCTTCGTGTTCATAGTTTGTTCTTTGTGTTCTTGGCACGTTCTTAGTGTTTTTTTATGAAAATGAAATTCGATTATTTCAGAAGCTATAAATCATCCTGTTGAAAAAGAACCACGATAAAGCACTATATACGCACGAGAGAGCTCGATTAGGTAACGAAATCCTTCTTTTTGCTATTGGGTTTTCATATGAGATCATTGAAATGCCTGATTTTATGTTCTTTGCTACGAAGAACCCTAATTTTGGCTATTTTTAAGAAAAATGAAAAGTTGGTTTTTGATTTCAACTAAAATAAGGTCTAAGCCTCGAATTGATGCAGTGGCTTGGAAAGTTAGGGTTTGGGAGTTAAAATGAGCATAAATACGAGTATATATACATATGAGTAATATATATATGAGTCTATACTAAGTGTTGATGATTATAAAAATCGAAGACTTAATAAAAGAATTTCATTATGGGATTTGATGTATATTGAGTTGATCCTGAAAAGGATCGTGTCTTACATTAGGAATAACTTGGAGTATAACTACAGGTCAGGCACGCAACCTGTAGGTTTGTCGGAAGGAACTCGTATTGGCGTTCCCCTACCTAGGTGGTACACGGTTGCCCTGTTATGATAAGTGCGCACGAAATGAATGATTTGCAGCACGTGGTATCGGGAGCCAATATCTTCGGGTTGAATGACGGAAGATGTAGTCGTGCCATGTGGAGGTACGGGTGGTTCAATAGAGACTGGGTCACAATAACATGTTTTTAAAGCCGCTAAGTTATATGATTAAAGGTTAGCCTGAGGTTTAAGCAACCGGGTCCTTGAGAACGATGTGCTTCTTTGTTTACCAGGCTGACGGTTTGAAACCCTGATTAAAAAAAGAAAAGGAAAATGTCATGGTAGTAATGGAGGATTGGTCGAGACGACGTGTGACAACATAAGCTCACCAGATAAACGTAATCTCCAATCCTGAAGTGTCCAGAGCATCAGAGTCCGAGAGTGTTGGGGTTCCCCTGGACTAATCCCTGATATGGAATAGAAAGGAATAGGACTTAAATTAATGAGAAGGAATGTAACTTTTCACGGCAACAAGTTTTGCAAAATTACATCATTTTGTTGCTTTTCTCTTCTTCGTTACTTAGCATTCTCTAATTGTTATTCTATGATTTATGGAAAACCCAACAGGTGTTGGTGAGCCATCGCAAGGACTTTAGTAATCCAGACAGCTTACATAGTAGACATCCAGCCAGCCACAGTAGCTTTATTTGTTAGGTAGTTAGTAATTTTTCTGTTTATTTCCTTCCAACTGATGTACATGTAAATGGCTGTAGTGGGACAATGAGTCATGTGAACTGTATTTTGTGAATGGAAAAATGTTGAAATACTTCCTTTTGAGTATATTTTATTTGCAGTCTGTTTCTGAATGTTAGTTGTGATTGTTGAATAAATTATTACTAAGTAACCAGATCCGGTTATGGGTGGATCCGACGGCCTAGGAATCGGGGTCGTGATAGGTCCCAAGAGAGGTCTTGTGGTCTACACAAGGCAGGACCAACCTTCGCAGTGTCAACCACTCTCAGATACCAAATGTGGTAAATCAACAATCAACCCATAATAATAAATCAATCGAGGTAAATATAGTGTGGATCAAAGTTTATTATAAACCCTACAATAAAATGCATATAGTGACAATCAAAGTAGGGTGTCAAAACACAGGGAACACACGATGCAACGCTCAATTTTATTTATAAATAAATAATATAGATATATGTGTGTATATAACTATGCGCATTATTAGTTCAAATAATGTGGGTTTTAATTTTTATTTAATTTTTTTTGTTTTTAACTATATATATATATATCTTTTTATATTCTTCTATTACATTTTTATATCTTTATGTTTGTTTTCTTAAAGTAAATAATACAAGATATATAGAAGTATATATGCGATAATGGATAAGATAGATATAAATAGTATTAAAAATAACCAAAAAATGCATAATTAAATATTTTTTGGTCTTAAAATAGTTTTTACTAATTTTGCGATTTTTTATTAATTTCGCTACTTTTATATATTTTTAAAGTAAAAAATACCCTAAAACGGGGATAAACAAATAATCAAAATTGAAATGCAGGGTAAAAATATCGAAATAGGTCCAAAATCCTTCAAATCAATTTTAATACATAGACAATAATATAGAGCAAATTATAAAATAGAAAGTAATATTTTTGGAAATTTGAGGATAATTATTTATTTTTATGAAGGTTTTGGGGGGTTTTATAATTTGAAGCATTTTCTTTTTTTTTTCTTTTAGTGATTTTTGGTTAGAACGTTAAAAATATTTGAATATAATACATATTTTTGAGATTTTTTCAAAAATGATTTTATAATATTTTTAGCTTTTTTAAGGCGAACATGGGCTGGTCTTGCACTAAATGTTTTTTAAAACATAAGAGAAGGGCAATAAATGATAATATAAAATTATAGCATCAAGCATACCTACAGGTACCTACTTCTATTTTTTGTCTATTTTTGAGGGAAGAGAACTATTTTTAATAAATAGAAAATAACTCACAAAAAATATTCATCTTGGTAGGGGTATAATTGCAGATATAATTAAAGTAAGGGTCACAATGCAATTTCACGTAAAATTTAAAACTAATATTTAGACTTTATATATTAAATGACAATTTAAATAATCAGCAAGTATTAACATGTAGTTTTTACAAGATAAGATGTGCTTTTGCACGTGACCCTAGTAGGGAGTAAATTGCAATTTACAAAAGTTAAGGGGGCTACATGCAATTTGTCTACGACTTTTTAAACTATATTAAATATTTATAAGACCATTTATTAATTATAAAAAGATGGAGTGAGGCTAAGAAATTTATCCACTTATGTGCCGGGATCAAACCTTCTTGGAGTCGCCACATGGCTGATCATGTAGCCCCCTTCACGTACCCCTTCACTGGAAATCAATGGTCAAGATTAAATATGGACTGGTTTTCTTGATCGAACGAGGAGGGGAACAATAAGAACACACAAGAAAATTCACCACCGATCTTTGATCTCTCATTTATCTGAGTTGTGACGACCATTCTCTCCTCCAGCAAGCCCAGTAGGTAGCTAAGCTTCCTCCGCGTACGGTTGTAGAGTCCATGATAGAAGAGAAGGAGTTATATGCTCCGATGAGGTTAAGACACCTGGAGTAGTTCCATGTGATCGTTGAGGTCCCAAGGGTGTTGTCAGACCTGCAAGTCGCAATCAAAATACTCCTGGGTGTGAGGGCTATCTCCTCGACCCAGGGTTAACTCAAAATTGCATGGGATATTGAATGAAGGGGGAAGCCCCAACGAGGGAGGCGGAGGGAACTTTAACTCCTTGAATCAGGGATTGATTCAAGGATTTTCTTAGGGTGATTAGTGGAGAATGTAAAGGGGAGCGAGGTGGGAATGAAGTCGGGGCGGATCGAAGGTTGAGTCGCTGCGATTTTGACCTGGATCCTGACCTCCAGGAATAAGGGCTTTTCGATTCGAGCATGATTCACTTGATTAAACTACAAATTGAAGATGCAAAATGAAAATTAAACTACGAGATTACCTAGGAACGACTGGAAAGAGGGCTCAACATAGCTTGGCTCTCCGGAGAAAAACCAGCTGGAGGAGCTTCGACGGTGGGGTGGATTCGCCTCCTCCACTTGCTCTCCTCATTGCAAATCATGAGATCTGCCTTGTTGTCACCATGGAGAAGCTCATCGAGGTGATTTAAGGGGGGTAAAGCTCGAAGAAGAAGGATCAAAAATCAAAAGGGGCATGACTGGGGTATACTTATAACCAAGTTTTGAGGGACATTCGAGGAGCGATGTCGTGAGATCGAGCGGTGGTAGGTGGAGATGCGGTGATGGGTGAAGATGAGGGACAAAGGGGCTACACGATGGTGGTAGTCTCGAGGGTAATGAGTGAAGGTGAAGCATGGAAAAATGGTGAAGTAGCACTCGCGTGACTTCTGACAGGTGTCAGAGGAGATGAGGTATAGTTCATCGAGGTCAACATTTGAAGACGCCTGGTTGGTCCACATGGACCAACTTGAAAATTCCAAGGCAAAATGCATTGAAAAATGAATAATAAATAGTATTTGGTTTTATTATTTTTGGGTTATAAAATAAAAAATGTTTCTAGTTTTCTGTAGTATTTTATGCATATTTTTATTTATTTTTTAGATGTTTTTATTTATAAGATTTTTAGGGGTTAATTATAGGTATATTCTTCTATGTTCTGTGTATTTTATTTTATTTTGTATTTTAGATTTTATTATTTTATTCTATTATTTTATAAAATTATAAATTATTTTTTACACTTAAATATATATTTTTTATATTTTTCTGATATAATTTTTACACTAAAATAAAAAGTTATACTTATTATAGAGGTAGTTATTGTATTTTCATCTATTTATTTTTATGCATATTTTATTTTAATGTTTTATTAATGGTTTTAGTCTAATTTTAATGTGTACATATACTATAAATAATATTTATGAAATTATAAAATATAAAATTATAAAAATAGTGAAGAATAAATAAAATGAATATTTTATTCGAGTTTATTATACAATAGGAGTCTAAAACCTAACTTTGACATATTTACTCCAAAGAATATGAAACCACCTTAAATAATAGCTTATTGAAACTTATATACTATTAAAGATGATTTTGACATATTTTGAGTTTTTATTTGGAAGATATGAGTATGGGAAGTTGGGATTTTGGATTCTTATTCGATTATAACTTTTATGGTCACCAGTGAAAGCGGCATCAGCTCCCCGCTGGATCAGAACCTTCCCAAGAAGGTCAGTGCACCTGGTAGTCTTGCTGAGACTTGCACATATTTCTATAAGTGGGGTGAGGCCAAGAAGACAAGGTTTTTGGAGAGATGTGAGCCCCGGATATATAGTCGTCGGAAATGACGTTAGGAGCGAGTTGACATTCTTGATAATGGAGGGGCCCGTCCTCAGGTCTTGAAGCATCCTCCCTAGGACTATGATTCTAGATAACTTAGGCCAAAGTCCATCTTATGAACTAGAAGATAGTACGGATTAATTATGTATATTTTTTTGTATGAAATAAATTTTGTGTTTTTCAATATTTTATTATCTACAAAATTTATGGGCAAAGTTTCTTTATTTGAGGTATAACAATTAGAAAATAAAATAGGTCCCAAAAAGTAATTATTAGCTTTTTTGTAGAGTGATTTGTCTGTATTTCCTGTACACTTAGCCACCCTATGTCCCCCTACTTTATTCCTAGTTGACTAAGTCATCATGATGCCCGAGTCTCGGGAGCTAGGGTAACTTCAATGTCCTTGACACTTTGCTCTTTTTCTTTTCTTTCCTTATTCTTTTATTTTGATATTAAATACTATATGCATATAGTATTTTATACTGTATTTGATATAAATTAATGAACATTTATTTTAAGAATTTAATGAGATATTTATGCATTCTGCTAGGGTTTAGAGGCAAAAAAGAAAGAATAATGGTGATGAAATGGAGATTCATCACTCAGGTCATTCAGCATTTCTTGAAAGGCAACCTGGGCTAATGCTTGATTAGTCAACTACTGTTGTACAACCTGAATGGAGGCTAGTAGCTGACGGTTCACATCACTCTAGTCTGTCCCTTGCTCGGTGTTCTACTTAATGCTTAGAAGCTGTGGTCCCTTTCCTTTGCATGTAAGAGCCATCTTAGAATTTGATTGTGAATGGTCGGGCTCCAGATTGGGATGTCGTGGCGTGGACATTTCTCTATCAAATCACTGAACCTCTCCCAGTCTCGTGAATAGACTCTTGGGGTCCATTGGAAATACTGGCAATCTTGGAGCATTTCAGATTGAGTCGACCAAGTGGGTAGTATTTGTGAAGGAATGCAGATTTCAACTCTTCCCACATCATAACCACTTTCCCCAAGTGGTTGATCTAGTACAGTGCTTTGTCCTGGATGCTGAAGTGAAAAGTGATAATCTTGACTACACCCAACAGGATGTCGGAGTAGTGAATTGTGATGTAGATCCGTACGAACTGTTGTAGATGGATATATGGTCCCCCATTCGGGTTCCCATGGAAACTGGGGAGGAGAGAAAGGAGTTGCTGCTTTAGTACAAAGTGTCCATGGATTGGAGGAATTTGAATCCAATCGGTGATTCAACTAGCCCTAGGGTTGTATGCCTGCCACAATGTGGGATTGGGTTGGCCTCATCTTTCATCTCCCTCGCCTTCATGATGTCCATCTACAGAATGGTTGTCTTCCTCATCACCATGGAGATCATCATCTCCTCCTCATGTTTCACTCTCTTCTTACCTCCTCTACAGGTCATTCAACATTTCTTGAAAGGCGATATGGACTAATGCTTGATCAACCAACTGCTGTTGTATAGCTTGAATGGATGCCAATAGCTGATTGTTCACATCGTTTCTGGTTTGTGCCCTGCTTGGTGATGAATCTTTATTTCATCACCATTATTCTATCATTTTGGCCTTAAAAACTCTAGCTAATGGATGTATATAGAATTATTTTGTACAAATTAACATTCACTATTCATTTCATTTATTGCATATAAAATATTATTTTTTAAAGTCAAAATTATAGAATAAAGGAAAGAAAAGAAAAAGAATAAAATACCAAAGGTATTTTATGACCCTAAACCTCGAGACCAAGTCAAGAATTGAGTTATTCGAGAAGGAATAAAATAGGGGGAGATAAGGGTAAATACACAATAAAAATCTCATTCTTTTACTCATCTATAGTTCATTTTTGGGACCCATTTTATTCTTTACTATTTATAGCGCAAATTAATGAACTTCGTAAAAAATGTTTTAGATAATAGTACATTGAAAAATACAAAATTGCGTTAAAAAAATCGTATATAGTGTACATTTTATACTCAAAATAAAAAGCCAAAACCCAAACTTCCTAGACCCATATCTACTAAATAAAACCTGAAAATATATCAAAATCACTTTAATTGTATATATCTCTTAATAAGCTATTAATAAAGTGGTTTCATTTAATTTGGAGTCAAGGTGTGAAAGTTAGGTTTTGAACCCCTATTGTATGATATACCAAAATAAAATATCTATTTTGTTTATTCTTCTATTTTTTAAATTTTATATTTTTATAATGTTGTAACTATTATTTATAGTATACATGCATATTTGGAATAGAATAAAACCATGAAGAAAACACAAAAAAAATAGTCTATAGAATACATAGATGAAATGCCTATACTTATACATATATACTATATAATCCTATTTTTTTAAGTATACAAATAACATCAGAAAAATTAAACTAAAACGTATTAGTGTGTACAAAAATAATTATAAATATATATAAATGAGACATAAAATAATAAAATAGAAAATAAAAAATAAAAATAAAATACCTAAAACATAGATGAATATACCTATAAATATACCCTAAAAAATTAACTTGTAATAGATAAACTCAAAAAAATAAAAAAATTATATTAAAATGCTACATAAAAATAAACATTTTTTATTTTGTACCCAAAAGTTAATGAAATTATTTACTATTTTTTATTAATTATGTTTGATTAGTAAGGCTTGGTTTGTCACGACTTGGTCTGACGTGGCTCAATTACGTGGCTTTATTTGTTGACCCCTAGTCAACTCATCCCCTAAATCCTTTGACTTGTGACGCTAAGATCCACCTCAATCATCATTGATCTTCGCCTAATCCCTTGATCCCTTATATAAAGACAAAATTCCTCCCAAAACCTACGTGAATAAGGGTGCCCAACTCTGTTTATAAATAACCCCCTCCTCTCCCTTGCTCATTTTTTATCCCTCTTTGAGCTCCATTGTTCATCCTAGCATGTATGTGTGAACCTCCGATGACAGAGGTTGTTTCCTACGAGCTTGTTGAGCATCAGAGCAAGGAGGAAAGGTGATCTACGACGTCGACAGTGCTCCTTCCCTCCCTGCTCCCTGCCAACCAATAGGTATAAGAGCTACACATTTATGTTTATTAGGTAGGTTTTCATTTGATGCATTTTATTTCATGTTTTAGTTAGATATTTAGCATAGATTAGATTAGTTGCCTCTCCAGAGCTCTCGAGCTCTGACCATAATTTCGATATAGCAAACGTCTCCGACCCCCTGTTGCATCCATATCCTTGCCCATCACCTACTCTGCATTTTCCCCCACTTAGATCAACTTGATCCTTGATGGATCAGCAAATCGGGGCCCCTCCTCCACCATATTTCGAAACCCCTTGCTTTCCATCCATTTCTTGTGCATTTCAGCTTCACAAGGGGCTGAAGACCATTGCCTTGAGCCATAGAATTTTCCTGTGAAGGTTCCAACTTCAAAGGACCTGATTTGGGTCCATTTTGTGCCTGCAAGAGGGGTTCTAGGTGCTCTAGCTTCTTCGACAGACCTGAACCACATAAATGGGTCTTGGAACTTCTCGAGCCCACCAACTGTTGTGGACTCTCCTCCTGGACATGTAGATACAAAGACCTCCGCCGGAGACCACTAGAGGAGCGAGGAATCTGTGATCAAAGTTCAAACAAGCCCACCTTCTTCCCTAGTCTTCCAGAGTAGTAGTAGTCGTCCGATGAAGGGCACACCCCAGATCCATCATCAAACGTTGGATCTTCAGAGCATTGACTGTTGGATCTCCTCCAGAGATCTAGTCTTAGACATCAGACGCAAAGAGGTATCGACCTTCCAGATGATTACACATGCTCAAGTGAAAAGATCGCGGTTGTTCACCAACATGCCTTTGGGGGTAAATTGCATATAGCACCCCCATATTTTTGTATTAATAGTCTTATAAAAAATTGTGTAGCGTATATAAAATGGACATTTTGCATAGAGGCTCATAATGTTTATTGTTATTAGAAATAGGTCCAATCCATCTCAGCTCATGTGTCGTCCCATGTGAGTTGAGCAAATTGCATGTAAGCTTTGGCGGGTTTTTATATTTATGTTTAGTCCAAGAAAATCGAATATTATTTTTAGCACATTTGCATATGAACCCCTAACTTTGATTTTAATTGCAAATATGCCCTTACTAGTACAAGTATTTTTGTATATTTCTTTTATTTATTTAAAAGAGCATACATCATCTAAAAGCTATGTAAAAATAGAGTTAGTTGTCTATATAATTTGCCAGTATATATTTATTTTCGTATTTTTAGGACTTTAAATATTTAGTAAAAATGAAATGAGCATGTTTGTATTACTGTCTAAGAGCATTTTCAGATATTCTAAAAAATATATATTGTTTGTTTTAGAATATTGTATCTCCATACCAAAAATCCCTAAAATTAGAAAAAGCTAAGGCATAAAAATTAAAAATCTCCAACATCCAAAAAAATTATGAAAAATCACCAAGATCCCAAAAATATGTTTTTTTTGTTTTTAATTTTTTTTAACTTATTATCTATTATGAAAATTGATTTATAGAATTTTGGTCTTTATTTCCTATTTTAAATCTTCAATTCAATTCAGCCTATTTATTTCTTCCCTGATTTGGGATATTTTTTATTTTAAAAAATTATAAAAAATGCAAAAAAAAATCAGAAAAATAACAAAAACATTATCAAAATGTAAAAATACAAAAATAGATATTTTCCCTATATTCCAAGCTACTTATATCTATATTTATGTATTATATACTACATTTAGCTATGTATACAATTATATACTAGATACCCTATATTACTTACAATATTATGTATTAATTATTTTATTTTCAAAAATAAAAAAGAAACTAAAAATCTGTAAAAAACTCCGAAATTTTAAAAACAAAAAAATCACTATCCATATTTGATTGTTCTCTTTACATATATATATATATATAGAGAGAGAGAGGAGGGATCCTATGAGAGCAAAAATTGTGAGAGCATGCATTCTGGACCACATGATTCTGTTTTCTCTCTCCTAGTCTTCTCTCCTAGTTGGATCATGTGGTCCAGAATGCATGCTCTCATGCTCTCATAGGTTTTGACTCTCATAAGATCACTCCTATATATACATATATATATATATGTATGTATATGTATATGTGTGTGTGAGTGTTCTTATATATCTAGATTACTATATTCCTATATATCTATTATTATTATTTATATTGATAGATATTATATATATACATGTAATTAATTAAAATGCAAAAAATATAAAGTGATAAATATAAAAAATGAAAATAAAAAACTCGCATAAAATAGAAAAAAAGGACATGTGTGCATAATATACATTGATTACCAATAATTATAGGCTATCTGGTTTGCTCTCTATGGTTCGACTTCTACATTCTTACATGCTATACATTTTGGTTGTAGAGTATAATAAATTTTAACTACACTTTTTTGCTTATTCATTGATTTATACATAATGTGGGTTTATTGTGGTTTGAATGAGAGGTCTCTTGTGGGTCGCCTCAGCGACACTTTGGTCTTTGCTATTTATTTAGTGAGGATCATTATTTTTAGACCTGCAAGAAATATCTCGTTCAACACTTGATGTTTTGTTCAGTGCTCAGAAGTTGTGGTCCCTTTCCTCCACATGTAGAATTCATCTCAAAATCTGAGTGTGAATGGTAGGGCTCCACATCAGGGTCTTGATCTGCAATTAGGAAAATACCTCGATCGATTCATGCATGCACCAGATGTAGAAAATAATTCAGAATTAGTGTCAATTCTAAACTTTATTAATGATGGATAAGTGTAAGGAGTAAAATCAATCTTCATCTAAGAAGGGTAGAACTCGGGAAGAGAGTTTTCCCTACCTCTGGAAGGTAGAAGAAGCGAGGAGCCCTGAGGATGGTTCACAAAGTTCAAACCAATCACTAAGAGACAACCTCAAATTATTGGAGATGTCAAACCCGTGGAATTGATGTGGGCATCGATGGAGTCCCGACTAAGCCATCTAGGAGTCGAAATATTGGAAACAAAATGGAGATAGATAAATGGATGAATGATACATTGATGAAATAAAAGGAGTGTAAAATAGTAGAAGGTTCAAAATGAGCAAGGGTTAAAGAGAGTAAAATAAAAGGAATGACACAATAGCACAAATGTGTGGGATTGATCTTTGAATTTTAATCTCAATCCAAACAAACACCAAACAAAGATGGGTTCACCTACTGAACATTTGTTAAGCCATGAAGGTTCAACTACTTTTTTCTTTTCAATTTTAGTGTGAATTCATGCAAAATTGTAACATGTCCATATGGTCTAGCCCTAGAGGAGAGTGTGTACTACCAAGAAAGTATCCCCATATTTGTTCCACCTCCTTTGTATCCTACGATTTGCACTTTTTGAGATCCTCAATGTGACTCGAGGGGGGGGAGTACTCAACCAAGGAAGTAGACAAGAAGTCAATTAGCGAAACTACTACTTCCCTAAAAAATGAGGTACTTGGACTCAAGACGATGAGACAAACATACCAGTGAGGGCATGCCATGTGCTCAATACTTTAGACCCAATCAGATGCACTACACAAGGCGAGAGAACCATCATCGACAAGGCCCTACTCGTTTATGTACGATAGAAGCGCCAATACTTCACCAATCCGAGGTGATAATTGAGACATGCACATATCAAGTTTTTGCCACTGTTCCTTAAGGATCGTGCCTCACTTTATCTTAAATATTCCTAAATACAATAAGGGCTTTGTGAACCACAAACAATGGTGTCCGTTAAGAGTTTTAATTATGATCAAAGTTTTATTTAGCAACCCCCTTTTTTAATTTTTTATTTTCACTTTTTTATTGTTTTTTAGAAATAATTTCCTAACATTTTTTGGATTTTCGTTTAATGTAAATCTATTTAAGGTGACATTAGGATGGAAAACTCACTCTTGTGTCAAAATAATAAATGCTCAGATAGAGGACTTATTGTGCTTCCCAGCTCTCTCCATACGAGATGCAAGACAGAAATTTTAAACCTAATCTATATGAGATGCAAGATGGTGAAATTTATTTAATCAAGAATTGTTATTAGAGTGAAGTACAAAATTGAGGTTGATCTAGTTCCAAACATAGACTATAGGAGCATGCAGATATTATGTGTGTGGACCTATCTTATTCAATCAAGAAACCCTAAAATGCTATGGGATCAATCACAAAAAACAAATGAAAATAAAGGCAGAAAGCACAAATAATAAGAAATAAAAGAAAATAAAGGGAAAATATGGAGAACAAAATGTAGAAGGTGAAGAAAACCATGAAAAATATGGTGAGCCCCCAAGTGAACAATCACTTGGTAAAATAGGCACGAGAGTACAAGTGTCCACTTGTATTATTACAAATTAATAAATAGAGTTTCTCTCTATCATTAAAAGGAAAATAAATTGCTAATCGAGAGTTATGATACACAAGTCTCCAAAGGTTCGCTAGTTACCTAGAAGAAGACGATATCTTTGTTACTCGAGTACAAAAATCCTCTTAAAAAGATCGGCCTAGGTCCACGGTTCCTTGCAAAAACACAACAAAAGAGGTGTATTAGCACAAATAATCAATTAGCTTAATACTAGAAAAATAGGGTAGAAAATAATTCAAAAAATACAACACAAAATCTATCCTAAGCATTGCTCTCCAACAATAACGCCATTTGATGAACACTAAATGGTGCAGGGATCCTAATGTCTGGTCTTAGAGGGTATGTCGTGCACGACAAGTTTGGTTCGATAAACGATGTGTCGACCGCTTTCTCAACTCTCAAATATCCACAATCTAGTGCATCAAGAATCAACCCACAATGATGATCAAACAAAGAATAGGGTGAGATAAGTTATATATATATACTACAAAATGATATGTATAGTACACAAGTGTAGGCGTCAAATCACAAAGGAG
Source organism: Ottelia alismoides (assembly GCA_037367405.1). Classification (NCBI taxonomy): domain Eukaryota; kingdom Viridiplantae; phylum Streptophyta; class Magnoliopsida; order Alismatales; family Hydrocharitaceae; genus Ottelia; species Ottelia alismoides. The sequence continues at coordinate 106,235 of JAZKJV010000547.1, read as the reverse complement.
CAACGGGGATAGACACAAAAATTGACAATCAAAAGGAAAATCAACAAATGTTTTTGTGTTTTATAGGGAATTTTAATTTTTGTGGTTTTTTAACATTTTTTTATTTTATATATTTTCAATTTATATTTTTTTGTTTTTTATTTTTTATTTTTTTATTTTCTATTAATTTTTTTTCTTATTTTTGGTTTCCTTTTTCATTTATAAAGTATATGTATATAAGTATAAATAGATACTATGTATAGTATAATAACTATATATAATGTAAATGTAATATATATAATCTGAAAAATGCCCATAAGTACAATACTTTTTATTTTTAAGGGTTTTAAATATTTATAGGGATTTATAGATTAATAATAATTATAGGTAATATAAAGTAGATATATATAAGCTATATATATAGTATTCTATTTATAAATATAACTATATATAGTCAATACAAAATATTTTTTATATTTTTAATATTTTATCTATTTTTGGAATTTTACTTATAATTTTTCTATTTTTTGTATTTTTTATGGATAAAAAAATTAAAATTATGACTAATAATAATAGACTGGATTGTTTTGTATTTTAGAAATATATAAATATCTTTCCAAAGCTAGTTTTATATATAATACATGATATAAATAAAATTGAGAAATAGAAACATAATTTTCTATTTTTTAAATTTTAAATGATTTTTATAAGGTTTTTGGTTTTTAAAATTTTATTGTTTTTCTTTTATAATTTTTAGTGATTTTGGTCTATGGTTATAAAATATAATAATAAAGTTACTCTGATTTTTTGGAATTTTTCAATATATTTTATGTATTAAAATACAAACTAGAGATAAATGAACTATTTTTTAATTTTAAAAATAGGAAAATACTTTAATTATCTTTCGAAAAATATATGTGATTCAATATAGTCTCAGACACTTAAAATAAGTTTCCTAATATTTTTAGATGCAAAATGATATTTTTAATAATCAAAATACAGTAAGGAAAATTAATTGTTCTAGTAGGTTCCTAAATGTAATTAAAAAATATTAAATGCATTCTAGAGCATATTTCAAAAGTTCAAGGGAATATCTGTAAAATTTCAGAAATATTTAATGAAATATGCTTGGTAGGGGTATATATTTGTAATGTCCAAAAAATTACAGGACTTAATTGTATTTTCCCAAAATGATAACACTAAAATAAAAAAATGGACTAAATAATAAGAAAATCCTGTAGGGTGTCCTCTACAAAATGTTTGGTATCCTCACATGTATGCGCACGTGAGGTGACACGGACTGTACCGAATAGCAAAAAAAATAAATATGGGGGCCTAAGTGTAAATATTACAGGAAGTTTTAAACTACAACTGAAAGTTTGTGGATTGAAAGATAACTTGCAAAAATGATGGTGTGGTGATGCAAATACTCCTTGAAGTGCTGATCTGCGATGGATATCACTCTCACTTGCCACACGTCGCCTTGCTAAAACCTGTGGGGTTATACCCGTACAAGAAAATGGAATGCTCTGGGCCTGGTTTGGCTCCTGAATGAATGAAGATGAGGTATGACGAAGGTACTCTAGCAAACATCAGATGAGGAGCACCGATTGCTCGATATAGAGGAGATAGAGGTGGATGGAGGTGCGCGAGATGTAGGGAACATGATGGGGAAGGAAATGGGTTGGTCAGGTGTTGACACGATTTTCCGCGGTTTAAAAAGATGATTTAATCATGTCGTTGTTTTCCCACGATAAATTGAAATCAAACAAATGATATTACAACTACAAGCACGATGAATGTGTGCAAAAAGTATGCGGCAAGTAGAGGTTCGAATCCACGAGGACCAAGCAAGTTTGCAATTTTTAATTCTACATTTAACGCTTAAATGCTAAGTGAAATAATAGAGATGTAATTCGGAAAAGAAATACTTCAAAGATATGCAATCTACTTAATAGAGAAACTAAAGCTATGCTTGGGATATTTGAAATAAAGGAGAGTTCAAGGGTTTGCATGCAAATAACATATAAATAAAGGAGAGTAAATAGAGAGAGAGAGAGAGAGAGAGAAATGGAAACAAGTTATCATCATACACGTATGTGAGTATGCATGGTTGGCCACCGGAATTAGGATGGCTGAAGCTCGCGTGAAGGCGGTTGGTGTTGCCTTTTGTCGTGCAAGTTGTGACAAAGCGGGTTGGGGAAAGAGTTCCGCGCACAATGGTGTACGGACTAGAAGGAAGGATGGTTAGAAGTGCAAGGAGGAGGGCGGTGGCTGTTGTGCCCGCAACGGTTGTGCGGACTGGAGGACACACATAGCCGTTGTTGCAGGCTGGAGGACAGAGTTGGATGCACAGGTGGAACGTGCTGGACGTGCACTCGCGCACACAACGAAGATGGTCGTTGGCTGTTGTAGCTGGGCGCACCTGGACAATGACTGGAGGTGCGCAGCTGCACCCGAGGACGCGAACAAGGAGGAGCTTGCGCTGGATAGTGTTGGGCACAAGGTAGGTGGTGCGTAGCCGGTGGTGCACCATGTGTAAGGAGAATGGAGACCACTGGGCGTGCAGCCTGGTTGTTGTTCTGATGGCGCACGGGGGACAAATGTTGCAGATGAGGATGGCGCGATGGAGGCGCCTATGTCTTCATGAGTGCAAGGGAGAGCTGCTGCATATTAGGCCTTCATCTGTGCCTGCATGAGAAGAAAAACGAGAAAGAGGGAGATAGAATAACGAGAGAGAGGGGGCGAGAGAGTGAACGTGCATGAAAAAACGAGAGAGAGAGTGCATGGGGTTAAAGGCATGGGGAAGGGGTCTCCTTTTATATAAGGTGTATGCATGTAAAATAAAATGAAGAGTCACATGCATGTATGACAAAAATAATAAATTCATGTAAGACAAAAACAATAAAGAGTCTCACGCATGTGAAGGATATGGACGGCTCTTTCATGGGAAATGGGAGAGAGAAAGAGAGAGTAAATAATGATGGTACACATGCATATATGATATGAAAGAGTGAGAATTTTTTCACTCTTGACCCTTCTATTTTCTTTCCAACAAATTTTCAATGGAATTCAACATGTTGGATGCTATATTATTACATACATTGTACTTTCATTTTCTCCTTTAATGTAGATGATTTATTCATGGGAATTTAGTATTAGATATATTGTCACCATATATAATCAAAACATAATCTGTGAATGGATGTTTTTGTGGGAATTTTATCTGGATATCACGATTTTCTCCTCTATAATTATGGAATAAATAACACATGAGTTATGCAAGATTGCAGATTATATGTCAAATATTGGTCTTGATCTTCGCATGATTTTATTGTATTTTACCAATATATATTATGATCATCACACCCTTAAATCTTGCTAGTCCCGAGCAAGAATAAGATAAGTAATAATGAAGGATAGGGTAAATAGCCAAGATAGATCGGGTGAGGGTTTGCAGTAGACATACCCACAAAGTCTCGAGTTTTTATATCCTAACCACACAAATACACAAACTTCAGTAGAGTCGACCCATGGATTAATGATTTGCTTGAATAGTCGACTTGACTTGAGTTTTGTAGTTTCAACAGCCTCTCAGTTCCAACAAGATCGGACATGGTTTCAGAAGGTCGATCAAGTCAGCTCATCCTAAGAAACATGTACTCTCTTTGACCTTGAGTGGATATAAACAGTGTTATTGATTTTTTTAGCTTTCGTGAGTCAAGAGAACAAGCTAACAACACAATCTATCAAGGTACTGAATGATTCCCTACACATATAGCCTCAGTCCTCACCTGAATTCAGGCATGTTCTCTTTTTACCCAAGTATGTCAGCATAAAAAGAATAGGTCATAATTCTTTAGAGAATGGGACTTAACTTTCGGGGTTTTTCGTAGACCGCTTGGTGTGTTGCTCTCATTCTTTTCCCTTTTGCAGAGCATAACCCTGGGCCTCTTTAGGCCTCTTTTAAGAATTTAGGTAGCATCATTAGGCTGCTACCATGGCTTTTTGGTGGAGAAGGGTTATTTGGTGGTCTTCTTTCATTGCTTTTGCTTTGCATATCTTTGCATGATTGGTGGTTTTTGGCATTTGTATTGTGATATGCCTTTTTGTGGTGTTTTTGTCTTGGGTTTGGCATCAAAAGGTAGTATCGGCTTAATATTGACTTTGGAGGCACGATACTGGCTTATTTGCTGACATACTTAGACTAAAGAGATCGTGTTGCCCCTGAATCAAGTTCCTTCACTGGCTATAGATAAGGTTCAGGCATTGGCACAACCTAGAGTTCAACTCCTCACCTCAATTAGATTGTAATTGTATCTTGTAAAATAAAATCAATCATGCTAAGTGTAATGTGCAATTTCTTAATATCCACTGAAGAGTTTAAGAGTGCTACTAGCTGCTCCGGTGATCTAGTTAGATACAGAAGTTCATTCACTAGTAGAGTTAGTGGAACTAAGAGAATAAAGTCCATAAGTACCTGAAGAAAGCTTAAAAACTCATGCCTAGTGAAATTCTTATGAAGTTAAGTGGATTAGGGTCAAGTCAACCTCGGTCTATGATATATGCAATGAAGAGCCGATTTCTCAAAAGATAGGATAAAACTAAGAAGGACGTATTTTTGGTGGTTTTCTTGAAAATATTTTTTAAGGGAATTTTTGCAAAATTTTTGAAGATTTTTTAATTGTTTTGATAAGTATGCAATTTTGAAAACTATGCAGCCACACCCCCCATACTTATCAGAAACCATGGCCCCATGATGAAGACAATGTGTAATAGGATGACCAAAAGAAGGGGTGGGTGAAAAGGTGTTTTTTTAATGTAGTGTGGAGGGGTACCCCCATACTTATCTAATGCAATGCAGTGAAAATAAACATGCGAGCAGTAAGACGAAAAGATACATGTGAGGAGAGGCTCACGAGAGTACATGATTTAACGCCTCAGCTTGGCGATGTGGTGGTTCATTTTTCCTACAGAAGGTATGTTGTGCAGACAGGCATAGGACCAGATGGTTCAACAACTGTTTTTAGTCTTTGACCATTGACTCTGAAAGTGGCTTTAGTGTTTGAGTCAGAAATTTCTTTCGAGCCATTATCGAATACTTGAGTTACAGTGTATGGTCCGTTCCATTTCGATCTCAGTTTTCCTGGAAATAACTTCAGTTTTGCATCAAATAGCCATACTTTTTATTTTCTTTGAATGTTTTCCTCGAAATGTTGGCATCATGCCACAGCTTGATTTTCTCTTTGTATAGCAGGTTGTTATCATAGGTTTGTGATCTCAATTCTTCCAGTTCAGATAAGTCCAACAGTCTTTTCCTTCCAGCCTCATCGTAATCCAAATGGCATTTCTTGATCTCCCAGAGTGACTTGTGGTGGATCTCAACGGGTAGATGGCAAGGCTTTCCATAGACTAACCTATATGGGCTCTTTTCCAAGGGTGTGCGGAAAGCTGTACGGTAGGCCCGGAGAGCAGAAGGTAAGTGTTGAGACCAATATTTACGATCAGAGCGGACAATCTTATGGAGGATGGTCTTAATTTCTCAATTTGATAGCTCAACCATTCCATTGGTCTGTGGATGATAGGCAGTTGAGACACGATGTTCGACTCCATTTTTCTTAAGTAAATTCTTAACTGAAACATTCAAAAAGTGGGTGCCTCCATCACTAATGACCACCTTAGGCAATACAAATCGAGAGAAAATATTGGTCAGGAATTTGACAACAGCGGTGCTAACAGCAGCGCGAGTGGGAATGGCTTCAACCCAACGGGACACATAATCAACAACGAGCAGGATGTGATGATAGCCTAGTGAGGTGATGAAAGGGCCCATGAAATCTATTCCCCAAGTATCAAAGATTTCGACTATGTGCATCGGTTGGGGGGCATGGGGGCATCATGTTGCGTCGGGTCATTGTACCATTGGTTTGACAGGCAGGGCAAGATTGAGCAAAATGATGGGCATCCTTAAAGAGTGTAGGCCAATAGAAACCACATTGTAAGACCTTAGAGGTTGTGCGCTTCCCTGAGTGGTGTCCTCCACACTCAGAAGTGTGGTAGTGAGTTAGGACATCGTTGACTTCAGATTCAAGGATACATCGCCTCCATATCAAATCAGTACCCTCTTTGAAGAGCAAAGGGTCTTCCCAGTGATAGTATCGGGCTTGGGCCTTAGTTTTATCTTTCTTATATTTTGGCTAGTCATCAAGGAATGTGGATGTGACGATGTAATTGACGATGTCTGCATACCAAGGGAGTTGAGATGCAGACATGATAGAAGAAATTGGGATTGTATCTGTGTTTGATGGAGGGAGTCTTGAAAGATGGTCAGCTACGACATTCTTTGCTCCGGTTTTATCTCGAATTTCTAAATCAAATTCTTGGAGCAGTAATACCCACTCAATGAGTCTAGGCTTATCATCGGTCTTTGTGAAGAGATATTTCAAAGTAGAGTGGTCTGTGTAGATTATGATGTGGGATCCTAGGATGTAAGACCAAAATTTCTCTAATGAAAACACCACAGCCAAAAGTTCTTTCTCAGTCACAGTGTAGTTCTTTTGAGCATCATCCAGAGTTTTGCTGGCATAGTGGATGGCATAGGGTTTCCTATCTTTCCTCTGAGCCAATACTTCCCCCACAGCGTAATCAGACGCATCACACATGATCTCAAATTCACAATTCCAATTAGGGGGTTGTAGTATGGGTGCTTTAGAGACGATTTTCTTCAGTGTTTTGAAGGATTCAAATGCTTCCTCAGTAAATGTGAAGTCTTGATCTTTTTCCAATAATTTGGTGAGAGGGCGGGGAATTTTCGAAAAGTCCTTAATGAAGCGGTGGTAAAAGTCGACATGACCTAGGAAGGACCGAACACCCTTTATGTTTACCGGTGGACTTAAATGGGTGATTGTCTCAATTTTTATGGATCCACTTCCATCCCTTTCTTTGACACAACATGTCCTAACACAATCCATGTTTCACCATAAAATGTGATTTCTCCCAAGATAATAACAGGTTCACTTCAATGCACTTCTGGAGGACTCTATCCAAAAATCCGAGTGTTTCCTCGAAAGAGTCTCTAAAAATAGAGAAATCATCCATAAATACTTCCATAAAATCGTCGATCATATCGGTGAAAATTCCCATCATGCATCTTTGAAATGTTGCTGGGGCATTACATAGTCCGAAAGGCATGCGACGGAAGGTATATGTTCCAAATGGGCAAGTGATAGTGGTTTTATCTTGATCTTCAGGTGCTATGGCCACTTGGTTATAACCGGAGTATCCATCCAAAAAGCAAAAAAATTCTTTTCTGGCTAGCTTCTCAATGATTTGGTCAATGAATGGCAATGGAAAATGATCTTTTCGGGTAGCCTTATTGAGTTTCCTATAATCTACACAGACTCTCCAAGATATGTCTACTCTGGTGGGTATGTCCTCTCCTTGTTCATTCTTGACAATTGTTAATCCAACTTTCTTGGGGACAACTTGCAGAGGACTGACCCAATGGCTATCAGCAATAGGATAAATGATACCCGCACTTGCCCATTTATAGATCTCATTCTTCACAACCTCTTGTAGATTGGGATTCAACTGTCTTTGCATTTCTCGAGAGGGTTTACTATCGTTTTCCAGATATATATGATGAGTACAGAATGTTGGGCTTATTCCTTTTAGATCTATTATCTTGCATCCAATGGCCTGGGAATTTTTTTTCAAAACTTCCATGAGTTGGCTCTCTTGTATATGACTTAGGTTGGCATTGACAATGACTGGTAGAGTGTGTGCATCATCCAAGAAAGCATACTTCAGATCTTTGGGTAGTGGTTTCAATTCAACAATGGTTGTCGGTGGAGTCAGAGTTGTAGTGTTTCCTGAATCTATTACAGAAATGGTCTCAAATGGTGGTTCCATCATGGGCATGATCATGGTTGAGGTCAATGTGAGTTCAGAGTCTAATGTGTCCCAAGCATTATCAAGCTCATCAATTTCTTGTCCGGTGAGATGGCATGGTGGAGCTTCCAGTGCAAGATTCAGATTGTATGTGGCAGTTTCATGAGAAGTGTTTTTGTAAGTGGATCTAGAGGTGTTCAGACTAATCTCTAAAGGATCTTTGGCAAGATGGATGGGAGCAAAGTCATTTTGTATGTTGAGAACATCACATCTCTCTATACAACCACAGTCTTCTGTCTAAGAGTCAACAGAATTGGGTATGATCAGCTCAATAGGGACAGTTTTTCCATTGATTGAGAATTCGACTTTGCCCCTTTCATAATCAAAATGTGCCTTAGTAGTATCTAGGAAGGGTCTTCCCAAAATTATGGGTGTTTCACTTAGTGTTTTGGGGAATCCATATACATAATAACAAAGTCCACCGGAAATTTATGTCCTTGTACTGTGACTATAACATCTTCAAGAAGTCCTATTGGTCTCTTCACCATACGATCAACCATTTGTAAAATCATTGAAACAGGTTTCAGTTTCCCTAAGTCAAAGTGCTCTAGGATGACGGTAGGAAGGAGATTGATTGAGGCACCATTATCTAATAGGGTGCGCTCGAAGGTCAATTCACCAATCTTTCATTTAACCAAGGGTGACCCTGGATCTTTCTTCTTGGTGGGCAGGAATTGGGAAATGGCATTTGATGTGGCTTGGGTAAGCACATACTTTTATTCTTGGTTTTCTTTTTTCTTTTCTCTTGATTTCCTTTTTGGATTACATTTTTCCTTTAAGAAGTAGGAGAAGGATGGGACTTGTTCGAGGGCTTTTAGGAGCGGGATTTCAATGATAATGTACGAGAACAGTTTTTTGAACTCTGGATAGATGGTGGATGATCGAGGTTTTCATCGGTGAAGAGCTCCGAGAAAGGGGATGGTTATGGTTAGGGAGGAAGGAGGGAGCATGGTTGTCTCAATCAGCTTCTTTTCATCATCAGTCTCTCCCTCAATTTCGGTTTGATCCTCTGAAGCCAGTGTTCTGGTGAAGACAGAGGTGGTTTTCCCATTTCTCAGAGTGACTGCATTAGCATATTTGTTTGGTCGGGATGGAGTTTTGAAATTCACTTGATTCCTACGTGCTTGCTATGTGTTCCCTTGATTTGCCGTAGGAGATGTGAAGAATCCTTGATTTTGGTTTTGAAAACCAGGTAGTGAGGTGAAAAATTTGTTAGGTGGTGGAGTTTGAAGTACTCCATATGAACTAGCCTTATTGGTATTGGAGTTGGGCAGGGGTTGAGGTGACAAGGCTGGGATGTATGACCTGATCTCAGTGAATTGTCGGGCATTCTCATAATTTTCTTTTTTTTGAGCTTCAGTGGCCTATTGTTGTGCTATAGCCAGTTGCTGTATTGCTTAACCCAAGGCATCGAAGTTTACTGCAGTGGTGGAGGGTTGGGTTACGGGCGGTGCTATCGGTTGTCTGGGTTGGGTGTGATTTTGGAAATGATAGTTGTTATGTACATTCCACCCAGAATTTGTTTGTTCTCTCCATCATGTATTATGGTTGTTTGAATATGCTCCTCCTTGATTTCTCTGAACCCAATTCACAGTCTCAGGAATTATGTCTTGATTATGGGTGAATGTGGTGTGGTCAAATTCTTGGACGGTGGGATTATTCATGGACAATTTTTCTATATCTTGAGTTATGAGGTTCATTTGTTTTGAGAGGGTTTCCCATTTGTCAAGATTCTCTTTGCTAGATCTCTCATGGTCGATGATGTTGACTGTCCTCGTGTTCCCACTGTATTGTTCAATTGAGGAACTATTCACCGAATTATCAACCATATTTTCAAATAAAGTCTAAACAAAATGCTCATCACGATGTAGTTTCCATCGCATGAGCCATCAATCACTCTCTTAAATGATGTATCTATGCCCTCATAAAATATCTGAACTAACTTCCATTTCTGGATGGCATGATGAGGGCATTTCCTTTGAAGTTCCTTAAATCTTTCCCAGGCTTCATGAATGGGATCTCTATTTTTTCTGAGTGAAAGATAAAATAGCTTGTCTCAGGGCGTTGGTTTTTCCTATGGGAAACTATTTCTTGATGAAGACTTCCCTTAAGACATCCCATGATGTGAGAGGAGTTCCGTAATTCCGAAGCCATTGGAGTGCTTTATCTTTGAGTGAGTAGGTGAAGGCTTTCATGTAGATGTATTCTTTTTCTACCCCAGGGATACTCATTGTGGCACAAGCAGATCATAAATATTGTATGTGGAGGAAGGGATCTTCAGAGTCATTTCCATAGTATTTTGGAATCAGGGAGAGTGATGCTGGCTTAATCTCAAAATCTCCTACCTCAGATGGAATCTGAACCTAATGGACTACATCTTCTGTGGCGGGGTTATAATGTGTACTGATGGGTGGTCCCCTATTTAGAGGAGCTATGACTCGGTGAATGGTTGCATTTTCTTCCATCAAAAGTTGCAATTGTTGGAGGATGAGGTCCATAGGATTTGGTCTTTCTTCTCCCATGTCACCTAGGTCAGTTGAATTTTCAGGTTTCTCAGTTGAAGGAGATGGGTCATTTTTTCTTTTATAAATTGGGTCGTACTCTAATGGTTGTTGCAATGGTTATTTCAGAGACCTACGTCATAGCATACACATCACAAAACACCAGACAAGTTGTTGATTCACCAACTCACACAAAAATTACCACGGAAGCGGTTATCTTTTCGATTTTAGTTTAGTGATTTCAACAAAAGTTATCAGGTAATTTATAGTCCTTAATGAGGAGGTGGGTGTGGAAGATTGTGAGAAATCGATGTCTTAATTCGGCTGGGGGATCCAGGGTGCGTATTCGACTGGGGGATCCAGGATCCAGGATTCGGCTGGAAGATTGTGGCTTGAGTATTTTATTTTTATTTTGTATTTTATATTATATTATTTCATAGACATAAGTCATATAGTTATTCTTTTTTTAAATGCATATTACATATTTTTATTGTATTTTTCTTATTGTAATTTTTTACTTAAATAATTATGTGTATTTATTATTTAGGTACTTATAGGTATATTTTATCGATATATTAAATAAATTTATTTATTTTTCTACATTTTTAATGGTTTTATTGTAATTATATTATATACATGTATTTTAAGTAATATTTATAAATTTGTAAAAATAAAAGTCAAAAATTGAAGGAACAATATAATGATTATTTTATGCAGGTATCTTGCTCAATAAGGGCCCAAAAGACAACTTTTGCATCTTAACTCTAAATTGAATTAAACACATGCATTAAATAGATAATTTAATTTTATGAACAATAAAGGTGATTTTAATGAATTTTGAGCATCTTTGGAGAAGATACAGATATGTAAAGTTTTCTTTGTGGCTATTTATTATTTATATCCTGGGCACAATGTGCATTATTTTTAAGTGAAATAATTTTTGTATTTTCTATGTATTTTTATGTACAAGTTTCATGTTCAATGTTTATTGAGTTTAGGTATAAAAATAATAAAATAAAAAGGGTATCAAAAGGAGTTTATTGAGGAACGTAAATTATGATTTATTGTGCATTTATTAGACCTTATCTCCTCCTACTTTATTCCTTATAGACCAAGTAATCATGTTGCTTAGGTCTCGAGATTTAGGGTCATTCAATACCTCTGGTATTTTAATTATTTTTCTTTTCTTTTTTATTCTTTTATTTTATCATTAAATACAATATTTTATATAATATTTATATTACAAATAATGAGTGTTATACACAAAATTTAATGATATTTTTCTAAATCTAACTAGGAATTTAATGCCACACTGAAAGAATACATGACGAGAAATGGAGGTTCAACACTCACCCACCCAACCCATTTTTGGGTGGAGCTAGGGCACGAAAATTTGAATTATGGGTTGCCCGGCCCAGCCAGCCTGCTTGTAGGCCCATCCCTTACATTTGAGGGCCATGGACAAGTGCTACATAGCCCAACCTTCCTAGAACAAATGACAAAAAATAAAAATATATATATATATATTTAGAAGTTAGATAATAAATATATTATTAGATATACGTCAAGTTTTTCATTTGTGATACTAGTTTTACATTATATCCAATAGTATACATTTCAAGTAATATGTAATCTAGTTTCATTAGTTATATAAACTAGATCGGTGATGAAGTCACATGATTTTGTCATTTAAAAGGATAGAACAATCTTGTTGTGTAGACTATTTGATGCTCACATAAAAATATGTGTAATATCTTTTGATTTTTAAATTTATACTCCTAATAAATGTGTATAGTCGTCAAATGCAGAGAATGTCGAACTCAGGGAGAAAAACTTTCATCCAAGTAGTAATGTAGTTATTAATCATGATTTTATGATGATATTTAAGGATTGTTTAATGATTTTAATGGATTTTATACGATTTCCTTTTTAATTTTTTAATTATTTTATATTTTAAGTTTTTATGTTAATATCTAATTGATTTTAGTTTTTAAAATTTTGTATGTATTTATATTTTTAAAATCAATTTAAGAATATAACATATAAAAAAATGATAAAAACATTTTCAGATGTTGAAATATATGAAATAAAATAAAAAATAAATAAATAAGTGTCTTGTGTTTTAATATTTTTACTTGTTTTTATACTTTTTAGAATATCTTTATATTTTTTATGGATTTTATATTGAATTAAAGTTGAAAATAATTTTATAAAAGAAGTAAGCTACTAATTTTTGTGGTTTTTAGAATAAAAACAAAATCAAACAATATGGTAACCAATTTTACCTCAAATATGTTTATTCGACATTTAAAATAAACAAGTATATAATCTTTTATATTTTTTAATATTTTCATATGATTCTTATAATATTATTAAATATTCATATTTTTATGGTTTTCTATTTAAATTTTATGTGATTTTTTTATATGTGATAACATGCAGTAAAATATATCTACAAATATTTTCACTTTTTATGAATTTTTAAAGTTCAAATTGTGAAAATTTGTGTTGTTTTTGAATTTCTAAAACTATAGAATGAAATTAATTTTAAAAACAAAGCTTATTGGAGATAGATAAGTTTATTATCTAGTTTATGTGATTTTTTTGGTATTTTTTGATATTGGAATCTATTTAATCAAAGCAATAAAAGATAATAAAATAAAATGCAGCAAACATGGATTAGAATGTTATTAACCAAAAGCTTAAGACAACCTACTAACAATTAAAAAGAGTTCAGGATAATAACAACAACAAAAAACCATAAGATATGCATGTGCATAGATAACATGTAGCTACTAGACTGAAGTGTAACTAACAAAAATCCCAAGGTAGTTTATGCAAAATTTAGGGGAATTTTCTATCACAAGTAGTTACAAGAACAAATGCAATAAAAAAGAATGCAAGAAAGAGTTGTAGTTTCACCAAATAAGCATGCAGAGCACGAGTAAGGTCCTTGAATGTATGGCTGGTTATTGAGTCAATGGCTGGATGTGCCAGATTCAATTTAGAGTTCGTGAGTCTGACTCATTACGCTATTGAGTCAAGTTCAAGTCAAAATTTTGCACTTCATAACTTAATGAGACAAGCTCAAATCGAGCCCAGATCAGCTCGATAACTCGATAAGGAGCTGGGGTCGATAACTTGAAAAGATGCTCGATAGGGGCTTGACTCAATAACTTGATAAGGAGATTTACTTTAATCCCGCATAGGGTAAAGCTGAATTCAGAGAGAGTGGGGAGTCTATATAAATAGAGAGAGTGCCCAGTCTACATGCATACTTGTCTTAACCTGGTTCGAGCCTTATCGAGCCCGAGCTAACTCGATAAGAGGCTCTAGCTCTCTGAGCCCGAGCTCGAGCATGAGCCAAAGCCCGAGCCCGGGCGGCTCGGTTCTTTGGGCTCGAGAACCATCCTTATTTAAGCAGTAGATGGTGATGATCGATTCCATATTTAATCTAATAAGGTTATATTTGGTCGTGAATGTGTGGCTGTGATGCAATATAGGTCTCGTTTTGTTGATCGAATGGTATCTGCTCCTCAAGAAGAACGGCGATGAAGGTGCCTTCCTATGAGTTTCAAACTCTCCAATCTTAGTCGATCAGGGGTGGTTTCATGGTGCAAAAGCTCCTATCAACTCCATCTTCTGCTCCACATAGAATAGATATCAAACCAAGGTCCAGATCTCACAAAAGAGAGATCAAACTATGCTCTTCCTCAAGACGATGCTATTGGATCCGATGATGCTCCTAATCATTCCAGATCCACCATCAGGAGTTATTGAAGATGCTCAAAGCTTCACGAGCCTCAATTGGACGTTATTAGAAAGAAAATAGAATGTAAAAGGGGATGTGGGTCTCCAAAGATGGTAAGGGATGGAGATCGAGATCAAACCCGCAAATATGAGGTGATTAGATTCTAGAAGAAGGTATGAAGAATTACATGATTCAGATTGAGATGCCGATCAGATCAGATGGATTAAACACAAATGAAATGGAATTGAAAGAAATTAAATAAGATAGAATCAAAAGAATGTTTGAGATCATATTGTTGTTGCCTCAATGCAGGAATGGAGGTACAATAGAAACTCGATGCAGCAGAGCTACCCAAGCTCGATGTTGGTGGATGTATCGTGCATCAGATCACCTCTCATGCAGTCATGTTCATTAGAAGTCACTTGTTATCACCAAATGCCTCATTAAGACTTGAACTCAAAGAGAAATAGGGCCAAAGACGGATCCGAGGGGGGGAAGCTCAAGAAGAGATAATAATGGGCACAAAAATAAGTGCGGATTGAGGGGAAACACTTGGGTGTGGGTGTGGATGTGGATGTGGATTGGGAGTTGATTAATCAGGCAAAAGAATCTGAGTTTATTGGGTTAATATGCAAAAAGTAGGTTTTGGGATCGTATTGGCATACTTGTACAATCCATTTTTAGTTCTTATTTTATTTATTTCTTGTTAGTTCTTGGATATTTTATATTTTGTAAATGGTGTATTTCTACTATAATTTGTATATAAAAAATAAAAATTTCCGAAGATAAAATAATCAAAAAATAAACAACTTATTATAGATGTATAATGTACATATATTGTTCATATATCAATTTATTTAACTAATTTAATACTCTTACTTAAAATAAACTAAATATATTTATAATCCTTATAAAATATATTAAATTAATAAAACATAAAATAATTAACTTATATGTAAAATTATAACATTAATGTATGTATGTTCTTTATACCTATAAATTATCATATTTATATTAATTTTCTAATTAAATTAAATTGTTTATTTTATTTAGATTCATTATTACATTGTTAAATTATTTTATAAATTTATTTATATTATATATTTATTTAAATTAATCTACTATTTACTATTTAATTTACATTGTGTTTCATTCTTTATGTATACAACTCTTTTGTCACGTTGGGGCAAACTCCTGCCACGTGGCACTCTCTTATTGGGGGAGAGAAGAGAAGGTTGACTTTTCAAGCTTCTTATTCTTCTTCTCCCCTTTTTCCTCTTCTCCTCTCTTTGACTCTCCTCCTCCTCCTGAAGATCTTTATTTTCCATTTCCTTATCTTCTTCTAGTGAGCTTATCCCCCCTCGAGCTTCAGGACAGATCTTCGAGGTCCCATGTGTCACAACGAGGAGGAGAAGGGAAGTGTGTTGAGATCCTCCAATGGTATGGATCTCATCTCCATCGTACGTATAGTCTTCGACATGTCGATCATCGAGGTGAAGACATCTAAGCTCTGCCGAGCTCCGATCCATAAGCATCATCATCTATCCCAAACTTTGAAGGTTACGTTTGTTCTTTTTGTTCTCCTTTTCTGTTTTCTTCTCATTCCCTTCTCTTCTCAATCCAGTCCAGATCACTCTAATTTTCGTTTTCAAAACCCTTGACTCCATCATCATCCCAACATAATATAGGTCTTCACCATCTTCCATATCTAAACACCTCGAATCAGATCCGATTCGAGCTTCTGATCTCCTCCTCCTTATTCTTTAAAGATTGATCATTCATTCACCATCTAATCATTGACGATACATTATTTTCTTGAGCCTCGATTCTACTTGCAGGTGTTACATTGGGAGCATAGATTATTGCTCGAGCATTTATGCTTGAGACCATCGCCATCAGGGAACATCTAGAAGCTGACATTCGAGGCATCTTCAGCATAAATAAGATCCTCAAGCGAGATATGAAACCAATTGTGTGAAGCACAAATCATTGGAAAACCTTAAATTCATTGATCTGAGTACCTGCAACTACACTGAAAGAAGCATAATCGCAAGACCTTGATGAACAATGACTTCCTTCATCGAACGTCAGTTCTGAAGATCCGTTGAACAGAGCTATCACCATCATCAAGAGATGTCCTCTGAATCAAAACCTGCAATGAACCAACTTCTCCCGGAGAAACAAGCATCACAAGAGAAGATCCTTATCATGCTTGAGAGACACTTGAAGGGAGACGAGCAGAATCATCTGGAGATCTTAGACGAGAAACCACCACTCGGAGCTTCATTGAAGGTTTTGGAGAAGAATGAATACAACTCCAGATTCATCAGCAAACGTCCATTCAGCTCGATTGAATGATCCATATCACACTGCTTATCCATCACTTAAGCAATGCATGTGCAACATACATGCCATATGAGATTTTTTGGTGTATTTGCATTAATATCCCCCCCTCATTTTATAAACTACGAACAGATCTAGTGCCTATTTTTACAAGTTGAGCACGTGGCAACTATGTAAATCTCTGAGATTTTTGTGCATAAAACCCTATAAATTATGTAAAATACAAACATGTACAATGTCAGCTTCAGTCACGTGGATGAAGACGTGATTGACTAGGGTTTTGCACGAAAGAACCTCGTATTCTGATATTTCCACACATAGCCTTATAACTTCCAGAAAATTGAAGAAAAACCCATGTATACATATATAAATAAATACTATAAAATTTATATTCAATAATATTCTAATAACAAAAAATCAAACAAAAATCTATATAAATACAAAGTAATATATATGTATAGTATAAATGTAGTTTTGAAAAATAAAAAGATTTTCCATTTTTAATGAATCAAACAAATCATAAATACATATAATACCTTATTGGAAATGTATTTTCACCTAATTTACAGTAAAAATAAATTAAAAATATTTTTTAATTTTTTATTATTTTAAAAATAAATTTACTTCCTTATTTTTAATAAAAAATAGTTTTCAACTTTAAAAATAATCCAAAATACTAAAAATCTTAAAAACTACTTACAAATTTATAAAAACAGAAAAGAATTCAAATTATAAAAATCATAAAATAATAATCAAATAAAAAATTTAAAACATAATACCAATATTTCTTTACTTATAGATATATAAAACAACAAAAACAATACAAAATCCATAAAATCAAATAAAAATACATTAAATTCCTTTAAAATCAGGAAATTCTTATACCTTTAAAACAACATCTTTTACTTAATTTACATAGTTTGCCTCATTCAATTCGACACTCCCATACTTATCACTATACCTTTGAGTTTAGGAGTATAAATAAATAATAATAATAATATTTTATGGTAATTTCAACTAGTCACCACAATGATAATTGTCTATCCTTTTAGACGACCCAACCGGTTTGGAATTTTCATTCGTCCATATTGTAAAATATATATCTTCTGATATATGCTGATATATTGTATTTTTTAAGTCTGAGACTGGATACAGTGTGGATCGGGTGAGGTTGTTCGAGATCACCTGACAGACGACTGACAATGAGGGTAACATGACCTTCATTTATAGAGATATGTTGTTGCATATATAAGTTATATAATAAACATATTTTGACTAATGAAGCATGTGTTCTATCTAATACACATCTCAAAATGTAGGGTCGCATCATTGACTTCCTCCAGACTCAATTTGGTCCAACTCAGCTAACTCCAAAAGAGTTGAATAAGGAGGTTTCTCGACATGTGTATCTGCTTGTTGCACAATATTCTAGTCGGGTTCTGCTTGGTGGTGCATCTTCCACCAAGATGAGTTTCTAGGGACCAGCGGTGGTGGTTCGTCGTATGTAGAGTTTTAGGAGTTGAAAGATAAGACCTTGGTCCTGACCTGGGAGGTGGAAATGTCACATGAGAGAGGATAAATTGTGAGATAATGTCCTCCAGGACATGCAGACGATGAATCGTCTTCATAGGTTGATCGAAGAGTTGTCTGGACGAGGTCTCATTCCTTCGCATCGTGATTGTGATGGAAACGATCCACATGAAGATGATGATGCTCCTCATGTATAGTTTTTGAATGTTTGTCATGTAGCTAAGATTTTTTAAGTCTAATATGTATCATATCTATTATGTAAAGTTTTTCCTTTTGTTTGAAACTAAAATGTATTGTTATCCTTTAAACTACGAGTCTATGATAGGGATTGAATATTTTATGTATTTAAAATTCACAAGAATTTGCATCTTAAATCTAGGATGTATTTGAAACTACAATGTGTTCGAATCTAGGAGACGGATGCACTATTCTCTAAGCATTTTCAGGTATGATATGAGCAGCTGATGTTGTAATTCTTTTTTACATTAGTTATATCGATGGTCATGTAACCTTCGATAATATAACAATATCATTCATTATGGGCGGTTTCTAAAGCCTCCGATATTGTTTCTCTACGGTTGTTAATGCGCCTGTAAGATACTTATTCTGGACTGTTAGTCATTTGAGGCGGTTAGCAATTTCGTCGGTTGGTGGTCAACCATCGCAATTGCGTTTTGTAACGCATGTTTCTTCGATGCTTTATTAGCACCTAACATTACTCTTTATCAACGGTGTTCGATTGTCGAGTAAAGTGCTTATTCCAACAGTGTACAAACGACTCAAAAGTTATAGAAGAGAAAAGTTCCGTGTTAAGGTCACTGAGCTACTCTAAGAGATTACTGAAATTAACAAATAGGAAATAAATGCATCACATATTCAAATTTAGGATGGGAAAAATCCATAATAGTCCTCAATAATTCGTCAGTTCGACATCACACTACAAGGAAAACAAGTTGTGGCTACAGAACTATGGTCACGGATATGGAGTTTGTGACCACAGAATTGGGTTCTGGCCACGACGTATCGTGGCCAGTAGCCGTAGCTACAACTCTCGTTGCGAGAGTTCTCTAGCCACGAATATGCCATGGCCACTACAAGTGGCCACAGATTTTACCGTGGCCACAACTCTTATATGAAGACTTTAGCCACGGATTGTGGCTACGAGAAACTAGTGGCCACGGAATTATCGTGGCTACAAGTTTCCGTAGCCACATTCCGTGGCCACAACTCATTTTTCTTGTAGTGTCAGGTTTTTACAACTAATCCTAAGTTCATTTCAAGTGGAACCAAAAAAGTTAAAATGACAATTTCTATTTATTTCTGAACATGCCCTGTTAAAAGCAATGCAGACGGACAGATATATTTAAAAAAATGATATCTTCATCTGTAACTTTTCAAAATGGCTATTGGCCCCTTTTTTTAATGAGGTATGGGATGACAACTTTCCCAATTCAATAGCACGACCACCATCAAATGGGTCGCACTATACGTGCAGTCCGAACCTATCATTACTCCAAATTGCAATAATGTTTTGAATGCTCAGAATATAATTGAAATTCTAAACAAATATATTTCAAATGGTCCGCGTTGCTTGCAACTAGAGCCTCCATGGATGCGTTTTCAGGATATAAAACTCACACAAAAAGCCATCGAAAACCAAGATAAACACGATTCCTTACTATATTAGACAACGTCTGCAACCTATCTTCATAGTAGGTCCCGCATGCGAGTTCATAACGCAAAATCGACGAGATTCATGACATCAATGGAAATTCAAAAGAATACAATTACTGAAAATGATAGCAAGAGCGGATGATCTGTACTTTGCAAATGTGAGAAGCGAGCTCCCCGCAGCGAGCTCTGTGGGTGGATACCTTCGGCTTCACGATCGGCAACTCTGAATTCGGTCCTGCTGCGGTATGACGGCTTTTAGGTGGAGCTCCGATGATCTAAACTTGGAAAATGAGCTTTGGTGCAGCCCATTTACGCACAATCCCCGTTTATACTCGGGTTCGATTAACCGGATCCCGATTCAGATCCAGTTCGGGTTCAGACTTGTTTGCCAACTCATGATCGTATCTCCCTCATTCGAGGTTGGATTTCAACATTCTTGGTACTATTGGAAAAGGTCTCTACGAGTACAATAGACCACTCGTTTGCTAAATTTGGATATCAGATCAAGTCTGAAATCAAAAGAAGTGAACGAAAATGTATTAGAGACTGGTCAAAAATCGTATCTCGAACCATATCGAGATCAGATTTTTATGAGCATCCGGTACCTATACCATATTAGGTATTTTAACACATACTTAAGTTTCAGGGTGTCACATTCAACCATCGACACTCATAGCTCCGCTCCTACTTCAAATAGAAATTCAAGGTAATGAAGTTGCACTTTGAGGCAATAAGCGAACAACCATTTACAGCTTCCCGAAGAAGGTAATGATCGTCATTGTGTATTGCATTATCTATAATTTCATCAGTCCGGTGTAACATGAGGATCAGATAATGATACTGACAATGGTATCTGTATTTTTGTGGACGACATACGAGCATGGGAGTTACTGTGCAGTACGTTACCAATTGCAATGTCGGGAAACATTTAGCCCTTTTCTTGGGCCAATCTCGATCGAAAATAACTTTGGGTTCATTGGTAGTGTAGTCGTTGATGTGTGATACCAATGAATACTAATTATGTACAATGCATTTTCTGCTTTTCATATCAAATGTTTTTTTCCCAGACAAATGGCCTCCTAAGAATTGTCGTCATTATTGCATGTTCGATAAGCAGCCACGTATTTGTCGCGACTCACTACTTGCAACTATGACATAGCATTCATTGCTGCTAATTTTGGGAAAATCAGTCAGAGGAAACAACGACGGGGATCTACTGTTTTACCGCTTCAAATAGGGGTAATATGAGCGGTCTCTTTTAATGATTGATTCTCATTAATGTTTTACATATCATTAGTTTTCGTTCTCTGTGGATTTTATGCTTGAACATGTGAGCATGATGATTGTGCATACTCCCGACCGACGTTGCGGCATCGAACATGGATGAGTAGCTACTATAATGATGTAGCTTAACCGACATATGCAGCAACAATCGACGCATGAGGAAGTTGATATCTGAGTGAAAATTTTACACCATGATTTATTTTTTATTTTTTTTAAAACTGAACGAATATATATATATATATATATTATTAATATCACATGATTCTTAACTTCCTATAAGCTAGACAGTTTCTAAACTACTAATTAAATAAGAAGTTATTAGATTTTTTCATGAGAAACAAAGCTAGCTATGAGAATATTGTGTTGCGATCGGACGACTCAGGGTGTAGATGCTACTACTTGGTGGATGCATTCCTTATCTTTGAGGACTCACGCATAAACGAGGAAGCTGAAGTTTGATTGTGGTACATGTACCCCAGAGATGTAAGATTTATATTTAAAAATGTACATTTAAATTAATTTAATTATTTATATATAGTGTAACATCAATGCATTTTCTTCGTTGCATAGATCGTGTGGATATAAAGTAAAGGTGTCAACGTTGCGGCCAACACTCTAGTCCTTGGCTGTATAGAAGGTGTTTCTGAGCGATAAAATAAACGTGATGGGAGAAGGAGAAAGTGATTGTGCACTTGACATGCGGATCAACTTTGACACATGACATTGTTGATGACCATGTGTTTGATAAACATGTGGTGATGTAATCCATTCTGTATATTGAACTTTGTAATGTCTATGTGGAATTTGAATTTAAAATAAATGGTTGCAATTTTCTGACATGTATATGCGGATGATGTATAAGATGGTTACAGTTACATGGTACAGACCTATGATAATTTCAAGTAACAACTTTAACTAACTTGTAGACCTTATTCATTATCCTTCATTTGCCAGCCGAACAAAGAGTATAACTTACCTACCCTTATTCATCCATGTTTTTCTTATTGTTATCTTTCCAATCGAATGAGAATAGACCCTTATTCTTTTTATTTTTTATCTTTATTCTTGCTTATTCTGGAATCAAATGACCTCTTTGTAAATATGATAGTTTGAAAAAAACAACAGAAGAGCGCGTACGGACCTCTGTATTGGAGAATAAGTGTCCAAACAGTCCAATAAAATTCCTTCCATTTTTTTAAACTTTTCCTTTCATCCATTTCCCACATCACAAAAACACCAACTAAAAAGACACTTTGGGAGATCAACATCCTGCTACAAATACGGAGGGAAAGACATCAAATAAATGTAAAGCCAGGGATCACATCACGAATCCGGAATCTGCGACGAGAGATCCAGGAATGGTCGATCAATCTGTTCTTCTCGGGATGGCACATGATCTCCTGAGTCCTGATGCAAGTTTGGATGCATTAGATGGTGTTCCTCCTGTTCTTGATCATTGCCCCTCTGATGAAGCTGGTAATTCGGTGGCTGTTGTGCCTGCGCTGCCGCCAGCATAGTGATCTGCGCACGAGTCCACGCGAGCTGCCGCTCGCAGCTCTGTATCTGCTGGTATATGTTGTGTATGATTCCCACGCTACCGTGCACCGGATTCTGCATGCGCAGCTGGGCCTCGTAGGCCATGGACTCCGCTGCTTCTGCGCGCTGGTGCTCGGGGAGTTGCTGCATGATACCATGCGGGCTTTTCTGTCAGGGGCGAAGGCTATATGGACATGATAATAAACATAATTTCTTGTTTTTTTCTCTTTCTTCATCGTCTATGTATATTCATCGGGCTGTTGAATAGATATTTCCTTCTTCTATCCAACCTCGACTATCGCCGACACTCTCTACTGTACAAACAATTACTGGTGATGTGGAATAGTATTTGTCGATTTGCACACATATCTCATTTGATAGGTCATCACTTTTGTTAGACGAAAAAAATAATATATAGCATCGTTGCTTCTTTAGATATTCTAATATATGTTGCATAAAACATATACATACATGTTAATTAGACTGCAGATATACAGAAATAAAAAAGTAGATATGGATGCAAAGGTCAATAAAAATTCAAAAGATGACACGAAAAGCTTCGCAAAGGAAAGAAAACATCTGGCCATGTCCATTTTTTATTTGAGAAATTGGGCATATTAACAGCCTAACAGGTGGACATGGGCAGGAGCTTAATTGAAATCAGAAAAGCCAGAAGCATTGCAATGCATGTAATTTTGATGGAAAAACACCGTGTATGATCATCAATTCGATTGTTTTTAAGGTCAGCATTCCCACCTGCAGCATCCGGGTAACATTTCCTGCTCCGAAGATCTTATGAACACATGCGAATCGATCGGCGCGGTCCGCCGGGAAGTGGGGAGCCAAGACGCAATCCTCAGCGCATCTTCTCCTGAGGTACTTGCACGCTGCGCAACGGGTGGAAGGATAATCGCTGCTCGACATGATTGTACTTGCAATAATCTAGAGAAAGATATACTGTAGATTCTGCTTGGATTTCCCCCGCTTGATGATGATCCGGGTTTGATTGATGCTCACGCTGTTGCTTAGATTTTATGTGATTTGTTCTAAAATTTGATATCTTTTGAATATAAAAGGGATTAAGGAAGGAACATAAATGGAAGGTGCAACGGCTACTGTAAGAATATAGAAGGGAATAAACGAGAGCAGATAAGGAGCTTCTCACGTTCTAGTTTTTAAATGTCATCGGTCGAAGTATTTAATCATAAACTGGTGATTTCTCTTTCTTTTAATATAGCCGTTGCTGTTTAAAAGATTTTTTTGGTCGTTATACATGTAGGAAATAGGAACCCATTAAACGTGCGTGCTTATTAACATAGTTAATTATATGACCTTTTATGTAAAGTCCACAAAAATGAGAGTGGTTAAATAATTTTAGGATTTTATCACTTTTACTCTTCTTAACTTCAGCAATATCAGCTATGCTTCTCCTTTTTTATAACATCTTTTTTATAACATCAAATGTGCCCATGATTTCTTACAACATTCACATTTTTGCATGGGGTATTACTAATGTTACAAAAGAACAGAATTGTGATTTTGTAAGAAGTCAGGAGCACAACTGATTCTTACAAGAGGGGATATAACTAATATAGTAGAGGTTAAGAAATTTGATAAAAAAACTTAATTGGGTGTGTATGTATGTGATATATATATATATATATATATATATAGGGTAAAATGAGGCTGCCCCCTGGGAGTAGCCAACTTGGCTACTCCCACCCTTATTTTTCCCTTTTATTTCTTTGGAAAATAAAAATTTGTATATTCATCACTATATCCCTCTAACATTCTATTAAAATTTCGTCAGAAACAGAGACTCCTAGGCCCTCCATCCAGACGTCATTTTTTAATGGTCGCAGGATTTTTTAAATCGACCATGTTTGGATGGAGGCCGTAGGAGTCTCTGTTTCTGACGAATTTTCAATAAAATGTGAGAGGGATAAAATGATCAATATACAAATTTTTATTTTCCAAAAAAATAAAAAAATAAGGGAAAAATAGGTGTGGGAGTAGCCAAGTTGGCTACTCCCTGGGGGCAGCCCCATTTACCTCATATATATATATATATATATATATATATATATATATATATATATATATAGGGTTAAATGGGGCTGCCCCCTGGGAGTAGCCAACTTGGCTACTCCCACCCTATTTTTCCCTCATTTTTTTATTTCTTTGGAAAATAAAAATTTGTAAATTCGTCATTATATCCCTCTAACATTCTATTAAAATTTTGTAAGAAACAGAGACTCCTACGACCTCCATCCAAACATGGTCGATTTAAAATATCCTGCGACCATTAAAAAAATGACGTCTGGATGGAGGGCCTAGGAGTCTCTGTTTCTGAAAATTTTTTAATAGAATGTTAAAGGGATATAGTGTTGAATATACAATTTTATATTTTACAAAGAAGTAAAATAATGAGGGAAAAATAGGGGTGGGAGTAGCCAAGATGGCTACTCCCAGGGGGCAGCCCCATTTTACCCATATAGGGTTATATATATAGGGAATTTATCTAGAGAGCACTGTGCCCATTTGAATGGAATGAGCCCATCCTCACAGCCGTTGGATTACCAATATCAATCCCTAAATTTTAGGATCACGTCACATGTCACAATATTTGGTGTCTATTTAAAAATGGTATTTCAGTCTTTCTAAAATTAGTGTCTGCTGATCTTTTCGCATTGTGTTTGATATGGTCATTTCGAACATATTCTTGTTGATATCGCGCGACGATCAAGCTTCTGAAATTGCAGGAGCTTCGTTCTTCGAAGGTATTTTTGTAGAACTTTTTTTAATCAATCGTTCGTTGCAAAATTTATGTTTCCTCTTATTTTTGCTCGTGAGTTGTCATTGTTGGTTCATATTATGATGTCAGTTTAATCGTTTGTTTTTATATTTTTGATTTCAGATTCAAACGCAATGCTCGATTTGTCATTGGATTTGGATCATGAAATCTTAGAAGCAATGACGAATGATGATTCTTGTTGGATTTTGATCGTGAGAACATCATATGAGAAGGAACGATGGTGGATGACTATCAATTATATTTAGATCATGAAAGCAATATGATTGCTTAGAAGTTTACATCCACAGAACACGAGATTCTGTTGTTCCATCTTTTGAAAATGATATCATTAGATATAATCAGACAGTCTTTGTTTTAATATAAGTAAATTTTGTATTAATATCATTAACATGATGTGTATAACAAGTAACTTGTTAAATTACGTAAGTAACTTATAGATCATCGTCCTATTTGTAAGAACGATAAGTAACATCTTATATATTGTGCGTAACATATTCAAATGGAATCGGTAACATATATACAATAGTCAAGTAAATAGTTGTTGCGAGATTGGTAATATCCAAACAATGGTTAGTAATTTACATTCATTTTATTATATGGTACATATTTCAGTAATATGAATACACTGGTCAAGTAAGTGCTTCTTGTGAAGTCAGTAAAACCATAACAAATGGTCAGTAATTTCCATATGTGTTATTAATTTGAATAGAATTTGGTAATTTAGAGACAGTACTCAAGTAATATATATACAATCTCAAGTAAATTTTTGTTATTTGTTCAGTAATGTATATATCTATATCTTATAGCACATGTTTATATGGTACATATTTCAGTGATATGAATACAATGGTCAAGTAAGTGCTTGTTGTGAAGTGATGAATACCCATTCATCACTCTTTATTCTTATATTTTAGCTACAAAAACCTTTGCAAATGCATGTAGATATATGTAAATATAAATAATTATCAAAAGCATGCATTGTGTAAAAACCTATAATTAGCATGTTTTTGTGCAAAAATAAAAGAATAAAGATTAAAAAGAAAAAGAGGGAAATATTTAGAATAAATATTGAGCAACCTAACCCAAGGGAGGGCTCAGCATGGGCCTGACCGCATAAAAGCCAAAGTAGAGGGAGATAGGGGCTCATGTGTAAATATTTGTGTAAATAAATAAAATTATATTTTCCTCACCCAAAAATATGCTTGTAAATACTTGTATATATTTATAAAAATATAAAAATAAAATAAAAAGTTAAAAATCAAAAAGATAAAAAATACTCCCTTTCATCATGTACATAAACCACACCTATATATTTATTTAGCTTTGTAAATATATAAAAGTAATTTTTATAATTTTTGTAAATAGTCTATGTTATATATTGTAAATAAATAAAATAAAAATAATTAAAAATCAAAACAAAATAAAAATAGAAAAATTAAAAATATAAAAATACATTGTACATATATAGATGTATATATATTTATTTTACCTATGTACATAAATAATAAAAATAAAATAAAAATACCTTTTTATTCCTTATTTTATTCTATAAATAAATAAAATATAAAATAAGGATAAAATTGTATAAAAATAATATATAAAAATCAAAAATCAAAACCCTATATATATTGTATATACCTATATCTAGTACATATTATGTATATAGTCTATTTTTATTTCCAAAAATTAATTAAAAATCATCGAAAAATAGAAAAAAATAAAATAAAAATAATTCATGTTTTAAGTTTTCGCAAAATCGGCCATTTGCTTCCTTATTTTTGAGCTTCAAAGTTTAGCCACTTGGCCTGATTCCATTGGGTCCTGGGGATGTTGACCGCCCGGTCAACTAGCCCCCCCAGGACCACTTCCCACAGGTCTGAGCAGCGGACCCGATTTCTCCAATTATTACCCGCTCGACCCGATCACCAATCCGCCAAACCCCGGGTCCGAATCCTTCGCGGTGCATCCGACATCCTCGCCGGAGCCGCTCCCTCGGGATCCGCGCGCTCCTGAGCTTGCCCGGACCCATTCTTCTCGGACCCCTAGCCTTATAAAGCCGATGCTCTGCCACCTTCTCTCTCCATCTTTGGTCATTCGCCTCCTTCCCTGTGAGCTCCAGAGAGACCGCGAGAGTGACAGCGAGCGATTCCACCTGTTGCAGCGAGGAGAGGAGGAGGAGTCCACTGATCCGGCGCCGTAGCTCCGCCACCTGAGCGAGCTTCGAGCCTCGGGCCGAGACGTCCCTTGAGTCCAAGACCGGGAGCTTCCTCAGCTCCGACACAGTCTCTTCGACCATTCAGGTAGCCATTTAGCTTTCCCATTTCCTTCGATTTCCAGTTACGCCCAATTTTCGCCGTCGACGTATTTCTTCGATTCCGATCATCCAACCACCCATCTCGATCATCAGAATCGACCCACATCTTCACCTCCTCCCGACGCACCTTCTGCACCCACTCACCCAACCCAGCTCGCACAGGAGCTGGGAACCGGGCTCCTCCGTCCACCACCTTCGCCGGAGCCCGCCGTCCCGACGCACCAGCCACCTCCACATCGCCTAACCGGGTCGAGGCAATTTGCCCTCGACCCGCGAGTCTTTTGGTTCACTTTGCAGGTCAGAACAAGGGCCATCTGAGGCTCTCCGTCATTCGGCCAGAAGACCAGCTCCGTCGACCTCGCCCGAGCTTAGCGGAGCTCGGGCCGATCATCGGAGCATCGCAGCAGACGCAGGAGCGCACCAGCTTTCTTCTCCGACCATCAGAGCGCTCCGAGGAGGAGGCCAACGCCCGCACGAGCCCGACGAAGCTCGCCGGGGACCAGTTCTTCCAGCATCCTCCAGCGTCGTTGGATCAGTCTCCAGCTCCAGACGCCATCCCCACCGTTGGTTCCTGGAGCGCCCTTTGACGTCAGATCTGAGGAGTTCGATCCGGACCGTCAGATCCACACGTGTCCTGGCCTCGACCGTTGGATCAGCCAGAGCAGTCCCAGCGCTGGAGAGCCGCCCCCATCTGGACCGTCAGATCTACACGTGGCAGTCATCCAGCCGCTCCGGTTAATAAAGGGTAATTTACCCTTAGGCCCTTATCTTTGTTTTATTTCGTATTAGTCCTGTAAATAGTTAAATTAGTTGTTTAGTTTTAGGTTTATTTGCATAGAGGACCCTGAGCTTCATGTTATTTGCATTTATACCCTTGCCTGTTGTGGACACGTGCTTCGCCACGTGATATTTTGGGTTATTTGCAGCATATGCCCTTGTAGTTCTGGTTGTTATGAAATGAATGAAAGTTTTTAGATATTTGCACTTATACCCCTGTACGTGATTGATTTACACATGTGCGATATTTCTTGGGTAATTTGCAAGTGAGGCCCCTGACTTTTGGTACGTGTTACCAATAAGCCCTCGGGACTTATTTTTGTTACATTTAGGTCCCTGAGTGCCCCAGGCACGCGCGTGGCGCGTGTTTTGCTGGGTTAATTGCACAGGGACCCCCAGAACTTTGGGTATTTGCATTTCAGTCCCTATGCACAGTACCCTTTTTTATTTTTGAATAAAATATCAAATCACCTCTGAATCCGATGAGAATTTGACACATGGCTCATGTCATGGTGTAGGATTTTCACGGATTTTTGAGGACATTTCTGATTTTGTTTGCTATTTTTAAAAATTCAAAAACCTATATTTTCGTCACTGTCCAGATTGAAAAATCACAAAAAAATATAAAAACTCCCCTAAAAATTCTATAAAAATTGTCTACTGTTTAGTTTAGTTTGTTTGATTTTCTAGTCAATTTTAGCTATTTTTCACCAGTGAAAACCACTAAAAACTTAAAAACACTCAAAAACCCATAAAAATTCTAGTAAAAAAATTAAAAACCCAAAAATAATAAAATTGGTACCTAAATTTTCCTTGTTCTATCATCTTTACAGGAAAATTACCTCCAGGCCATTTCAAGGCCCTTAGATATTTTATCCAGGGCTTTTTGGCTCGGCCGGACAGTGCCCACCGTTTGCTTCACTTTTTGATTTTTAGAAAATAAAATAAACATCAGAAAAATCTCAAAAATTCATCAAAAACACTACAAAATATAAAACACGTAAAAACATTTTTGTTGGAATTTTTGCTTGACTTTTAGTACCTTTAATAAATTGTTGAATTGAGTGCCTGGTTGTTTTTATCATTTTCTTAATAAACTTAAAAATCCAAAAAAATATAAAACAAATTCAAAACCACTAAAAAGATTTTCTCCTTTTATTTTGACTACTTCGTAGGCCTCTCAGCCAATCCGTGCTCCTTGAGTTCGACCCTGGGTGCTATACCAGGTTAATCACATAGCAGGACCGCTATCTCGTGCTTGATTGATTTTTGATTTATTTAGTGGTTCGATTTTTCTTGATTGACATAGCTAGGTGATCTAGGTCGCAACGACCATCTAGACACCTTTGCCTTGATCATTTGGCGTGTCATCAGAATGGCGCCGTTGCCGGGGAGCACGGCTTAGTAGTCACTTTTTTAGCTTTTCCGCGGCTTCTTCTTTTCGCGGCTTTTTGTATAGATTTTTGTGGATATATTTTTTCTGATATTTTCTGATAATAATTTGGACTGACCACTTGTCTCTTTTTCTTGCGAGGGCCCGAGGATCGAGGCGGCCGATTTCGAGAAGCCGACGCAACCGCGAGACTCGGAGGCGGCTTCCTTCTGCACGGAGCCGTAGGAGAGAGCGAGAGAGAGAGAGTTGAGTGGGTGAGGTTAGACTAGGATTATTTGATTATTATTGTTGTAATAATACAGGGACTCAGAGACTGGACTTGGACTTGGTTGACCTAGCGGGTCTGTTTCGCCGAGCACCGGTGTGCTTGGGGGACCCTTAGGAGTTTTTCGCGGTTTTTACGCGGCTTTGTTTTCTTTCCTTTTTACTGCCTTTTACGGTTTTTAGCGGTTTTTCTCGAGCCCCTAGATTTAGGATTTTCTGCTTGACTGTGCCGTAATTAGTAGGATCCCTACACCTAATTAATTGCCTGTTCCTATAGAACGATAATTGGACCTACTAATAAATCAATAATAAAAATAGCTTAGTCGCTTTCCTGAGAGCCTACGCGCCGCGAGCCTGCCCCGTCAAGCGCTACTCCTGAACTCGACTTGTCGAGAAGAGGAGGGGTGGGTCTAGACCGGACTCTTTGGATCGAGGGCGAGTGACTAAGCTAGACGGTTCTGTCGAGTAGAAATTGCCTGTTTAGGACTCGGTTTTCACCGCTGCACCATATAGGTAGTTTCTTTCCTGTCTTTATATTTATGCGCGGATCATATTGCATGTAGAGTGCTGGAGTCAGGTACGCCTTCCTTACTTTGCATGCATCATCGATTTCATCGTGCATCGGCTTTTTCGTCTTCTCCCCCCTGTTTTGGATTAAATAATCAGGAGAACCGAAAAATTCGTTAGGCGTTTGTTTGATATTTGAAAAATATTAAAAAAAGAAAAACCATAAAATTGGGACTGGTTAACACTATTGATCTTAAAAGACGCTCATCCTAATAATTTTGTCTTGGGGAGAGCAACCCCCTCATTGTATGGTTTTGAATGCGCGAGAGAGTGACCCGCACCCTAGGTAGAACCCTCCGGTGCTAGTCCCGACTGATTACCGACTCTTCCGTGCGGGCCAGTCGGTTGGGTTAGCATCGGGTATCCTAACAGGTCACGTAAGCGCTCTGATATTTTGTGTGTTCACCTAATAAAATCGACAAGATAATTTGACCGAACTTTCACGGTCTTCAGCTCGCGTCGCGTTGGTGAACCGGGGGTTTGTTTTGGGATCATAGTTTCTCCAGATCTCATCCGCACTACTCGCCAGATCAAGATGATGGGTAGACGCTCTCTTAGGCAGCCTCTGGCTGCACCGCTTTCGGGCACGTCTAGCCGATCATCTAGGTTGGCCCGCGAGAGCCGAGACCAGCTCTCCGAGCCCGAGTACGACTCCGCCCTGTTCCCCCTCGATCCCCTTTCTTTTGGTATTGAGAGACATGAGCTTGAGGAGAGATTAGCAGATTTGACAGCACCTGAGTTGGGCTCGTTTGATTTTGCAGACGTCGCCATGGCCGGCAGTTCAGATGATCATGAAGACAGTAAAACCATAACAAATGGTCAGTAATTTCCATATGTGTTATTAATTTGAATACAATTTAGTAATTTAGAGATAGTACTCAAGTAATATATATACAGTCTCAAGTAATTTTTGTTGTGTGTTCAGTAATGTATATACAATTCTCAAGTAATGGCTATTATGAGATCAGTAATAATGAAATAATATCTTCAGTAACAATCAGAATGGGTTCAGTAATATGGACATTGTAATCAGTAAATATTGTATGGACACTAGTAATTACATAACCAATAATTAATGTATGGATATTAGTAATTATAACTTCAGTAACAATTACAATGAATTCAGTAACATTCATAATGTGTTCAGTAACATTCAGTATGAACATTTGTAATTAGCCAAGTAACATTCATATGCATTGGGAGTTCAATAACAATTACAAAGAGTTCAGTAACATTCAGTATGGACATTTGTAATTGGTAATTGCTATATGAACGTTATAACTTCAATAACATTCATAATACATTCAGTAATATGCATATTTGTAATCGGTAATTATTGTATGGACATTAGTAACTGACGTAATCAATAACTATAATCAGTAATTTAGAAGTTTACATATCTATACAAGGAATGATCATTCCATAAATATATCGAATGCTGGCAATAATTAAAATGTGCATTTTTTTATCTTACTAAAACCGACCACCTATTTTTATGGAAATGATTTAACTCGAATTCCTACTATGTTAATAATGCAAAGTACATTGCTATTATCAAAACCGTCCCCTTCCAAATAGAACCATCACATACACGTGGCGAGCCCACGTTTGGTGCTCAAAAAACCCCAAATGGGCACTGTGCACTCTGGATATGCCCTCTATATATGAATATATATATATATATATATATATATATATATATGGGGTTGATGGGGCTGCCCCCTAGGAGTAGCAAACATGGCTATCCCCACCCCATTTTTCGCAATTTCTTTTATTTTTTTGAAAAAATATCACCATGTATATTCATCCCTATATCTCTCCTATATGCATTCGAATTTCGTCAGAAACAAAGACTCCTACGGCCTCCATCCAGATAGGATCGATTTAAAAAATCCTGCGACCGTCAAAAAAATGACGTCTAGATAGAGGCCGTAGGAGTCTCTGTTTCTGAATGACAAATAGGAGGGATATAGGGATGAATATACAAGGTGATATTTTAAAAAAAATAAAAAAAATTGCGAAAAATGGGGTGGGGGCAGCCATGTTGGCTACCCCTAGGGTGCAGCCCCATTTTTCCCTATATATATATATATATATATATATATATATATATATATATAGGGTTAAATGGGGCTGCCCCTACGGAGTAGCCAACTTGGCTACTCCCACCCTTATTTTTCCCTCATTTTTTCATTTCTTTGAAAAATAAAAATTTGTATATTCATCACTATATCCCTCTAACATTCTATTAAAAATTTGTCAGAAACAGAGACTCTTAGGCCCTCCATCCAGATGTCATTTTTTGTAACGGTCGCAGGATTTTTTAAATCGACCCTGTTTGGATGGAGGCCGTAGGAGTTTCTGTTTCTTACGAATGTTTAATAGAATGTTAGAGGGATATAATGATGAATTTACATATTTTTATTTTCCAAAAAATAAAAAAATGACAGAAAAATAAGGGTGGGAGTAGCCAAGTTGGCTACTCCCTGGGGGCAGCCCCATTCTACCCACACACACACACACAAACACACACACACACACACACACACACACACACACACACACACACACACACACACACACACACACACACACACACACACATATATATATATATATAGGGAAAAATGTGTATGCCCCCTAGGGGGATCTAACTTAGCTCGCCCTACCCCATTTTTCGCGTGTTTTTTTTTGAAAATAAAAATTATGTAAATTCATTATTATATCCCTATATTATGTCATTCAAATTTAATGCAAAACAGAGACTCCTACGACCTCCATCCAGACGGGGTCGATTTAAAAAATCCTGAGAGCGTTAAAAAAATGATTGTCTAGATGGAGGTTGTAGGAGTCTCTGTTTCACACGAAATTTTTATTACATAATATAAGTATATAGTGATGAATATTCACGGAAAAAATTTTCAAAAAAAAATAAAAAAATTGAAGAAAATAGAGCGGGGGTAGCAAAGTTAGCTCCCCTTAGGGGGCACACACACACACGCACGCACACGCACACACACACGCACACACAAAGACACACACACACACACACACACACACACACAGATATATATATATATATATATATATATATATATATGAGGTAAATGGGGCTGCCCCCAGTGAGTAGCCAACTTGGCTACTCCCTCCCCTATTTTTCCCTCATTTCTTTATTTTTTTGGAAAATAAAAATTTGTATATTCATCATTATATCCCCGACACATTCTATTAAAATTTCGTCAGAAACAGAGACTCCTACGGCCTCCATCCAGACGTCATTTTTTTAACGGTCGCAGGATTTTTTAAATCGACCATGTTTGGATGGAGGCCGTAGGAGTCTCTGTTTCTGACAAAATTTTAATAGAATGTGAGAGGGATATAATGATGAATATACAAATTTTTATTTTCCAAAAAAATAAAAAATGAGGTAAAAATAGGGGTGCGAGTAGCTAAGTTGGCTACTCTCCGGGGGCAACCCCATTTACCTATATATATATATATATAGGGAAAAAATGTATGCCCCCTAGGGGGAGCTAACTTAGCTCCCCCCGCCTCTTTTTCACAAAATTTTTTTATTTTTTTTGAACTCTAAAACCATGTAAATTCATTATTAAATCCCTATATTATGTCATTCTAATTTCATTCGAAACAGAGACTCCTACGACCTCCATCCAAACGGGGTCGATTTAAAAAATTATGTTACTGTTAAAAAATGACTGTCTGGATAGAAGCCGTAGGAGTCTCTGTTTCGCATGAAATTTTAATAGGTAATATAGGGATATAGTGATGAATATTCATGGAAGAAATTTTCAAAAAAAATTTAAAAATGATGAAAATAGGATGGGGGGAGCCAAGTTAGCTCCCCTCAGGGGGCAGCACCATTTTCCATATATATATATATAAATATATAAATATATATATATATTTAAAATAGGAAGGCCAGATCCTTTTTTTTGTAGAAAACGTGATGACTTTCATAGAATACGTATACATATTATATTACAATGTGCAGTTTTAATGTTTGTATTATAATATGCAGTTTTGTATGCGACTTTGTATTTATAATATGCAGTTATAATACAAACTGTATACACATTCTACTAAAGTGCTGGTGTTTTCAACAAAACGATGGTGGCCTTCCTTAAGTCAGGAAGGATGCATCCCATTGGAAGTCATATATATATATATATATATATATATATATATATATATATATATATATATATATATATATATATATATGGTAAATGGGGCTGCCCCCACGGAGTAGCCAACTTGGCTACTCCCACCCCTATTTTTTCCCTTATTTTTTTATTTTTTCGAAAAATAAAATTTGTATATTCATCATTATATCCCTTTCACATTCTACTAAAATTTCGTCAGAAACAGAGACTCCTACGGCCTCCATCCAAACATGGTCGATTTAAAAAATCCTACGACCGTTAAAAAAATGGCATCTGGATGGAGGGATTAGGAGTCTCTGTTTCTGAAAAAATTTTAATAGAATGTGAGAGGGATATAATGATGAATATATAAATTTTTATTTTCCAAAAAAATAACAAAATAAGGGAAAAATAGGGATGGGATTAGCCAAGTTGGCTACTCCCTGGGGGCAGCCTCATTTTACCCTAATATATATATATATATATATATATATATATATATATATATATATCTTTGCGTGGTTGAATTCATCCTCAAATCAATCAGTCAATGACTTTTCCCTATGCCCAGACCGCTAAATAGTTATATATATATATAGAGAGGCCGGGGAGGCTGTTTTGAGTAACAGCCAACATGGCTGTTACACAAGGCAGTTTCCCCTCCTTTTTTATTTTTTTTTCAAAATCTTTTTCACGTATATTCATCTATATATCCCTCGTACATGTCATTCAAATTTCGTGAGAAACAAAGACTCCTAAGCCCTTCATCTAGAAGGGATAGATTGCAACAAATTTCAAACCGTTGAAAATTACCCGGTCTAGATGGAGGGCTTAGGAGTCTTTGTTTCTCACGAAATTTGAATGACATGTAGGAGGGATATATAGATGAATATACATGAAAAAAATTTTGAAAAAAAATGAAAAAAATGGGGGAAACTGCCTTGTGTAACAGCCATGTTGGCTGTTACTCAAAACAGCTTCCCTTTTCTCATATATATATATATATATATATGGAAAAAATGGGGCTGCCCCCGCCCCATTTTTCAGCGTTTTTTTTTATTTTTTTTGAAAAATAAAACCATGTATATTCATCCATATATACCTCCTACATGCCATTCGAATTTCGTCAGAAACAGAGACTCCTACGGCCTCCATCTCGATGGTATCGATTTAAAAAAATCCTGTTACCGTTAAAAAATTACTGTCCGGATGGAGGCCGTAGGAGTCTCTGTTTCTGACGAAATTCGAATGGTATATAGGAGGGATATAGGGATGAATGTAAATGGTGTTATTTTTCAAAAAAATAAAAAATTTTGCCCAAATTAGGCGGGGGCAGCCATGTTGGCTGCCCCTAGGGGGCAGCCACATATGACCCTATATATATATATATATAGAGAGAGAGAGAGAGAGAGAGAGAGAGAGAAAAGGGAAGCTACAACATGATGTAGCTAACCTTAGCTACATCAGGGGCAATTTCGTCCTCTTTTTTTATTTTTTTCATAATTTCCACGATGGATTTTAAAAACTATATCCCTCTAATATGTCATTCAAATTTCGTCAGAAACAAAAACTCCTACGGCCTTCATCCAGACAGTCATTTTTTAAGGGTCACAGATTTGCTTTATTTTACCTGTTCTGGATGGAGGCCGTAGGAGTCTCT
Source organism: Ottelia alismoides (assembly GCA_037367405.1). NCBI lineage: Eukaryota > Viridiplantae > Streptophyta > Magnoliopsida > Alismatales > Hydrocharitaceae > Ottelia > Ottelia alismoides. The sequence goes on along the minus strand of JAZKJV010000547.1, from coordinate 69,734 downwards.
GTTTCTGACGAAATTTGAATGACATATTAGAGGGGTATAGTAATGAAAATCCATCATCGAAATTTTGAAAAAAAATAAAGAAAAGAGGACGAAATTGCCCCTGATGTAGCTAAGGTTAGCTACATCATGATGTAGCTTCCCTTTCCATATATATATATATATATATATATATATATATATATAGAGAGAGAGAGAGAGAGAGAGAGAGAGAGAGGAAAGGGAGCCTACTTTGTGAAGTAGGTAACTTACCTACTTCACATTTCACTTTTTGCAAAATTTTTTATTTTTTTTCAAAAATTCCACCATGGGTTGTCATAATTATATATCTCTAATATGTTATTCAAATTTTGTCAGAAACAGAAAATCCTACGGCCTCCATCCAGACAGTCATTTTTTAACGGTCACATATTTGCTGTATTTTACATGTTCTGGATGAAGGTCGTAGAAGTCTCTGTTTCTGATGAAATTTGAATGACATATTAGAGGGATATAATTATAAAAATCCACGGTGGCATTTTTTAAAAAAAAATAAAAAATTTTACAAAAAGTGAAATGTGAAGTAGGTAAGTTACCTACTTTACAAAGTAGGCTCCCTTTCCTCATATATATATATATATAGGGTAAAATGGGGCTGCCCCTAGGGAGTAGCCAACTTGGCTACTCCCACCCCTATTTTTACCTCATTTTTTTTATTTTTTGGAAAATAAAAATTTATATATTCATCATTATATCCCTCTCACATTCTATTAAAATTTCGTCAGAAACAGAGACTCCTAAGCCCTCCATCCAGATGCCAATTTTTTAACGGTCGTAGGATTTTTTAAATCGACCATGTTTGGATGGAGGCCGTAGGAGTCTCTCTTTCTAACGAAATTTTAATAGAATGTGAGAGGGATATAATGATGAATATACAAATTTTTATTTTTAAAAAAAATAAAAAATAAGGGAAAAAATAGGGGTGGGAGTAGCCAAGTTGGCTACTGATAACCCGAAAATCTCGAAGACCCGGGTGAAGGTAATGAAACAAGGGTCGTTGCGACCCGGATCTCAGAGAATGAGTATATCAAGAAAAATATCGAACCGCGAAATAAATCAGAGATCAAAACACGAAGTGCGGTCCTAGCTATGAGATTAACCTGGTATAGCACCCAGGGTCGAACACAAGGAGCACGGGTTGGCCAAAGGCCTACGAAGTAGTCAACAAATCAGAGAAAAAGGGAAAACATTTTTAATGGTTTTTAATTGTTTTTTTTTTAATTTTCTGGGATTTTTAATATGTGAAGAAAGGGAGAAAGACTAAAAACAATCACACTTGAGCAATTTATTTAAAGCATCAAAAATCAAGCAAAAATTCAAGAAAAATTGTTTTTATGTTTTTTTGGGTTTTTAAGTGTTTTTGGTGATTTTTTGGGATTTTTATAAGGTGTATTTTATTTTCTAAAAATCAAACAGTGCTAAAAAGACAAGGTACTGTCCAGCCAGGTCCAAAACCCAAAGATAAAATATCTAAGATCTCAAGAGGGCCTGGAGGAGGTAATTTTCCTGTATACTAGAGAAAACAAGGAAAATTCGAGCACCAAAATTATTGTTTTTGGGTTTTTAGATTATTTAATATGATTTTTATGAGTTTTTAGGTGTTTTTGAATTTTTAGGGTTTTTAAGCAATGAAAAATAGCCAAAATTGGCTAGAAAATCAACCAACACAACAGAAACAACACCTAATTTTTATGGAATTTTTGGGGGTGTTTTTATATTTTTTTGTAATTTTTAAATCTAGACAGTTGCTAAAATGATGGTTTTTGAATTTTTAAAAATAACAAATAAACTCAAAAATGTCCTCCAAAATTCTCAAAAATCCTACAACATGGCAGGAGCCATGTGTCAAATTTTCATCGAATTGAGAGGTGATTTGATATTTTATTCAAAACTAACAAGGGGGCACTGTGCACAGGGACCAAAGTGCAAATACCCGAAGATCTGGGGGTCCAGGTGCAAATAACCCAGTAAGTCACGCGCGTGGCGCGTGCCTGGGGCACTCAGGTACCTTTTGGTAATAAAAACCAAGTCCTAGGACCTTTTGGTAACTCGTACCAAAAAGTCCAGGGACGGTTATGCAATTAACCCACTAAAATCGCACATGTGCAAATAAAGTGTTCACAGGGGCATAAAAGCAATTACCAAAAAGTTTCTAATCATTCATGAACCAACCAGAACTACAGGATAATAGTTGCAAATAACCCAGACAAAGCACGTGGCGAAGCACGTGGATCACAAATACAGGGGTATAAATGTGAATCTCAACAAGCACAAGGTCCAAGGTGCAATTTACCCTACGTAAATAAAATGCATAAAATATTTACAGGACTGGAATTAAAAACACAAACTACGAGGGGGCCTAAGATAAATTACCCCTTATTACGCCGACGGCTGGATATGCGCCACGTAGACGATCCAACGGTCTCGGACAGCGGGCGCTTCTCCTCTTCCGCACGTGGGCCGATCGACGGCGCAGAGCGAGGCACGTGGAAGATCGGACGGCTGGCGGGTGCTGGTACCTCTCTCTCTGCTCGGACGGTCCCGATCAACCCTCAGGATGATCGACGGTATCTGCTCCTCGAAGGATGGACGGTCGTGATGCGAACTGGGGAGCTGGGGCTGATCTGACGGCGATGGAGGACCCTCGAAGAACAGGTGGCCGGCGAAGTTCGCCGGCCTCGTACGCGTGCTAGGGTCCTCCTCAACTGCCTCCAAGGATCGGAGAAGATCGGTGATGACGTCCCGCAGCTGGTGGTGGCCTCCGATGGCCCAGCCGAGCCCTAGAGGGGCTCCGGCGAGCTTGGCGGCGATGAGCTCCTGGCCTGGATGTGAGGGGGCCTCAGATGGCCTCCTCTTGACCTGCAAAACAGCTCAAGAGCTTCGCGGGTCGAGGGCAAAGTGCCTCGACCCGAAGAAGCGGCGTGAGGGTGAACTGTGGGTCGGGACGAGCGAGCTCCGGCGAGCGGAGGACGGTGGAGCTCGAACCCCAGCTCCTGTGCGAGCTGGGTTGAATGAAGGGGCGTAGAAGGTGCGTCGAAGGATGGCGAAGGTGATAGTGTGTCCCGATGATCGAGAAGATACGCAAGATGACCGGAATCAAAGGAACTCGACGGAGATGCGATTTGGGCGAAACAAGAAATTAAACTAACTAGGCGAGCTAGAAGGCTACCTGGGTGGAGTGGAAGACTGTGCTGGAGCTTGGCTAGCTCCTGGTCGTCGCCTCGAAGGTTGTCACTGCCTGAGGCTCGAGCTCCTGCACGAGGCGGAGCACGGCGGCGCAAAGCTGCCGGATCAATGGTCCGGGCACCCCCTCCTCACTGCGACAAAGGCTACCGCGAGCTGTCACCTCGGGGTTTGCAATGGAGGTCACGGGAATGAGAGTGGCGAGCCAAAGATGGGATTGGAGTGCGGCGGAGCTCAGGTTATATATGGGTGCAGGTCCGGGAAGAAGGGCTCGGGTCCGGCTCGATTGAGCACGGACCCCTAGGCAAGGTGTCGGGCGAGGTTCCCGGATGCACAGGAGATGATCGGAGCCCTGGGTTAGCGGATTTGGAGGCCGGGTCGTGACGCAATAAATCGGGGAAATCGGGTCGGGCCGTCACGACCCGTGTGAAGTGGTCCACAGGGGGAGTTGACCGGGCGGTCAACAATCCCCGTGGACCAATGGGAGTCAGCTACATCAGAAAGATTTGGAAATTAATTTTAAAAATAGAAAATGGCTGATTTAGCAAAAACTCAAAACATAAAAAATGTTTGTTTTAATTTTTTCTATTTTTTTTGTGAATTTTAATAAATTTTGGAAATAAAAATAAGGTATATACAATATATAGCCATATATAGGTATATGTACAATATAGGGTTTTTTAATTTTGATTTTTAATTAGTTATTTTTATACAATTTTTATTCCTATTTATATTTTATTTATTTATAGAATAAAATGAGGAATAAAAGGATATTTTTATTTTATTTTTATTATTTATACACATAGGTGAAATAAATAGATATATACAACTATGTACATGGCATATGTACAATATGTTTTTGTAATTTTAATTTTTGTTATTTTTTATTTGATTTTTTGTTGTGTTTCTTTTTATTTATTTTATTTACAAAATATACCATAGAATGTTCACAAGAAGTTTTGAACATAAATACATTTATTTATAGGGTTAAATAAATAAGGGATGATGGTTTATGCACACGGTGGAGGGATATTTTTGCATTTTTGATTTTTAAATTTTTATTTTGTTTTTAAAAGCTTCTAAATATATACAAAATATGTACAAGCCTATTTTTTGGTTGAGGAAAATATACTTTTATTTATTTACATAAATATTTACACATGAGCTCCTATCTCCCTCTACTGTGGCTTTTATGCGGTCAGGCCCATGCTGAGCCCTCCTTGGGTTAGGTTGCTCAATATTTACTCTAAATATTCCCTCTTTTTCTTTTTGATCTTTATTCTTTTATTTTTGCACAAAAACATGCTAATTATAAGTTTTTACACGATGCATGCTTTTGGTAGTTATTTGTATTTACATATATCTACATGTATTGCAAAGGGTTTTGTAGCTAAAATATAAGAATAAAGAGTGATGAATGGGTATTCATCACCCCCCTATACTTAACTTTGCTAGTCCCTTAGCAAACATTTATTTGAAAAAGAAGTGAAAAAGAAAGAAAAAGAAAAAGAAAAAGAGGATGTACATGGATCAAGGTTGAATTATTAAACTTTCCTTCATTGAATTGAAATATGGAGCTCGATTAGATCTTTGGATTATTGATGTGTCGGAACCTTATTTGGACTTAAGCTTAAAACCCAACAGCCTCTAAGTTCCACCAATCTATGGACAAGACTCCTTAATAAACCAGATCAGAACAAGTCTACATACACAAACTCTAATGACCATGAGTCTTTCCATGCAGTGTAAGTGATAAGTGGCTCCCCACCTCAGAAGTAACAAAGAAACAACCTCCCTCAACCTGGTAACTCTAATGCCTCAGTCTAGCAACTCTTTCCTCGAGAAGCGGGGTATTCCCTTCTAAGTTCAAGTGCAACCCGGCTCAAGAAGAGGGGGTAGAAGTATAGAGTTTTGGAAGCTTAGCCAGTGTAGCTAAGTCTTCCACTGCAAGCTTCATGAGATGTAACATGGATACCATAAGCTTTGCTTTATTTGACTATATACACTCCGGTGGGGTTATTAAATTTTCAATCCGACCCACCACTTTTTTGGAGTTCTTTTTGCATTTTTGCATTTTTTTTTCAAGGACTTCTGTACAGCATATCTACATGGTGCAGCATATATACAAGAAATTTCCTCTTGAGCCAGTAGACTATCCCTCTTTTGAAGCTTTATTGCAACCCACAGCTTCTGTCTTTAGCCTTCATCACCACTAGACCAAGTTGAGGTGCACTTCCTTCACTAGAAGAAGAAGAGAGGTTCCGCCTAGAAGTACTACCCTCATATGCTACCCCAAGCCAAAGGAAACTGCCTCCTCACCACCTCATCCGTGGAGAGCCAGGTGTAAGGTGCAGGTGCAAGTCAAGCCATTGTCTCTAAGAGTCATGCGTGTGTTGTTAAATATTCTACTTAAGCTCATCAAGATGACATATGCTCATAGCCTAGTGGACTCAAAGAATTAATTCCTTATGGACCTGAAAAAGCCTTAACCCTAAGTCCTATAAGGTTCCTATTAAAGTTAAGTGGATTTAAGATCTTATTCAAGCTCCATTTCTCAATTTAATTCCAGGCTTAGTTTAAATGTCAACTCTCATCCAGGGAAAAACTACATACATATATGTACACAAGATGCTATTTACAAATATTTTACAATCATGCAAAATTTTTGAAAAATGTTTTGAAATCATGGATGATGATGATGCATGAAGTGCAAGTTTTGCAAAAAGATATTTACAAACATTTACACAAGATTTTTGCAAATTCTTGATTTTCAAAACATTTTGGAAAAATTTTGTACTATATACATAATTTTGCTACAAAAATATTTACACAAGCTTTACACAAAAGATTTTTGAAATCATTTTTACAAAAATACTTTGTACTTAGCTATGCATGTGCATATAAAAGAAGTTTATGTACATGAAAAATTTTTAAATTTTTGTGATTTTTAGCCATTTTTATTTATTTAGCCATTTTATTTATTAACACACTCACACAAAGTACGAGTTATGGCTAAAGTATATATGAAAATATATACACACCCCCCTATACTTAGCTCGAACGATGTCCTCAGAGTGATCAAGAGCGATGAAGAAGACATAACTCGTGCTTAGTAAAAGGGGAGTGAAAAGGAATGGCTAAGTGCAGGAATGAATAAATGAATAGAATGAGAGGAACTCGGTGGTTTCCCCCTATACTTAGGATTAAATAATCCTAAGTATAGCAAGCTGTACATGAAGGGAAATCCGAGTGAAGAAGATACAGAGTCTGCCCCCCTATACTTAGGGTAAAATATCCCTAAGTATAGGCAGCAAAAACAAGAGCAAACCGAATGAAAAGAATACTCGCAGGTCCGACATCCCCCCTATACTTAGGGTAAAGTACACCCTAAGTATCGCATAATCATAAGATGAAAAAGGGATGTGGGACTAAAGAATAGAATGATATGGACAACTGGATCTATACAGGCGGAGGAACAGTGAAAATCAGGCGTGAGATGCAAAAGATGTGAGTCAAGAGACCACATCTCACGCAAAATGAATAGGGGCAACAATAACGTCCCGCGGCTCATGATCTAGAAATGGCTTGAGCCGCCTGGCTGTTCACTCGAAAGGTGCTCTCAGAAGTCAACTCGGATATATCAATACTACCATTGTCGTGCACCTTTCTGACGAGAAAAGGTCCCTTCCATTTGCTCTGGAGCTTCCCTGGAAATACTCTAAGCCTCGCATCAAACAGCCATACTCTCTGTCCAATCTCAAAATGCTTGTGGCTGATATGAGAATCATGCCACTCCTTGACTTTCTCCTTATAATGTAGGCTGCTTGAGAAAGCTGCATCTCTAAGCTCCTCCAGGGCAGCTAACTCTGCCCTTCTCTGGTCTCCCATACCATCTGGATCCATAAGAATATCTGTAACTGCCCAAAAGTGACTTGTGCCTCAGCTCAACAGGTAGATGGCACGGCTTGCCATAAACGAGGCGAAAGGGAGATGTGCCCATTGGAGTCTTGAAAGACGTCCGATATGCCCACAAGACCGAGTCCAAAAGCTGTGACCAATTCTTTCGGTCAGGGCGGATGACTTTCTGTAAAATATTCTTGATCTCCCTATTCGACACCTCAGCTAGACCATTCGTCTGTGGATGGTAAGGTGTGGCAACACGATGGTCTATACTGAACTCGCTAGCAAGGGCCTTCACCTGGTCGTTGATGAAATGAGACCCCCCATTAGAAATCAGAACTCGTGGGACCCCGAACCGCGTGATGATATGTTTCCTCAAAAATCTGCAAACAGTCCTCGCATCAGCGGCTCGGGCGGGGATAGCCTCCACCCAACGACTAACATAATCAAACGGCCAACAGAATGTACTCAAATCCCTGACTCTTAGGGAATGGACCCATGAAATCAATGCCCCATGCGTCAAAAACCTCACAGAAGTGAATGGGCTGCATCGGCATCATATCACGCTGTCCACAAGTGCCCATCCTCTAACAGTCAGTACACCTCTTCACGAACTCATCAGAGTCCTTGAAGAGGGTAGGCCACCACAAGCCGGATTGTAGCACTTTCTGTGTCGTTCTCCTCCCAGAATGATGTCCTCCTGCCTCAAATTTGTGGCAGTAAGTGAGGACGCTACGGTGTTCCTCCTGAGGAATACACCGACGCTAGACGCTATCCCCTCCTTCGTGGTAAAGGATGGGATCCTCCCAGTGGTAGGACTTGGCCTTCGCAAGGAAGGTCTCAAGCCTCTGTCTGGGCCAATCTTGTGGGACTTTCCCTGCAACGAGAAAGTTCACAATATCGGCATACCACGGGAGTGAGGCGATAGCAAGTATCGCCTCATCTGGGAAGGTATCTCGAATGGGATCAATCTGCTCAGAATCCTCAGGCTGCTCTAGTCGGGAGAGATGATCCGCCACCACATTCTTGACTCCAGGCTTATCCTTGATCTCAATGTCGAACTCCTGGAGTAGAAGGATCCATCTAGTCAGTCTGGCCTTGGCATCCTTCTTTGCCATGAGGTACCTGATGGCGGTGTGATCTGTAAACAAAGTCACTCTAGATCCAATGATATACGATCTGAACTTATCTAGGGCAAAACACTACTGCTAGCATCTCTTTCTCTGTGACCGTATAATTCCGCTGGGCGGAATCCAATGTGCGGCTGGCATAGTGTAGGCAAATGGCACTCCATCCCTCCTCTGTCCCAGCACTGCCCCCACGGCAAAATCGGAGGCGTCCGTCATGATCTCGAATGGGAGAGACCAATCAGGCGGCTGGAGGACAGGAGCCTCAATAACACACTGCTGGAGAGTCGCAAAGGACGAGAGACACTTGTCATCGACAAGGAACTCGGTGTCTTTCGTCAATAGGTCAGTCAACGGTCGGGCAATCTTGCTAAAATCCTGAATAAATCTCCTATAAAATCCAACGTGCCCCAGGAATGACCGTAGCTGCCTCAAATTGGACGGCGGTGTGAGTTTCCTAATGACATCAACCTTGGCCGGATCAACCTCCATGCCCCTGTTGGAGATGATGTGGCCAAGCACCGTCCCTTGAGTCACCATGAAGTGACTCTTCTCCCAAGATAAAACCAAATGATACTCAATACATCGCTGGAGTACCCGGTCTAGGCAGTCAAGACAAGAATCGAATCCGTCGCCGTAGACCGAGAAATCGTCCATGAAGACCTCCAAACACTCCCCTACCATGTCCGAAAAGATCGACAGCATGCATCTCTGAAAAGTTGCAGGGGCATTGCATAGCCCAAATGGCATGCGTCGAAAAGCATATGTGCCGAAGGGACAGGTAAAGGTGGTCTTCTCCTGATCCTCAGGAGCGATGGCCACTTGGTTGTAGCCTGAGTACCCATCCAGGAAACAATAATGGCTCTTCCCTGCCAGTCTCTCAATGATCTGGTCAATAAAAGGCAGGGGAAAATGGTCCTTCTTGGTGGCTTGGTTGAGTCTCCTGTAGTCAACACAAACCCTCCAAGAGGTGGGTACTCGTGTAGCGATCTCCTCTCCTGACTCACTGATCACAGTCGTGATGCCCGTCTTCTTGGGCACCACATGCAAGAGGCTGACCCACTTGGAGTCGGAAATGGGATAAATAAAATCTGCACTCCACCATTTTGATATTTCCTTCATCACAACCTCTCTCAGGTTGGGGTTCAGTCGCCGCTGGAACTCACGCGATGGCTTCGCCCCCTCTTCAAGATAGATATGGTGGGAGCACACTGCTGGACTAATCCCATGGAGATTCGCTACGCTCCATCCGATCGCCTTGCGGTTCTTTTCAAGAACCCCCATCAGACGGAATTCCTGCTCTCCAGTCAACTCGGCGGAGATGATGACTGGGTACATCTCTGGCTCGCCCGCAAGGAATCGATACTTCAGCGAAGTAGGGAGCGGCTTCAGCTCTGGAATGCTAGGTGCCGGCAAATCTGGCTGCGGAAGAAACTGAGTGAAAGCTGCTAACTCTGCCAAATCTGCCTGGGAAAGTGAAAGCGTACTCTCGCAAACTGGGTCGGGAGAAGGCTGCTCAACTGCACTGTCTCTGCTCGGCTCTGCATCTACCTCCTCCTCATCTATAGGCTCAGGTGAACTCAGGTCTGGCATCTGATCATAACAATCTACCCAATCAGACTCTGAATCCGAGGGATCTGCATCAATCACGGTGGCATCAGTACCACCGGAAAACAAGGTGGCCTCAGCACCACCATCACTGAACATCGTGTAGCGATCAAGGACCGGCTCTGCTGCCTCTATGGTATCCTGAACCAGGTCTGTGCTCTCCAGACTCTCCTCTGCTATCGTCTCTGCATCAGGTGTATCTGAAAGTGAGAGGGTGGTCTGTGTCTCAAGATCTGCCCAAGCTGCCTCATCATCTGTGATCACAAAATCACAGTCCTGGTGGATGTCTGGCTCTGCGTCTGTCAGCTGCTCTGAATCGGTACTCGCATCGGAGCGGGCTCTGAGTCTGGCTCTGTAGTCCTCGACCGTCTCTATTTGTATACTCTCGCCTTCGACGCGAAAGTACACCTTCCCACTATCATGATCAGTCACCGCCTTGGCTGTGGCCAAAAACGGACGACCAAGGATGATGGGGGTATCGGCCACTGACTCAGGGATCTCCATGTCCAACACTACGAAGTCCACGGGGAATTTCAGGCCCTGAATAGTGACGATAACGTCTCGTAATAACCCCTTCGGCCTCTTGACAGATCGATCAGCGAACTGAAGGACTGTCCTGCTCTGTCGAAGAGTGCCCAACTCGAAGCGGTCGAGAAGGGCTGCCGGAAGAAGGTTGATCGACGATCCGCTATCTAAAAGAGTACGGTCGAACCTCTGCTCACTAATCTGGCATCTGACATACGGGGCCCCTGAATCTGGCCTCTTAGCTGGCAGTCGGTTCTGGATCGCAAAACACGTGGCTTTCGTCAGCACATGTATCTCCGAAGTGTGGTTCCTCCTCCTCCTCCTGACTGTAGTTCTATCTCTCAAAGAACGCTGGAGAAGGGGGATGTGCTGCAAAGCCTCCTGGAGGGTCAGCTGGATGTGGAATCGATCAATCATGCTCTGGCTGAACTCCTCAAGCTCTCTCTTTTTTGGATTTTCTTTTTTCTACCCCTTCCCCATCTGAAGGGCTCTAGGGAAGGGGATCACTGGGTCCTTCTCAGATGAAGGACTAGGACAAGGTCTAGACGGTTCAAGGACCGGATCCACACATACATCATGCACCACAGTGGGACCAAAAGAAAGTAAACCTTTTCCTTTATTCATAGCAGAGTTCCGAGATACAAGAGTGCGAGGAAAAACAACATCTCTCTCTGTACACACACCGGTGGCCTCAGTACCACCACGGGCTGGCTCTGCTGCTGCTGCTGCTGCTGGTAGACGTCGTGCGGCATCAGTACCGCTGGCTGGCTCGGCTGAATGGGTGGCATCAGTACCACCTCCTCGAACTGGTGAAGCGGCGGCCTCAGTACCGCCGGTGGGATCACCATCCTTGGTGGCATCAGTACCACCGTCATCATCTGGAGCGGCCTCAGTACCGCTCTCCTCTTCCTCATGTGGCGCCTCTGGAGTGTCCTTGTGGTGAATCTCAGATGAGGCGCCGCCGCCTGCTGGGGTCCTACCGCTCCTAAGTGTGATAAAATCAGCATCAAATAGATCCGAAGAAGTATCATCAAAAGGGTCACTAGGAGTGGCTAACTCAATATGTACTACCTGCTCAGATTTCCTCTTAAGACTATTCGGATTCGGCTCAATCTGGGCTGGTATGGCGGCCTTCCCTCTCACCAGGTCCCGCATCTCCTGGCAGAACTCGTCCATCTCCCGTCTGAATGTGGCCTGCTGGTCCGTGAGGAGGCGGGTGATCGCCGCCCAAATGACAAAGGTAAAAGGTCTAAAGAAATAAATCACAATGTCGTTGCGACCTCAATCACTCGGGCTGAGTCAATCAAGAAAATTGAACCACAGATAAAAATAAAATCAATGAATCATAGAGAGGTGGTCCAGCTATTAGGTTTAACCTGGTATAGCTCCCAGGGTCGAACTCAAGGAGCACAGATTGGCCTTGCGGCCTACGATGTAGTCAAGAATCCAAATGAGTCTTTTTTTATGGTTTTTTATTTGTTTTTGTATTTTTTAGAATTTTTTTAATTAATGAGAAAATGTGAGAAAGTAACTGCAAGGGGACTTCAACAATTTATACAAGACACACAAATGATGCAAAAATTATGGAAAAATGGTTTTTATGTTTTTCAAGTTTTTTACTGTTTTTGGTAAATTTTTGGAATTTTTCTAATGGATAAAATAATTATTAAAAATCAAACAATGCAAAGAATGTAGGGTACTGTCCAGCAAGGCTTAAGACCACAAAATAAAATAATTTTGGATCTCAAAAAGCCCTCAAGGTAATTTTCCTATATTCTATGGAGAATAAGGAAAATTTAGGCACCCTAATTATTGTTTTTGGATTTTTAATTTATTTATTACAATTTTTATGGGTTTTTAGGGGTTTTTGAATTTTTAGGGTTTTTAAGTGATGAAAAGTAGCCAAAATTGGCTAGAAAATCAAGCAAACAGTAAACAACAATGTCTAATTTTTTTGGAATTTTTGGTGAAGTTTTTATATTTTTTTGGTATTTTTAAAGTCAAACAGTAGCAAAAATATGGGTTTTTGAATTTTTAAAAATAATAAATGAAATCAAAAATGTCCCCAAAAATCATAGAAATTCCTACACCATGGCAGGAGCCATGTGTCAAAATTTCATTGGATTTGGAGTTCGTTTGATATTTTATTCAAAAATAAAGATGGGGCACTGTGCACAGGGACCTAAGTGCAAATACCCAAAAGTTCTGGGGTCCTGGTGCAAAATACCCAAGAAGTCACGTGCCAAGCACGTGTCTGGGGCACACAGGGACTGATTTGTAACAAAAACCAAGTCCTAGGGGTTTTTGATAACACGTATCAAAACCCCAGGGGCAAGGTTGCAAAAAGTCCAAGAAATAAAAGCACATGCGCCAATTCAGCCTTCACAGGGGTATAATTGCAAATAAACAAAACATTTCATTCATTGCATAACAGCCAGAACATACAGGGCATATATTGCAAATAACCCAACAAAACACGTGCCCAAGCACGTGGGTATCTACTGGCAGGGGTATAAATGCAATTAAAATAAAGCGCGAGGGTCTCTATGCAAATATCCCAGAAAATAAACAACGTGAATTAAAAGTTACAGGACTAAACTGAAATAAACAAACTACAAGGGGGCCCTATGATATTTACCCCTTTATTCGCCAACGGTCGGATGTGCGCCACGTGGGTGATCTGACGGCTAGGAATAGCTGGCGCTTCACCCCTTTGGCCTTTGGCTCTGATCGACGGCGGAGGGAGAGGCACGTGGACGATCTGACGGTGATGGACTCCGGTCTCTCTCCTCTGCTACGGATGGCTCCGATGCGCTCCTCAAATGGATCAACGGTCGCTGCTCCTCAACAGATGGACGCTCAGGATCAGATCTGGAGCTGGAGCATCATCGGACGGCTCTGGAGGGTCCTCGAAGAACTGATGGCCGGCGAACTTCGCCGGCCTCGTGCGTGGACTCCGGTCCTCCTCAGCTGCGCCTGAAGGTCGGAGAAGCTCCGCTGGACGATCCCGCAGCTGCTGGTGGTGGCCAAGGCCTCGGCCGAGCCCTGGAAGGCTCCGGCGAAGTCGGGGAAGAAGAAGCTCCTGGCTGAACTGTGAAGGAGGCTCAGACACCTCCCTTGGACCTGCAAAGTAGACAAGGAGCTTCGCGGGTCGAGGGCAAAGTGCCTCGACCCAAGAAGACGGGGTGAAGGTGGACGGTGCTGCGTGGCGAATGAGCTCCGGCGAGGCGACGGCGGTGGAGCTCGACTCCCAGATCCTGTGCGATCTGGGTTGTGTGGAGGGGTGAAGAAGGTGCGTGAGGGCACGGTGAAGGTGATGGTCGGGTCGGATTGTGATGAAATCACGCGAGATGGTCGGAATCGAGAGGATGCGTCGGAGATGAAATTTGGGCGAAATCCTAAATTAGACGAAATTAAAAGGAACTAAGGGTACCTGATGGCTGAAGTAGACTGGGCTGGAGATGGGATATCTCCGGGTCGTAGCTTCGAAGGGCGTCAAGGCCTGAAGCTCGATGCTCGACGCGGCGGCGGAGCAAGGACGGCGAGGTTACGCCGGATCAGAGGATACGCCTTCTCGCCTCACTGCTACAAAGGCAACGGCTTGCTGTCACTCTTGCGAGGCCAATGGAGGTCACGGGGAAGAAGGAGAGGGTCCAAAGATGCGGCGCGAGGGCGGCGGAGATGGTGGTTTTATAATGTGACCGGGCGATTAGGGTTGCGTGAGGACAGCAAAGGAAGGCGTGATTTTGATGGCGGAGGATCCGGCGAGGGAGAGGGATGTGCGGCGAAGAATATGGGCGCGGGGGTTGAGTGGGAGACAGCTGGAGTCGCGTGGGAAAAATCGGGGAAGAAGGCGCGGCGCGCGACGGCCAGAAAAGGAAAGAGGCGCGGGGGAGTTGACCGGGGTCAACATTCCCCCGTGGCCCAATCAGGAGCGGCCACGTGTGCCCGAACTTTGACCATTTATTTTAGGGCAAAAATAGGTCGAATTAAAGAAAACTTAAAACATGAAATATTTTTCTTTTATTTTTTTCTATTTTTTGGTGATTTTTAATTAATTTTTGGAAATAAAAATAGGTTAGCTATATACATAGGTATATGTACACTATATGGATTTTTATTTTTGATTTTTTTATTTGTTATTTTTATGTGTTTTTATGCCCATTTTGTATTTTATTTATTTACAAGATAAGATGAGGAATAAAAGAATATTTTTATTTGATTTTTATCACTTATATACAAGGGTGAAATAAATAAATATATACATTTATATACATGGTATAAATACAATGTATTTTTGTATTTTTGATTTTGTGATTTTTATTTGATTTTTGTTTTGTTTCTTTTTATTTATTTTATTTACAAAAGGTAATATAGAATATTTACAAAAAGTTTAGAAAATAAATGAATTTATTTATAGGGTTAAATAAATGCAAGAGTGTGGTCTATACACATGGTGAAGGGGTATTTTTGTTTTTTTTGATTTTTATCTTTTTATTTTGTTTTTAATAGAATATGTACAAACTTCTTTTTGGGTGAGGAAAATATATAGTTTAATATATTTACAAATATATACACATGAGCTCCTATCTCCCTCTACTTTGGCTTTTATGCGGTCAGGCCCATGCTGAGCCCTCCCTTGGGTTAGGTTGCTCAATATTTATTCTAAATATTTCCCTCTTTTCTTTTTGCTCTTTATTCTTTTATTTTGTGCACAAAAACATGCTAATTATAGGTTTTTACACAATGCATGCTTTTGGTATTTATTGGTATTTACACATATCTACATGTATTTGCAAAGGTTTTTGTAGCTAAAATAGAAGAATAAAGAGTGATGAATGGGTATTCATCAGCGGGCAATGTCATCCAAGGCGGGGCTCTCGTGGGAGCCCGACGGGTGGCCTCTCTGTGGGTGAGGCTGCTGGAAGTGCTGTGGTGGGTAAGAGGGGTAGGATGGAGGCTGCTGCTGGTATCCCTGGTGAGCCTGCTGCTCACGTCTCCAAGACTGTCCCTGCTGCTGATAGGGACGAGGACCGTAGGATGACTGCTGCTGATACGCTGGGGGCTGCTGCTGCGGCTGGTGCTGGTCTCTCTGCTGGGAGTACTGCCCTCCCTGACCTGACGGCTGCTGCTGGGGCTGGGCACCACCACTCCCCCACCTGAATCCGGGATGATCTCGTCGGATCCCAGGCTGGGGGCGGTCATACCAAATCCCGTTGACATCCATCAACGGCTCTGCATCGAAGGGGGCTGGCGGCAGTACTGCCAGAGGCTGATCCGGCTGGTAGAGCACCATCTGCATCTCTGGAGATGGTGGGGACTGGTAGGTGGGCTGCGGCTGCTGGTACGGCTCCGCCTGTACAAAGTGAACCTGTCTAGGCTGCTCTGAGGAGCTGGAGCGCTGGGACGAGCTGCTGCTGCCGCCGGTATCGCCTCGCGACAGAAGACGGGGCTGTGAAGCCGTCTGTGTCTCCTGGAGACACATGAGCTGGGTCTTCATGTCGCTCGAGACCTGTGCCATCTGCTCCATCTACGTGATACTCTGGCACTGCTTCTTCTCGATCAGCTCCATGCGGTCCAACTTCTCGCTGATGATGCCCATGTCCGCAGCGGATGACTCTGCCTGTGCTGCTGCGACTGCGGACGAACTGGATGGGACCTGTATCTACCCGTGCTATCCGCTGGTACTGCACGGATCCTGGCTGATGTGGCTGGGTCTTCTGAGTATAGAGCCTGGTCTGAGACATCACCATATAGTTCTCGGACATCTCCTCGTAGATGGCCCAGACCTGCTCATGGTCCTTGGCAAAGTAGGACCCGTCGCAAGAAGCGTTCACCAGACCCTGAAGCTCTGGCGTCAACCCGCTGAAAAATCTCTGAACGAGGTTCGGCTTGGATATGTCGTGGTGCGGGCATCTGTCTAGGAGCTCTCGAAACCTCTCCAAGCCTCGTGAAATTGCTCGTTGGGAAACATGGAGAAGTTGCTGATCAGGGCCCTTGCTGCATTCGTCCGCCCGAGTGGATAGTACTTTTTCAAGTACTCGGTGCAGAGCTGCTCCCAAGTGTAGACAAACTTCCCTAGATGCTTCAGCCAGGTGGCTGCTCTATCTGCCAGTGAAAACGGGAAGGCTATCATCCGGATCGTATCCTGGTCCATGTGGCGATCGTGGACAGTGCTGCAGATCATCAAGAACTCCTGGAGGTGAAGGTGGGGCTCCTCAGTGGCTAGTCCGTGGAAACGGGGTAGTAACTGCAAGGTGTTCGGGGGAAACTTGAAGTCCCCCACGATCGCTGGCACTACCACCCAGTGATGCATCAGAGTAGATCCGGGGTTGTGTAACGCCCGCATCGGTTGTGGTGGTCCTCCTGCCGCGGCGGCTGCCGCGGCGGCGGCAGCGGCTGCTGCTGCTGCTGCGGCTGCGGCCTCTGCATCAGGCATCTCCTCAGGCTCGCTCTGCTCTGAACCTCGCTCTGCTCTGAGCCTCTCCAACTCTCGCCTCATCTCTATCATGAATGCCCCCTGATCGCGTAACTGCTGCTGAACTGTCTCAAGCGATGCGATCAGAGTGGAGTTGATCGCTCCCTGGTCAAATACAACATGCTGGTCTCCCTGCGGACCTCTGGAGTGATCGTCTGATCTGGCTGCCATAGCGACGTCTGCAAAATCAAATGAGCCCAACTCAGGTGCTGTCAAATCGGCTAATCTCTCCTCGGGCTCATGTCTCTCAGTGCCGAAAGAAAGGGGGTCGAGGGGGAACAGGGCGGAATCGTACTCAGGCTCGGAGAGCTGGTCTGGGCTCTCACGAGCCAGCCTAGATGATCGGGTAGACGTGCCCAAAAGCGGTGCAGCCAGAGGCTGCCTAAGAGACCGTCTACCCATCATCTTGATCTGGCGAGTAGTGCGGATGAGATCTGGAATCAACTATGATAAAAAACAAACCCCCGGTTCACCAACGCAACGCGAGCTGAAGACCGTGAAAGTTCGGTCAAATTATCTTGTCTATTTTATTTTGGTGAACACACAAAATATCAGAGCGCTTACGTGACCTGTTAGGATATCCGATGCTATCCCAACCGACTGGCCCGCACAGAAAAGTCGGTAATCAGTCGGGTCTAGCACCGGGAGGCTCTACCTAGGGTGCGGGTCACTCTCTCGCGCATCCAAACCAGACAATGAGGGGGTTGCTCTCCCCAAGACACAGTTTTTAGGGTGAGCGGTTTTTAAGATCAAGTATGATTAGCAGTCCCGATTTTATTGTTTTTCTTTTTAATATTTTTCAAAGCAAACAAAGGGCCTAACGAATTTTTCGGTTCTCCTGATTATTTAATCCGAAAACAGGGGGGACAAGACGAAAAAGCCGCGCGATAAAAATCAATGATGCATGCAAAGTAAGGAAGGCGTACCTGACTCCAGCACTCTACATGCAATATGATCCGCGTAGAATTTAAAGACAGGAAATAAACTACCTAAATGATGCAAGGGGGAAAAACCGAGTCCTAGATGAGCAATTCCTAGCGCAGAACCGTCTAACTCAGTCACTCGCCCTCGATCCAAAGAGTCTGGTCTTGGCCCACCCCTCCTCTTCTCGACAGGTCGAGTTCAGGAGTAGCGCTTGCGGGGCAGGCTCGCGGCGCGTAGGCTCTCAGGAAAGCGACTAAGTTATTTTTATTATTTATTATTAGTAGGTCCAATTAACTATCTATAGGAACAGATAAGCAGTTAGGTGTGTGGATCCTACTTATTACGTCACAAGCACCAGAAATTCCTACGGCTAGGGGCTCGATCAAAAACCGCGTAAACACCGGAAAGGCAGTAAAAAAATAGAAGAAAGCCGCGAAAAACCGCGAAAAACCGCGAAGGTCCTAAAGGGTCCCCCGAGCACACCGGTGCTCGGCGAAACAGACCCGCTACGGTAGAAGTCCAAACAGTCCAAGAGTTCAAGTCCCTGTATTATTACAATAATAATAAATGAATATCCCTAAACTATCCTCACCCACTCAGCTCTCTCTCTCTCCTGCTCTTTCCTGCGGCTCGATGAAGAAACGAGCCGCCTCCGCTTCGCTCGGGTGCACCAGCGCTCCTAGGAATGCCGCCCTCGCTCCTCGGGCCCTCGCAAGAAATAGAGAGAAAAGTGGTCAGTCCAGAAATTATTGGCAGAAATATGAGAAAAAATATATCCAAAATCTATACAAAAAGCCGCGAAGCTCGAAAAGCCGCGAAAAAAGCTAAAAATGACTACTAAGCCGTGCTCCCCGGCAACGGCGCCATTCTGATAACCCGAAAATCTCGAAGACCCGGGTGAAGGTAATGAAACAAGGGTCGTTGCGACCTGGATCTCAGAGAATGAGTATATCAAGAAAAATATCGAACCGCGAAATAAATCAGAGATCAAAACACGAAGTGCGGTCCTAGCTATGAGATTAACCTGGTATAGCACCCAGGGTCGAACACAAGGAGCACGGGTTGGCCAAAGGCCTACGAAGTAGTCAACAAATCAGAGAAAAAGGGAAAACATTTTTAATGGTTTTTAATTGTTTTTTTTTAAATTTTTTTGGGATTTTTAATATGTGAAGAAAGGGAGAAAGACTAAAAACAATCACACTTGAGCAATTTATTTAAAGCATCAAAAATCAAGCAAAAATTCAAGAAAAATTGTTTTTATGTTTTTTTGGGTTTTTAAGTGTTTTTGGTGAATTTTTGGGATTTTTATAAGGTGTATTTTATTTTCTAAAAATCAAACAGTGCTAAAAAGACAAGGTACTGTCCAGCCAGGTCCAAAACCCAAAGATAAAATATCTAAGGATCTCAAGAGGGCCTGGAGGTAATTTTCCTGTATACTAGAGAAAACAAGGAAAATTCGAGCACAAAAATTATTGTTTTTGGGTTTTTAGATTATTTAATATGATTTTTATGAGTTTTTAGGTGTTTTTGAATTTTTAGGGTTTTTAAGCAATGAAAAATAGCCAAAATTGGCTAGAAAATCAACCAACACAACAGAAACAACACCTAATTTTTATGGAATTTTTGGGGGTGTTTTTATATTTTTTTGTAATTTTTAAATCTAGACAGTAGCTAAAATGATGGTTTTTGAATTTTTAAAAATAACAAATAAACTCAAAAATGTCCTCCAAAATTCTCAAAAATCCTACAACATGGCAGGAGCCATGTGTCAAATTTTCATCGAATTGAGAGGTGAGTTGATATTTTATTCAAAACTAACAAGGGGGCAATGTGCACAGGGACCAAAGTGCAAATACCCGAAGATCTGGGGGTCCAGGTGCAAATAACCCAGCAAGTCACGCGCGTGGCGCGTGCCTGGGGCACTCAGGGACCTTTTGGTAATAAAAACCAAGTCCTAGGACCTTTTGGTAACTCGTACCAAAAAGTCCAGGGACGGTTATGCAATTAACCCACTAAAATCGCACATGTGCAAATAAAGTGTTCACAGGGGCATAAAAGCAATTACCAAAAAGTTTCTAATCATTCATGAACCAACCAGAACTACAGGATAATAGTTGCAAATAACCCAGACAAAGCACGTGGCGAAGCACGTGGATCACAAATACAGGGGTATAAATGCAAATCTCAACAAGCACAAGGTCCAAGGTGCAATTTACCCTACGTAAATAAAATGCATAAAATATTTACAGGACTGGAATTAAAAACACAAACTATGAGGGGGCCTAAGATAAATTACCCCTTATTACGCCGACGGCTGGATATGCGCCACGTAGACGATCCAACGGTCTCGGACAGCGGGCGCTTCTCCTCTTCCGCACGTGGGCCGATCGACGGCGCAGAGCGAGGCACGTGGAAGATCGGACGGCTGGCGGGTGCTGGTACCTCTCTCTCTGCTCGGACGGTCCCGATCAACCCTCAGGATGATCGACGGTATCTGCTCCTCGAAGGATGGACGGTCGTGATGCGAACTGGGGAGCTGGGGCTGATCTGACGGCGATGGAGGACCCTCGAAGAACAGGTGGCCGGCGAAGTTCGTCGGCCTCGTACGCGTGCTAGGGTCCTCCTCAGCTGCCTCCAAGGATCGGAGAAGATCGGTGATGACGTCCCGCAGCTGGTGGTGGCCTCCGATGGCCCAGCCGAGCCCTAGAGGGGCTCCGGCGAGCTTGGCGGCGATGAGCTCCTGGCCTGGATGTGAGGGGGCCTCAGATGGCCTCCTCTTGACCTGCAAAACAGCTCAAGAGCTTCGCGGGTCGAGGGCAAAGTGCCTTGACCCGAAGAAGCGGCGTGAAGGTGAACTGTGGGTCGGGACGAGCGAGCTCCGGCGAGCGGAGGACGGTGGAGCTCGAACCCCAGCTCCTGTGCGAGCTGGGTTGAATGAAGGGGCGTAGAAGGTGCGTCGAAGGATGGCGAAGGTGATAGTGTGTCCCGATGATCGAGAAGATACGCAAGATGACCGGAATCAAAGGAACTCGACGGAGATGCGATTTGGGCGAAACAAGAAATTAAACTAACTAGGCGAGCTAGAAGGCTACCTGGGTGGAGTGGAAGACTGTGCTGGAGCTTGGCTAGCTCCTGGTCGTCGCCTCGAAGGTTGTCACTGCCTGAGGCTCGAGCTCCTGCACGAGGCGGAGCACGGCGGCGCAAAGCTGCCGGATCAATGGTCCGGGCACCCCCTCCTCACTGCGACAAAGGCTACCGCGAGCTGTCACCTCGGGGTTTGCAATGGAGGTCACGGGAATGAGAGTGGTGAGCCAAAGATGGGATTGGAGTGCGGCGGAGCTCAGGTTATATATGGGTGCAGGTCCGGGAAGAAGGGCTCGGGTCCGGCTCGATTGAGCACGGACCCCTAGGCAAGGTGTCGGGCGAGGTTCCCGGATGCACAGGAGATGATCGGAGCCCTAGGTTAGCGGATTTGGAGGCCGGGTCGTGACGCAATAAATCGGGGAAATCGGGTCGGGCGTCACGACCCGTGTGAAGTGGTCCACAGGGGGGAGTTGACCGGGCGGTCAACAATCCCCGTGGACCAATGGGAGTCAGCCACATCAGAAAGATTTGGAAATTAATTTAAAAATAGAAAATGGCTGATTTAGCAAAAACTCAAAACATAAAAAATGTTTGTTTTAATTTTTTCTATTTTTTTGTGAATTTTAATAAATTTTTGGAAATAAAAATAAGGTATATACAATATATAGCCATATATAGGTATATGTACAATATAGGGTTTTTAATTTTGATTTTTAATTAGTTATTTTTATACAATTTTTATTCCTATTTTATATTTTATTTATTTATAGAATAAAATGAGGAATAAAAGGATATTTTTATTTTATTTTTATTATTTATACACATAGGTGAAATAAATAGATATATACAACTATGTACATGGCATATGTACAATATGTTTTTGTAATTTTAATTTTTGTTATTTTTATTTGATTTTTTGTTGTGTTTCTTTTTATTTATTTTATTTACAAAATATACCATAAAATGTTCACAAGAAGTTTTGAACATAAATACATTTATTTATAGGGTTAAATAAATAAGGGATGATGGTTTATGCACATGGTTGAGGGATATTTTTGCATTTTTGATTTTTAAATTTTTATTTTGTTTTTAAAAGCTTCTAAATATATACAAAATATGTACAAGCCTATTTTTGGTTGAGTAAAATATAATTTTATTTATTTACATAAATATTTACACATGAGCTCCTATCTCCCTCTACTGTGGCTTTTATGCGGTCAGGCCCATGCTGAGCCCTCCCTTGGGTTAGGTTGCTCAATATTTACTCTAAATATTTCCCTCTTTTTCTTTTTGATCTTTATTCTTTTATTTTTTCACAAAAACATGCTAATTATAAGTTTTTACACGATGCATGCTTTTGGTAATTATT